>OY755040.1:132897189-133337189 GCA_963576565.1 Aspidapion aeneum
AAGACATTTTCGTAGAAGCTTATTCCTTGTTTTGTCTGATTTCTACAATTCCATCGACGATTTTATCAGCAGAGAAAAGTTTTTCATGTATAAAAAGATTAAAATCGTATACAAGAAATACCATTTCGCAAGATAGACGTTCTTCCTCGCGTTCTTCTCTCACTGTTATTTCAGTCCATAAACAACTCTTGTTGGAACTTATGACTCAAAATCCTTTTTATGAAGATATCATCGACAAGTTTGCCTCCGAAAATGACCACAAAATCGAGTTGGTTTATAGAAACTAGATCCTATAACGTTAATTTTAAGCCTTTCTGGTTTTCAGATTTTAATTGGCTATGTAGTAGCACTGCGTTACAAAAATTATTTTGTTGGTCGTGTTTACTTTTTTCGAATAAACATTTCGTTTGGAATAGAGAGGGATTTGAAGACTTTTTAAATATTACGAGATCGATGCATAAACACGGAGACTCTGCAGAACACTTAAAATGCCAGTTATTGTTCAGAAATTTTGAACTAAGTCAAAATACCATTGCCGATGCTTTGATAGAAAACGCTAAACTAGACAAAATCAGTTTGAATGAAACAGTTAGGCTGAATAGACTGTGTTTACGGGTAGTTATTGAAGTCGTCTTGTATCTATGCAAACAAGAGTTGCCTTTTCGTGGACATGACGAAAATATTGACCCAGTGAATAGAGGTAATTTTAAGGAGTTATTAAGCTTGTTAATTGATATAAGCCCTTGGGAAACCAAAAATCATTACGAACAAGTTAAAAATGTTTTTAGTTGGGATTCGAAAACCATTCAGAATGAATTAATTGATTGCATTGGCAGTTACCTAACTGATCATATTAAGAATGAAATAATAAACTGTCAATTTTTTTCCCTCCAAATTGATAATACTGGTATCGATCTAACCCAGGCGTCGCAGTCTTCAGTAATAATAAGATATGTAAATTCGAAGGGATTATTAGTAGAACGTTTTTTAGGATTTTATGATTTAAGTGCCGGTAGAACAGCCGATCATTTATTCACTATGGCAACTAAAATTTTGGAACCTTTTGAATACCGGCACAAGTTAATCGGACAGTGTTACGATGGGGCCAGTGTTATGCCTGGACATATAAATGAGCTTCAAAAAAAAAATTAAAGAGCACTCCCCAGAAGCAGTTTTTGTGCCATGCCATGCTCATCGGCTTAATTTGGTTTTACAAAAAAGTTTTCAAAAAATATCTGAATATCGATTTTTTTTTGCAAGTATTACTGGAATATCATCCTTTTTCCACAGTTCAGCACCCTTTGCTCTTGCTTCTACATCGGCGAATAGTAAGCCAACAATTACGGATACGCGATGGTCTTCTAATTCTAAATTAATTACCGTGATTGTGCAAGATTGGAAAAAAATTAAAGACATTTTTGAGAATATAGTAACTTCCGAAGAGTCAGATGACAAATCCGTGCAGCTAGCTAACGGTTTTTTAAAGGATATGAACGATTTCAAATTTACGTTTTTGGCAGTAGTTTTCAATGAGATATTTAATTTAACTGATGTGCTATACGATGCACTTCAAGAAAAATCCCTAGACATGAACTTTTGTATAGAGCAGATAAAAACAACCCGTCATTTAGTGTGTGCTAAAAGAAACGAGAAGCTTTTCCACTCGATCTTGGAAAAAGTAGGCATAATGACTGAAACTGATATTTCAAAAACTTGGGACGCTGGTCTAAGGATAGATGTCGTAATTATCAGATATAGAACACTGTTTTTTAAAATAATAGATCACGTTTTAATGGAAATGGATATTCGATTTCAAGATTGTGATACATTAAAATTTGTATGCTTAGCTGATACAACAAAGTTCGAAAGATACAGTTTGTCTTTTCCTTGCGACGCTTTTGAAAATATATTAGAATTGTATGGCAAAAGATTCACAAAACATTACAGACTCAGAAATGAGCTGTCTATGATATATGCTGACGAAAATTGTAGAAATATAAATTTGCAAGAACTTATTATAAATTTACAAGGACATAAAGACATTTTCGTAGAAGCTTATTCCTTGTTTTGTCTGATTACTACAATTCCATCGACGATTATATCAGTAAAGAAAAGTTTTTCATGTTTAAGAAGGTTAGAATCGTTTACAAGAAATGCCATTTCGCAAGACAGACGTTCTTCTCTCACTGTTATTTCACTCCATAAAGAACTTTTGTTGCAACTTATGACGCAAAATCCTTTTTATGAAGATATTATCGACAAGTTTGCTTCTGAAAATGACCACAAAATCGAATTGCTTTATAGAACCTAGGTGAGTGAGTAATATAAATGGGTAATTATTAGTAGTGATTAAAAAAAACCTTATAAATAAAACGAAGCTATCCTGTAAGAATGAAATATTTTTACAAACCCATCGAAGTCACTGAAATTAATACAAAATTTTTTGGTTATGTAATTTTCTTGCCACAGTTGCCATGGTTACGTGACGTTAAGTTGCTGACAGTTGCAACTCCGCCTGTAAAACTTGTATTGAGTAGAATTCAATGACTTATAGTGTGTAATTTGTTGGAAACGCCATTCAGTCGTTTGTCAGATGAGGATAAGAAACGCGTTATATTACAGGGGCGGCCTACTGGTAATTTAAACATAGGTTTAAAAAAGGAACTAAAAAAAAGTGGAAGATCCTATAACGTTAATTTTAAGCCTTCCTGGTTTCAAGACTTTAATTGGCTCTGTAGTAGCACTGCGTTACAAAAATTATTTTGTTGGTCGTGTTTACTTTTTTCGAATAAACATTCCGTTTGGAATATAGAGGGATTTGAAGACTTTTTAAATATTACGAGATCGATGCATAAACACGGAGACTCTGCAGAACACTTAAAATGCCAGTTATTGTTCAGAAATTTTGAACTAAGTCAAAATACCATTGCCGATGCTTTGGTAGAAAACGCTAAACTAGTCAAAATCAATTTTAATGAAACAGTTAGGCTGAACAGACTGTGTTTCCGGGTAGTTATTGAAGCCGTCTTGTATCTATGCAAACAAGAGTTGCCTTTTCGTGGACATGACGATAATATTGACCCAGTGAATAGAGGTAATTTTAAGGAGTTATTAAGCTTGTTAATTGATTTAAGCCCTTGGGAAACCAAAAATGTTTTTAGTTGGGATTCGAAAACGATTCAGAATGAATTAATTGATTGCATTGGAAGTTACATAGCTGATCATATTAAAAATGAAATATTAAACTGTCAATTTTTTTCCCTCCAAATTGGTAATACTGGAATCGATCTAACTCAGCCGTCGCAGTCTTCAGTAATAATAAGATATGTAAATTCGAAGGGATTATTAGTAGAACGTTTTTTAGGATTTTATGATTTAAGTGCGGGTAGAACAGCCGATCATTTATTCACAATGACAACTAAAGTTTTGGAACCTTTTGGATACCGACACAAATTAATAGGACAGTGTTACGATGGCGCCAGTGTTATGCCTGGACATATAAATGAGCTTCAAAAAAAAATTAAAGAGCACGCCCCAGAAGCAGTTTTTGTGCCATGCCATGCTCATCGGCTTAATTTGGTTTTACAAAAAAGTTTTCAAAAAATATCTGAATGTCGATTTTTTTTTGCAAGTATTACTGGAATATCATCCTTTTTCCACAGTTCAGCACCCTATGCTCATGCTTCTACATCGGCGAATAGTAACCCAACAATTACGGATACGCGATGGTCTTCTAATTCTAAATTAATTACCGTGATTGTTCAAGATTGGAAAAAAATTAAAGACATTTTTGAGAATATAGTAACTTCCGAAGAGTCAGATGACAAATCCGTGCAGCTAGCTAACGGCTTTTTAAAGTATATGAACGATTTCAAATTTACGTTTTTGGCAGTAGTTTTCAATGAGATATTTATTTTAACTGATGTGCTATACGATGCACTTCAAGAAAAATCCCTAGACATGAACATTTGTATAGAGCGGATAAAAACAACCCGTCATTTAGTGTGTGGTAAAAGAAACGAGAAGCTTTTCCACTCGATCTTGGAAAAAGTAGGCATAATGACTGAAACTGATATTTCAAAAACTTGGGATGCTGGTCTAAGAATAGATGTCGTAATTATCAGATATAGAACACTGTTTTTTAAAATAATAGATCACGTTTTAATGGAAATGGATATTCGATTTCAAGATTGTGATAAATTAAAATTTGTATGCTTAGCTGATACAACAAAGTTCGTAAGATACAGTTTGTCTTTTCCTTGCGACGCTTTTGAAAATATATTAGAATTGTATGGCAAAAGATTCACAAAACATTACAGACTCAGAAATGAGCTTTCTATGATATATGCTGACGAAAATTTTAGAAATATAAATTTGCAAGAACTTATTATAAATTTACAAGGACATAAAGACATTTTCGTAGAAGCTTATTCCTTGTTTTGTCTGATTTCTACAATTCCATCGACGATTATATCAGTAGAGAAAAGTTTTTCATGTTTAAAAAGATTAAAATCGTATACAAGAAATACCATTTCGCAAGATAGACGTTCTTCTCTCACTGTTATTTCAGTCCATAAACAACTCTTGTTGGAACTTATGACTCAAAATCCTTTGTATGAAGATATCATCGACAAGTTTGCCTCCGAAAATGACCACAAAATCGAGTTGGTTTATAGAAACTAGATCCTATAACGTTAATTTTAAGCCTTTCTGATTTTCAGATTTTAATTGGCTATGTAGTAGCACTGCGTTACAAAAATTATTTTGTTGGTCATGTTTACTTTTTTCGAATAAACATTCCGTTTGGAATAGAGAGGGATTTGAAGACTTTTTAAATATTACGAGATCGATGCATAAACACGGAGACTCTGCAGAACACTTAAAATGCCAGTTATTGTTCAAAAATTTTGAACTAAGTCAAAATACCATTGCCGATGCTTTGATAGAAAACGCTAAACTAGTCAAAATCAGTTTGAATGAAACAGTTAGGCTGAATAGACTGTGTTTACGGGTAGTTATTGAAGCCGTCTTGTATCTATGCAAACAAGAGTTGCCTTTTCGTGGACATGACGATAATATTGACCCAGTGAATAGAGGTAATTTTAAGGAGTTATTAAGCTTGTTAATTGATTTAAGCCCTTGGGAAACCAAAAATCATTACGAACAAGTTAAAAATATTTTTAGTTGGGATTCGAAAACGATTGAAAATGAATTAATTGATTGCATTGGCAGTTACCTAACTGATCATATAAAGAATGAAATAATAAACTGTCAATTTTTTTCCCTCCAAATTGATAATACTGGAACCGATATAACACAGGCATCGCAGGCTTCAGTAATAATAAGATATGTAAATTCCAAGGGATCATTAGTAGAACGTTTTTTAGGATTTTATGATTTAAGTGCCGGTAGAACAGCCGATCATTTATTCACTATGGCAACTAAAGTTTTGGAACCTTTTGGATACCGACACAAGTTAATAGGACAGTGTTACGATGGTGCCAGTGTTATGCCTGGACATATAAATGAGCTCCAAAAAAAAATTAAAGAGCACTCCCCAGAAGCAGTTTTTGTACCATGCCATGCTCATCGGCTTAATTTGGTTTTACAAAAAAGTTTTCAAAAAATATCTGAATGTCGATTTTTTTTTGCAAGTATTACTGGAATGTCATCCTTTTTCCACAGTTCAGCACCCTATGCTCTTGCTTCTACATCGGCGAATAGTAAGCCAACAATTACGGATACGCGATGGTCTTCTAATTCTAAGTTAATTACCGTGATTGTTCAAGATTGGAAAAAAATTAAAGACATTTTTGAGAGTATAGTAATTTCTGAAGAGTCAGATGACATATCAGTGCAGCTAGCTAACGGTTTTTTAAAGGATATGAACGATTTCAAATTTACGTTTCTGGCAGTAGTTTTCAATGAGATATTCAATTTAACTGATGTGCTATACGATGCACTTCAAGAAAAATCCCTAGACATGAATTTTTGTATAGAGCGGATAAAAACAACCCGTCATTTATTGTGCGGTAAAAGAAACGAGAAGCTTTTCTACTCGATCTTGGAAAAAGTAGGCATAATGACTGAAACTGATATTTCAAAAACTTGGGACGCTGGTCTAAGGATAGATGTCGTAATTATCAGATATAGAACACTGTTTTTTAAAATAATAGATCACGTTTTAATGGAAATGGATATTCGATTTCAAGATTGTGATAAATTAAAATTTGTATGCTTAGCTGATACAACAAAGTTCAAAAGATACAGTTTGTCTTTTCCTTGCGACGCTTTTGAAAATATATTAGAATTGTATGGCAAAAGATTCACAAAACATCACAGACTCAGAAATGAGCTTTCTATGATATATGCTGACGAAAATTGTAGAAATATAAATTTGCAAGAACTTATTATAAATTTACAAGGACATAAAGATATTTTCGTAGAAGCTTATTCCTTGTTTTGTCTGATTTCTACAATTCCATCGACGATTTTATCAGCAGAGAAAAGTTTTTCATGTTTAAAAAGATTTAAATCGTATACAAGAAATACCATTTCGCAAGATAGACGTTCTTCTCTCACTGTTATTTCAGTCCATAAACAACTCTTGTTGGAACTTATGACTCAAAATCCTTTTTATGAAGATATCATCGACAAGTTTGCCTCCGAAAATGACCACAAAATCGAGTTGGTTTATAGAAACTAGATCCTATAACGTTAATTTTAAGCCTTTCTGGTTTTTAGATTTTAATTGGCTATGTAGTAGTACTGCGTTACAAAAATTATTTTGTTGGTCGTGTTTACTTTTTTCGAATAAACATTCCGTTTGGAATAGAGAGGGATTTGAAGACTTTTTAAATATTACGAGATCGATGCATAAACACGGAGACTCTGCAGAACACTTAAAATGTCAGTTATTGTTCAGAAATTTTGAATTATGTCAAAATACCATTGCCGATGCTTTGATAGAAAACGCTAAACTAGTCAAAATCAGTTTGAATGAAACAGTTAGGTTGAATAGACTATGTTTACGGGTAGTTATTGAAGCCGTCTTGTATTGTATGCAAACAAGAGTTACCTTTTCGTGGACATGATGATAATATTGACCCAGTGAATAGAGGTAATTTTAAGGAGTTATTAAGCCTGTTAATTGATTTAAGCCCTTGGGAAACCAAAAATCATTACGAACAAGTTAAAAATGTTTTTAGTTGGGATTCGAAAACGATTCAAAATGAATTAATTGATTGCATTGGCAGTTACCTAACTGATCATATAAAGAATGAAATAATAAACTGTCAATTTTTTTCCCTCCAAATTGATAATACTGGAACCGATATAACACAGGCATCGCAGTCTTCAGTAATAATAAGATATGTAAATTCCAAGGGATCATTAGTAGAACGTTTTTTAGGATTTTATGATTTAAGTTCCGGTAGAACAGCCGATCATTTATTCACTATGGCAACTAAAGTTTTGGAACCTTTTGGATACCGACACAAGTTAATAGGACAGTGTTACGATGGTGCCAGTGTTATGCCTGGACATATAAATGAGCTCCAAAGAAAACTTAAAGAGCACTCCCCAGAAGCAGTTTTTGTGCCATGCCATGCTCATCGGCTTAATTTTGTTTTACAAAAAAGTTTTCAAAAAATATCTGAATGTCGATTTTTTTTTGCAAGTATTACTGGAATGTCATCTTTTTTCCACAGTTCAGTACCCTATGCTCTTGCTTCGACATCGGCGAATAGTAAGCCAACAATTACGGATACGCGATGGTCTGCTAATTCTAAGTTAATTACCGTGATTGTTCAAGATTGGAAAAAAATTAAAGACATTTTTGAGAGTATAGTAACTTCTGAAGAGTCAGATGACAAATCAGTGCAGCTAGCTAACGGTTTTTTAATGGATATGAACGATTTCAAATTTACGTTTCTGGCAGTAGTTTTCAATGAGATATTCAATTTAACTGATGTGCTATACGATGCACTTCAAGAAAAATTCCTAGACATGAATTTTTGTATAGAGCGGATAAAAACAACCCGTCATTTAGTATGTGGTAAAAGAAACGAGAAGCTTTTCCACTCGATCTTGGAAAAAGTAGGCATAATGACTGAAACTGATATTTCAAAAACTTGGGACGCTGGTCTAAGGATAGATGTCGTAATTATCAGATATAGAACACTGTTTTTTAAAATAATAGATCACGTTTTAATGGAAATGGATATTCGATTTCAAGATTGTGATAAATTAAAATTTGTATGCTTAGCTGATACAACAAAGTTCGAAAGATATAGTTTGTCTTTTCCTTGCGACGCTTTTGAAAATATATTAGAATTGTATGGCAAAAGGTTTACAAAACATCACAGACTTAGAAATGAGCTTTCTATGATATATGCTGACGAAAATTGTAGAAATATAAATTTGCAAGAACTTATTATAAATTTACAAGGACATAAAGATATTTTCGTAGAAGCTTATTCCTTGTTTTGTCTGATTTCTACAATTGCATCGACGATTTTATCAGCAGAGAAAAGTTTTTCATGTTTAAAAAGATTAAAATCGTATACAAGAAATACCATTTCGCTAGATAGACGTTCTTCTCTCACTGTTATTTCAGTCCATAAACAACTCTTGTTGGAACTTATGACTCAAAATCCTTTTTATGAAGATATCATCGACAAGTTTGCCTCCGAAAATGACCACAAAATCGAGTTGGTTTATAGAAACTAGGTAGGTGAGTAATATAAATTGATAATTATTAGTAGTAATAAAAAAACCTTATAAATAAAACGAAACTAAACTTTATTTCATAGGTTGATCATTAGTATGAAATCAGAATAGTTCTAAAATGTTTATATATTCCGTCATTATTAGGTATACGATGTGGGTAGGGTTATGTGTCACCAAAGGACAAAAAGATATTATATTACTTGCTATTTTCATAAGGAGTTTTTGTTGGAATGATCTTTTTTGTCTTTAACACTGTAGTTTTTGCCATATTACTTACTCAAATGTGTTAAAATATTCCTGAAATAAGATAGCTAGTGAGAAACTGAATAAAAAACACACAGCGTAGTAATTTTTTCAAAATAACTAGCAAAACGTTTCTTAAGAACTAATTTTTAGAGATTTTGGTCAGGTATTGCTAGTATTTTTCCTCAGAAATGATTAAAATACAAATTATCTGAAAAATAATTTATTATTTTACTTAAGTTGTATCTAAAGGCCAACTTAAAATTTAAAAAACTGTTTTGACACATTTTTTAGTCGGACGCGTCTCTGGTTTACGCTGGTGTCTTTTCTCTTTCTCTGGGACGTTTAAAGCACAGTCTATCTATTTCTTGCCGTAGTGCTTTAGGCTTACATCCGGTTTCCACCTATGCATGCCTAGACAATTGTCAAATGTATCGAGGGCCTCTATGCATGCCCACCCTGATTCAAAGGGTAAGTTTAAACAAGTCAATAGGGACTTATTGGAATAAAACCTGACTTTATTTTAGAATCTTCTTTATTTTGACACATTTCCACAGAAAACTAACAGCTGACCTCTCAAAATTGACATACCAAAGCCAAATTTATTATTGAAGACGCTAACTTTCATTTAATAAATACCGACACTAATAAATCCGGTTTTTAAATACACAAAGGCCGAATTTTGAAGCAGAGCAGCTGCTTTTTATATGTAAATCACCATAGGGTTCAATTTTAAATAAAGTCAGGTTTTATTTCAATAAGTGTCTAGTGACAAGCTATGAGTGCCTACAAGCCAGGGTTGTTTTCGCCGAGACAAGAAAATCGTTAGGAGCATTCCTTAGTTGGTTCCCAACAAACATTTAAAGTTGTAACGACGAAACCCCAACTAGAAAGAATTTCTTAAAAGTAACCACAACGTACTCTTGCTACGTCTCAGTATACCATACAGCGACGTGGTAATTCCCTAAGTGGGGAACCAATTTCTGGTTATAACTACTTGGCCAAGTGTTTAAAGTCACTGTAGTAACAACTACACTACTACGTCGCAGCCAGGTATCTACTACGTCGTAGAGGCTGTTTTTTTCCGTAATGGCATAAAAGTAGCGATGTAGTTGCAAATAATATAATCGTTTCTTTTTGGTAGAATTATTACACAATATGGTGAACACTACAGTAAACAAACTGGCTAAGTTTTTTAGTTTGGTTATGGCTATAATATATATGTACTATATTATCTAAAAGTGAGAAAATTTACTAGCAGAGGACCAATATTCAACTGCGACGCAAATTTTTATGTGAAACATGCATCATATTTATTGTTTGCGACTTCAATGAAAACGCGTTGTTTGCGACTTCAATGAAGCTTAACTTTCTAGTGGTAATTAAGTAATTTAGAAAAGTCACTGCGACTACGAAATAACGACTAAAAAGAAAGTAAAACTTTGGCAATGTCCTATCGTGGTAGGGAAGACTATCAGAATAGACTATTAAGTAACAATCCTAAGAAGTAGTTTAGAGGGTCGTTTTTACGAAACCTCTACTTTTTCGTGATACTAGATAGTAAACAGAACTAAAAAGTGCCGAATTTTTGTTGGGATTACCACATTTCTACCATAGTAGCCAAGTCTTTGGAGGATGTAGCCGCTACTATAAATGTTAGTTGGGTTTTTGTACGCTTCACTTCGTTTGATTTAAGGGGAATTTTTTCAACTGGGAAAATGTTAAATTTGTTAATTGAACCATATGCTGTAACAACGTTGTAAGCGCCAAATACTGTTTTTTTGGAAAATAAAAAAAAACGTTTTATTTTTAATTGCTTGGACATGTAAAGTGTTTATAAGTCTAATATGGTTGACTTTACGTTGTATAATATTAATTTAGGCATTAGATAGTTTAAGTTGTGCTACGTATTTTTACGTAAGCATGAGATTTGACAGTTACGCAAGCGCACTTCGTCACACCGTCGTCAAGGTCACGTTAGGAGCTTACGTATTTACGTTAACTTACGGCAGTCTGCGGGCACCTTAACGTTACCAAATAATAGAATTGGTTGATTGACCGATCGAAAAATGAGGCCTAGACGATAATTTCCGCTTCCAGTACAAACGATTCTTCGCAAATATATTCCTACTGTAGTTGAAAAGACAAAAAACAAAATTGTAACATCATTAAAAGACAGTGCCGAATTCCATATTCTCTGCTATTAGTAGACTTGCTATGGTAACGTAAAAACATTCAACTTAAACTCAAATTTGGAACAAAACGTGGAGCGCTTAACGTGCAGTTTTACGTAAAAATACGTAGCACAACTATCTATTATTCCCTTAGATGTGTAAAGGATAGTGTTTTATGAACTTAGTTGCTATATTTTAATAAAATAACGTTGTATATCCACGTCGGTTACAACGTAGTTTTGCGGAAATAGGGCGGTTAGAACGTTGTTTTATATTTAAAAATAAAGTACAATGACAGTAAAAAATACTCTGCCAATATATGGGCCCCTAAGCTTACACTAGGTACTATAGTTATGTGAGCTAATATAACTAAAAACTGAAATATATTTTATTCAACTCCACACTAAATTACCTTTTGTTTGATACCACACAAGCCATGTTTTGACTTAAACTCAAATTTTTGAAATCCACCCCCACCCTTAAAAAAAACAGAAACTAAAATGTATTTTGTTGAACTCCGGACTTAATTACCTTTCGTTTGATATCACACACGCCATATTTTCACTTAAACTCTATTTTTTGAAATATACCCCACCCTTTTTTTTTAAATAAATTAAAATGTATTTTGTTTAACTCCAGACTCAATTACCTTTCGTTTGATATCACACACGCCATATTTTCACATAAACTCTAATTTTTGAAATCTATCCCCACCCTTTTATTTGGTTTGTGTTCGGTGGATTTTGTTCATTTTTAAATGGGACCATCTCGACCCAAGACCCAGCCCAGGTACCAAATTTCATTAAAATTGGCCAAGCGGTTTTTGAGTTATGCGCGTTGGTCGTTACAGACAGATATACAGACAGACAGACAGACAGACAGACGGCGCAACAAAAAAGTTTCAAAATCATCTGAAACGCAAAGATATATAAAAAATTTTGAAATCGGAGCAACTTTTTTTTTCTCGAAAAAATTAGGATCACTATAGCTCACACTACTATAGTATAGTAGTAGTGTGAGCTAATACAAATAGAAGCCTCGTATACTCCTACCACTTTATAAGTTGATTATTTCGACCACATACAACGTTATTACATGCAAAACTCGAATGTGCCTATATTGGCGGTTACAACGTTGTTCCAGCATAGCATTCAATTATTTTAACAAATATAAAACTATTATCTTTGTTATTCATAACTATTTTAATCTTTAATTTTAGAGTTTTAAGTCAAAATGACGTTTTATTCAAAAAAAATACGATCAAAATTCCTTTCATTTTCCTACACTGATTTAAATAACCAAGTCAAAATCTGATCAAAGGTTACCGAAAATGCCACAATAATAATACAGAGCATGTAATCAGGTGGAAAATAACGTAAAACTGGAACAAATCATTGCTGCCCCCCAGCCAATGTGAAGAAACTAAACCAGTCAGAAATACTGTGTAATAAAGTTGCGCAACTATAAGCAATGGGTCTATGAGATAGACTTTCAGAGCAAATGGGTTCAAGTCAGTCCCATTCCCACTAAACTTAAAAATGTTTAATTGAAAAACATAACGTTAGGTTGGATGTTAGTTCTAACGTCATATTCATAGTATAAAACAAGCTTAATAACCCGTTTTCTGACGTTAGAAAAATAATCTTATGTTTTTCTAACGTTTTTTTAAAGTGTTTTTCGATAGTTAAAAAAATATTGATTTTTCACAGTGGAAAAGAAATGTTTTTCTAATATTGAAAAATAAATGTTTTTTTAACAATTGAAAAATAAATGTTTTTTTAACAATAAAAAAATATATTTTTTTCAAATATCTCTAAAGATTAAGTAACATAAATAACGTAAATAAAATTCTTCTATTTTGGAAACGCAGGGCTGCAACAGTCTGTTGAGGTTTTCGTGAACTCGACACTCAGTAAAGGAAATTCGGATCCGTAGCTTCTGAAAATAAAATTTAAAATTCTATGTAAATAATAATTTTGTAGTAAGTGCCTCACTACAAGTGAATACAAGGCAAACAATTTCAAGGCGCGTATTCACTTTAGCATGAATGCAAACGAAGCATTCGTTTGGTCCCACTGCGAGGCTTGCGAATTCTGCCTCAAATGAATACGCGACTTAAGGTCCGACGGCTAATCGTCCGCGGTGAATTGTCGCATTCCCTGTCTGATTACCTATAATGTTAGGTATGCGATATTTCATATAAAACAATTTTTTTACTTTTGTTTACTTTTCTTACCTAATTTTGTTATGCTTCATTTAAATCACTACATACAAATTTGTTGTTCTTTAAGTATACGATCTTTTCCACACAACTGGTGTATATTCCTATCCAAATATGTATTCACTATTATTATTAATAACTGTGCTTTTAATTTAATATGTTTGTTTCTACAAAAGGTAAATATTTTATCGAAAATTGCACAAAGCGTATCTGCTATCGACTCGTATGAGCTCGCAGCGAAACGCAACTAAAAATGGCGATGGCCCGTTCTGGTAGTGGAACTATGCGACAGCGCCCTCTATAGTATCATTTTTAGCTCACACTACTACTATAAGTAGTGTGAGCTATGGTGATCCTAATTTTTTCGAGAAAAAAAAAGTTGCTCCGATTTCAAAATTTTTTATATATCATTGCGTTTCAGATGATTTTGAAACTTTTTTGTTTTGCTGTCTGTCTGTCTGTATGTCTGTCTGTCTGTCTGTATGTCTGTCTGTAACGACCAACCCGCATAACTCAAAAACCGCTTGTCCGATTTTAATGAAATTTGGTACCTAAGTTGGGTCTTGGGCCGTGATGGTCCCATTTAAAAATGAATAACGCCGCCACACCGAACGCAAGCCAAATAAAAGGGTGGGGGTAGATTCCAAAAATTAGGGTTTATGTGAAAATATGGCGTGTGTGATATCAAACGAAAGGTAATTAAGTCTGGAGTTAAAAAAATGAATTTTAGTTTATTTTTAGAAAAAGGGTGGGGGCAGATGTCAAAAATTAGAGTTTAAGTGAAAATATGGCGTGTGTGATATCAAACGAAAGGTAATTGAGTCTGGAGTTAAACAAAATACATTTTAGTTTTTTTTAAAGGGTGGGGGGTAGATTTAAAAAATTTGAGTTTAAGTCAAAACATGGCTTGTGTGGTATCAAACGAAAGGAAATTGAGTCTGGAGTTGAATAAAATATATTTCAGTTTTTGATTATATTAGCTCACACTATAACTATAGTACCTAGTGTGAGCTTAGGTGCCCATAGATTGGCAGAGTATTTTTTAATGTTTAAAAAACAAAACATTTAATAGCTTCATATATCTTAAATTCAACGTTAGAAATGAGATCTCGGAAAAACATTATAAAAATAACCATATATTGATGGTATTATTTTTAGTGTTAAAATAAAATTATGGTTTTTTAAATATTGGTTTTTTAACATATATATTTGGTAATGATTTTACATGAAATTTTCGTCAGGATTTTCTACATGTTTTTTTAATGTCAAAAGTTGACTTAATTTTAACACAAATATGTGCTAGAAAAAAAAATCAACATTTATTTAACGTGTTTTACGATTTTGTGCTTAGTGGGTTCCAGTTGATTTTTTTGGAAATAGGCACTTATTTCAATAAAGCCAGGCTGTAATAGCGTCAGGCAGTATTCTGACAGTTTCACATTACAAACTGACAGTTGATCTTTCAAAATTGACATATGTCCCAAAGTCCAACTTAAAACTAAGTCGTTTATTTTCCATTAATAAAGGAGGCAGTTTTTATTTCGGTTCATATAATAAATAAACGCGGTATATTGAAAGATCACAGCTGATCTTACAATGTGTAGGTAGGTGTCAAAATACTGCCTGGAATTATAACAGCCTGGCTTTATTACAATAATAAATTCTTTAAAGGTTCTAAAATGTCGAAAATTGTGCAAGGAGCCACAGATATATTGAGTTTAGAGTTTACTCTTGAAATGAGACTTTATATTTCTTATTTAATTCTTTTGTTTCAGTATACTCCATTTTCTAACAAAGCAATTTGCTTATATAAGTAATATTTTGCTTTCGGAAAAAACGGTTCCTTAGATTAATTGAGTTCCAATTTATAATAAAACAATTTCTGTTTCACATTAAAATAAAGAGGCAAGACATTTTTTGTGCTAAATCAGGAAAATACACGGTAAAAAAAATTGTCTTAGATCAAGGCAAATTGCTTTGAAGTAAAATAATTTCCTATTCACCAACAGAATATTTTCTTGATATAACACAAAAAATGTTTTTCCTTTTATTTTAATGTGCAACAGAAATTGTTTTATTATAAAATGGAACTAACTAAATTAATCTAATACCCTGTTTCCACCAATGCATGCCCACCCCGGTTCAAAAAACGCATCAGGTGACTTTGCATTTAAAACTGGTGCAAATCCATGGCCCATCAGGTGATGCGTTTTTTGAATCGGGGTGGGCATGCATTGGTGGAAACAGGGTATAAGGCACCGTTATCTCTGGAAGCAAAATATTACTTATATGAAGACAATTTGCTTTGTTACAAAATGGTGTGTACTGAAACAAAACAATTAAAGAAGAAAAATAAAGTCTCATTTCGAGATTAAACGCTGCGTTGAACTAAAAAAAAATATTTTATTTCAAAACAAATTAATTGTTTTAAGGTAAAACAATTTATTCAAAAAAATAACGTGTTTTCACTGTAGACAAAATTTTTTACCGTGTATTTTTTTGATGAATAGGAAGCACAAATTATTTTACTTTAAAGCAATTTGCTTTGATCTAAGACAATTTTTTTACCGTGTATGTAATGTTTTATATAAATTACCTGTATGTTTGTTTCGTAGACCCCTCGAAAGCGAAAGTCCAAAAAATATTAAGTATTCTTTGAAAGGCAATGTCTGAAAATTACATTAAATAATATTAGATTGCCAAGGGATTACTATGCAAAATTCCGAATAAAAGACCAACATTATGCTAAGTCATGGAAAAAATATGTAGATGCGTGGCATGTACCGTAGAACGTGGTGACTTTGTGCCACTTTTGATCGTTTTTGTTGATTATTTAGGATTTATAAAAACTAATTCTCTGGCAATTTAATAAATAAATGCAAACCATATCAAATATATTTTATAATGTATGGTCAACTCAGTGGCGGCTGATGACGTTATAAATTGGGGGGGCAGAAATTTCTATTGCATGGAAAAGGAGATAAAAAAACTTACCTAAACAATTTTATTTTAACATTTTACAAACATGCAGCTACTTGGTGTAGTTTTTAGTTTATTTATTTATTTTTATTTTATTTTATTTTCTCTATTTCAACGGCAGAGCCAATTTACAACCCAACTAACATTTATAGTAGCGACTACATGTTCTAAAGGCTTTGCTACTTTCTTATAGTAGAAATGTGGTGATCCCAACCAAAATTTGTTACTTTTTAGTTCTAACTACTATTTAGTATCAGGAAATAGTAGATGTTTCGTAAAAACGACCCTCTAAACTACTTCTTAGGATTGTTTCTTGATAGTCGATTCTGATAGTCTTCTCTACCACAATAGGACGTTGCTAAAGTTTTACTTTCTTTTTAGTCGTTATTTCGTAGTCGCCCTGACTTTTATATCCTACTTAATTACCACTAGAAAGTTAAGCTTCATTGGAGTCCCAAACAAGTGTATCCGACAACTACATTATAACTTTAATTTTTACCACAAAAGTTTGTGTCATCATAGTAACATCTGATGTAACAATGTAGACAAAATAACTTTGTGTATCAACTTTAAAGCCGCAACTACTTTGACTTTTTTTTAATGTCGATCTTTTAAAGTAATCTCTCCTTCCTGTTTCTACTTTGAAAACGTAGACTTTTTGAAGTCGCATCTTTGTCGCACACATTCTTAACCCTACTTTTTGTGGCTCCTTTTATAATATGGGAATATTAGGAATAGTTTTGCAAATATTTTTTTAACTACCTTGAGCAGTCCATTTTTTCGAGCTCATTGCTTGACCATTTTGCAAAACAATCAAAATGCAAAATATTGATCCAAAGTATCGAGTAACGCACCCGGATTTTAAGAATTCCCTGGTCCATGCTTAATCTCCATCCTTAATCTTTTACGCTACTTGTTGCTGTTCTATTCACTGTCTTTACGGTCGTTCGTGGTTTGTGCTGTGGCACCACCCTATCGCCATCGTAACCCTCTTGTGCGGATTAAACCGAATTCGTTTATCTATGCCTCTTGTGCTGACGTGTCGTGTCTCACTGTGATTCATTTTATGTGTTGAGCTTGGGTCAATAATTCTTTTTGATTTTCTTCAAATTTGTGCTGTTGTTAAAGCTTGGTTTGAAGTGAATAAACTTAAATTTGTGCTGTGTTACATTTTAAAAAACTCTTTTTATTGGCACTTCATTTATTGTTCTAATGGAATTTAATTTATCTTGTTTTTGTTTTAAAACCTACCACAAATTCACGCTCGTACATAACCTATAAGCAGTGGTGTTGTTGTTGACAGAAACGGCAAATGACAAGTGGCGACACCCCAATAACTTGAGGGTAGTAGTTATACTTATCGCGTGGTTCCTATCACTCTGTAGACGTTTTCTAGTGGCGAAAGCTAGTTAATAATACGTTTCTGCAACGAAGGAGTAGAAATTCGAGTGTGTTATCTAGAACTAAAAAGGAATGCCGACATAAAAGTCGTAAGTGACACGTTGCCGTAACTTAGGCTCACTTTCAAGTAACCCTTTCGACTATCAGGGAATATAGTTTGGGACGCCATGTTTTTATTTAAGAAAGAAAATTTAATATTTTTGTTGTCGTTTTATGAGCTCATATTAAAGATCTATACTATTTTAGGAACAAATTAGTTGAAGCTTACCAAAATTGCTCTTCTTAAGCACCATTTGTTGGAGTTAACTGTCGATTATGAAAACATAACCTCCAAAATCACAACACAAAAATTCCATCAGCTACCAGAAAACGGCTCAATTTTACGGGCGCACCGGTTTTTTGCAATATATATAATGCATGTTTCACAGAAAACTTTGCGTCGCACTCGAATTTTGATCCTCTGCTCGTAAATTCTCACACTTTTGGATAACATAGTACATATTATAACCATAACCAAACAAAAAAACTAAGCGAGTCTGTTTACTGTTGTGTCCACCATATTGTGTAACAATTCTACCAAAAAGAAACGATTATATTATTTGCAACTACATCGCAACTTTTATGCCATTACGGAAAAAAAACAGCCTCTACGACGTAGTAGATACCTGGCTACGACGTAGTAGTGTAGTTGTTACTACTGTGACTTTAAACACTTGGCCAAGTAGTTATAACCAGAAATTGGTTCCCCACTTAGGAAATTATAACGTCGCTGTATGGTATACTGAGACGTAGCGGGAGTACGTTGCGGTTACTTTTAAGAAATTCTTTCTAGTTGGGGTTTCGTCGTTACAACTTTAAATGTTTGTTGGGAATAATATTACAGAGTAATTAATTAATAACAAGATGGCAAAAAAAAGTAATAAAACTAATTAAAACAAACAAAAAGACAATAATAAGAAACTAGGACTAAGAAAATTGACTAAAGACAAAAAAATTTCTCTTTTATTAAAATATAGGAACTGTAGGTTTTACTATAGTAATTCCCTAATACTACCCTTAAAGGAACTGAGACTGACTGCGAATGGATCAAGATTGTTTTGGTTGTACAGACGAAGAATACGAGTCAATGGTGAATAATAGCCAAGCCATGATGAAAGGGAATGCGAAACATTGGCGAGTTATGCCTACGCTGAGTGTTAAAACCGATAATCTCCAATAAAGGACAAAACCAGATACCGTTTAATATTTTATAAAAAGTTATAACATCAGAATATGTCCTTCTTTCCAAAGTATCAAGTCCAAATGGCTGGCTAATGGCATTATAATTTATGTTATAATTGTTGTTGTAAATATCAATATCAGCCCTGAATGCAAGAGAACGAAGAAAAGAACCGAACCGAACCGAACCAAGCCTAAGATTTTTGTATATATTTTCCATATATTTCATGAATAAACACAAAAAATAGCATGAAATACGACATTATGAAGCCTCGGCCCCCCCCCCCAAGACATATTCCTGGGTGCGTTACTGCTATTTCTCTGGCAATTTAATAAATAAATGCAAACCATATCAAATCTATTTTATAATGTACGGTCAACTTCTCAAACTGCTTCGATAAGCTTAATTAAAATGTTCTTTAGACGAAATTGACAACGCAAATGCATAAAAACAAAACCTTGACTGTCTCGAAGATTCAAAGATAACTTGAAAGTCTGCACATGCATGCTGACGTAAATCAAAATCTGGACTGCAAATGTGGCTAAGTGGCCACCCAGATTTTTCATGAAAAATACAGATGTAGTTAATTTTTTATGTTTCCGCTTTAATTGCTCCTTCACGGTAAAAATTTTTGTCTAGAATGAAAACACGTTATTTTCTTGAATAAATTGTTTTACCTTAAAACAATTAATTTGTTTTGAATTAAAATATTTCTTTTTAGTTCAACGCAACGATTAATCTTGAAATGAGACTTTATTTTTCTTATTTAATTGTTTTGTTTTAGTATATTCCATTTTGTAACAAAGCCAATTGTCTTCATATAAGTAATATTTATTGGCGTAGCTAGCCTTCCTTTTCAGGGGGGGCCGTGGCCCCGGTCTATCTTGAACAAAAAGCAAACATAGGTGTTAAAGAGTCGTGCAAAGTGTGCAATGAATAAAAAAAAATACGCGCATTAAATGTTCTAATATTTTAATATAACAAATTTAATAATACATTTACCAACTTATTTATATGTATACACAGCAAGTATGTAATTCAGCAATTCTACAAAGAAAGTTTTCTACGTCGCTGACTGAAAGCGTCTACCACACTGTCTAAGTCGACCTCAACATCTTTTTCTATGAATAACAATGACAAACCTGAGTGTCTCTCTTGAGTCATAGTTGTTCTAAGCCAAATAAAAACTCTCCTCATGGCAGAGAAAGACCTCTCGCAAGTTGCACTTGAAATTAGAAGAATACTCGCAACTTTAAAAAGTTGGTAGAGGTTTGGATAGGTGTTTTCTGCTATATGTTGTTTGATAGAATCATGACCAACAGTTTGATTTAACCGAAAAATACAATTCTTTAAAACGGTCATTTCTGCTCTTACAGCAGAAGTATTAATATTAAAAATTTCCCGGTATTGCTCGACGAATTTATTCCATTTAACGACGTGGGAAAACTTAATATGAAAATGGTTATGAAATTGTCACCAAAATCGGAAAATTTTCATAAGACACTAAACGCTAACCTCAAAAAAACTAAAAAGATTATTATATTTATTTTAGAAAAACAGTTTAAAAAGGTCTTTTATAACCTTACGACATCTACAACCCGATTTCGGAAACAGAGGGGCAAAGGTCGCTGTCTTTATTAAATGCGAAATTTAACTTACACATCTATAATATTTTACAAGATGTCGCCAATATGTATGAAATATTCAATATGCATAATTATGTTTAAATTTAAAAAATATTTTCGGGAAATTGCATAAGTGCAGAAAAGTTACCGATAATTTAAAGAGAAAAAGCCTAATTCCGCAAGACAAGGGCTTTTTCCTGAAATGTAAACATTATCTGAATGATTTTAAATTTTAATGCACCTATTTTATTTGAATATTTCCCGAATAATAATAGAAAAGTATGTATTTTCAGCGTCATGTTCTTTTACTAGTAGTCGGTAGGGGAGGCCTAAAATACCTTAGGGGGGGCCTGAGGGACTTCAGGGGGGGGGCAGGCCCCCCCTGTCCCCCCTAGCTACGCCAATGAATATTTTGCTTCCAGAGAAAACGGTGCCTTAGATTAATTCAATTCCAATTTATAATAAAACAATTTCTGTTTCACATTAAAATAAAAGGCAAGACATTTTTTATATTATATCAAGAAAATATTCTCTTGGTGAATAGGAAAGCACAAATTATTTTACTTCAAAGCAATTTGCTTTGATTCAAGACAATTTTTTTAACCGTGTTCAGATCGCTCGATGTTTGTTTTTATTACAAACGTACAAGAACACGTCACAACTACGTGAAAAATAAGGTTCTAATTATTTGATTTTAATCCCTCCGGGCTCCAGCCTCGTCAGGTGCAGTAGGTAAAGAGCAAGCTATATGCAGTGATGGATCCAGGGGCGGGGGGGCCAAAGGGGCAGACATATAACTTATTTTTTAGTTTAGCGGCATCATCACTTATTTAAAATTTGTCACAAATTTCACTTAATTTTTAAAAAAGTTTCTCCTGCGGCCCCATAAATCTCTTGTAGATACTAAATTGAGCTGTAGAGAGGCCTTTAAGTAAATGCCGAAAAACTATTTGTTTCAAGAGGATGTTTCTGGATCTCTGAAAAAGCAAAAGACATAAGTAGGTACCGTGAAGAAGATAAGATAAGGCCTAGATGGATGGGCCTAGATTAGCCAAAGCGACCGTCAGGAATTTATAAAACACATATGTTAAATAAACATTGTTTAAATACAGGGTGGTGTTCCAAGGAGGTCAAAAAGAAACAAAAATCCAAAACATTTTGACAAAACACGGTCCATTTCCCAAAGTGGAGTTTGCAAAATTATAAAGAAAATTGTCTACGCCTTCTTCACTAGATTCTTTGTTGTTTCAAGATATATTTAGGACATGTTTCGAGTACAAATATATCTTGCTGCTGCTGATAATGAGTAGTTTTAAATTCAGTACAGAATTTGCGTTGTAAAGCACTTTAGTCATCACAAAACAATTTTATTTAATTTTTTTTAAATTTTGAATTCCGTATATTAGTGTTTGTTTAAAATTCATTAATATCGGTTAGACCGTTTAAAAAATTTTACACATTGGTCACAGATAATTATACTAACTTGGTCGCGCCAAACATTTTAGCTCACACTACACTATAGTAGTGTGAGCTATAGTGATCCTAATTTTTTCGAGAAAAAAAAAGTTGCTCCGATTTCAAAAATTTTTATATATCTTTGCGTTTCAGATGATTTTGAAACTTTTTTGTTGCGCCGTCTGTCTGTCTGTCTGTCTGTCTGTCTGTCTGTCTGTCTGTCTGTCTGTATGTCTGTCTGTAACGACCAACGCGCATAACTCAAAAACCGCTTGCCCGATTTTAATGAAATTTGGTACCTACGCTGGGTTTTGGGTCGAGATGGTCCCATTTAAAAATGACCAAATCCACCGAACACAAGCCAAATAAAAGGGTGGGGGTATATATCAAAAATTAGAGTTTATGTAAAAATATGGCGTGTGTCATATCAAACGAAAGGTAATTGCGTCTGGAGTTAAATAAAATACATTTTACTTTTAAAAAAAGGGTGGGGGTAAATTTAAAAAATTTGTGTTTATGTGGAAATATGGCGTGTGTGATATCAAACGAAAGGTAATTGAGTCTGGAGTTAAACAAAATACATTTTAGTTAAAAAAAAAAGGTGGGGGTAGATTTGAAAAATTAAAGTTTAAGTCAAAACATGGCTTGTGTGGTATCAAACGAAAGGTAATTGAGTCTGGAGTTCAATAAAATATATTTCAGTTTTTAGTTATATATTAACTCACACGTACACTATAATTATAGTACCTAGTGTGAGCGCTTAGGTGCCCATAGATTGGCAGAGTATTTTTATAATATCCTAACTTTTTTTTAATTAAAATTTATTGAAAGAAAAAGAACATTTTTAAACTAAATAATATCAAATCTCACTTTAAATAAATAAAAGCTTAGTCATAAACTTCAACGACTAATAATAATTACATCACACATTACATTGTTTGTGGTTGTACTATAATCACAGCATGATTTTTTATATAACCTAAAGGCCCCTGAATCATTGTCTCTAGAAATAGGCAATTAATTAAAAATTTACATCAAATTAAATAGATATCAGTATTCAAAAAAAAAACCAAACCAAAACAACTTGGATTAATTTAGTTAAACAAAAATGTTAAACCAAAAATTTTTGTGGTATGTCAATTAAATCTCAACAATTAAGCTGCAATCAATATAAATGACTTATAATAATTCAGAAATTTAAACAAGAGCAAGTAGAATCAACCAGTTGGCAGTGCAGTGCAGTGCCCTCCCAAAACTACACAACAAACAGTATTTTTAATTGATTTATTTCAAAAAAGTTAAATCTTCGCGTAGGTACGACATGTCTAGTTCTTTTTTTTAGTCTGTGGTTAACAAAAGGAGATTAATTGAGTAAACTTTTGAGCGTAAATAATTACAAGCCGGCAGCACCGCGCGGGACAAGATTTCAATTTCGCCCGTTTTCAGCGGTGTAAAGGTGGTTCTAGCGCGGGGACGAGCGGAATATTTGTTTTTGTTGACGTCGGCCATATTCATCGTGCGAAAACGTTCGTTGCCCTTCCTACGTGTTGCCGGTTCTATCCTTAGTAAAGACGTATGCGTTTGTTTTCATTTGAGGTAGGTCAGCAGTTAAAAGCCTTGCCGGTCGTGTGTCCATTGTTTGTTTTCTAAATGGAAACAAATACCGTCGATTATATAATTAACTGTGCAAATTTAAATACGTTGCCATATGACGTTCGATTACAAATAAAATCTTTAGGGCCACATAGACCTGACCTAAAAATCCTAAAAATTGACCAAAATTTTAGTGCAAGTTATAAAAATTTATACGATGCTGAAAACTGGTTGATCGGTTGTGAAAAACAAAATGCTTTTTTTTTGCTTTATATGTCTTATTATGAACAATCCACGAAGTGATCCTGCGTGGGTGGCAAAGGGAATGTGTGATATCAAGCACTTTAGTGAAAAGTTAAAGACACAAAGTAAGTGCTACTTATTTAAATAACCACATAGAATTTTCTATACTAGGCAAGACTGATATTAGGTGCCAATTGAATAATGCCTATAGGCAAAACATTACCGAACATAATGAAAATGTGGCAAAAAATAAACATATACTTAGTAGGTTAATAGACTCTTTAAAATTCTGTGGGATTTTTGAGGTTGCTCTACGGGGCTAATCCGATCTCTTTGCGCATGTAAAAGAAGGGCGAATAGACTTTATCTATAAACAAATAAACTAAAAACTACACCAAGTAGCTGTTTGTTTGTAAAATGCTAAAATAAAATTGTTTAGATAAGTTTTTTTATCTGAGAGCACGGCAGTGCCTCGCCAAGTTCGCGCGCCGTAAGCATCTTTTCTTGAAACATTTCAGCCGATATTTGACCTACCTAAAACTCTACTTCGGAATGAGCTACGAATCTCAAACTTTGCACAGTACGAATGAACCGTAGATCTCCATAGAGTTAACAACCCCTCCGAGTTTTATGGAATTCCATAAAGTAGTAAAGTAGTTACGAAATTTCAAAAAACGTCGAAATTGCCACTCACTCACTGACTCACTCATGTATAGATCATCAATATTCTACTGTACTTCCAGACATGCTACAAAGCTGAAATTTGACAGACTGATAGAAATTATGACGAAACCCCTGGAAAAAATCAAAAAACCCCAAATTTTTAATTTACTCCCCTTCCCTATACATTTAAAGTTATGTAAAAGTAGCATCGCCCACTTCCAGAAATGCTAGAGAGTTGAGCTTTGGCAGACTGATAGGAACTATGATAAAACTATAGAAAAAAATTAAAACACCCCAAAATTCTAATTTACTTCCCTCCCCTTTAAATGTAAAGTTAAGTAAAAGTAACATTGCCTACTTCCAGACATGCTAGAGAGCTGAGCTTTGGAAGACCGATAGTAACTATGATAAAGTTATAGAAAAAAATTAAAACACCCCAAAATTCTAATTTACTTCCTTCCCCTATAAATGTAAAGTTATGTAAAAGTAACACTGCCCACTTCCAGAAACGCTAGAGAGCTGAACATTGAAATGCTGATAGAAATTATGATAAAACCATGGGAAAAAATTTAAAAAGTTCAATATTTTCATTTACTCTCCTCCTCTATAAATGTAAAGTTATGTAAAAGTAACATTACCCACTTCCAGAAACGCTAGAGAGCTGAGCATTGGAACACTGATAGGAACTATGATAAAACTATAGGACAAAATTTAAAAACACGACAATTTTAATTTATTTCCCTTCCCTATACATGTAAAGTTATGTAAAAGTAACATTGTGCACTTTCAGAAACGCTAGAGGCTGAGCTTTGGAAGGCTGATAGGAACTACGATAAAACCATGGAAAAAAAATAAAAAACCTCAAAAATTTAAGTAAGGCATTGCAAAAGTTTTGAACAATATTCCGCATATTTTACTACTTTAAAAATTAAGTATTATCCAATTCCTTTAAAAAAAGAAGTGAAATCATAACAAAAACATTTCATGTAAAAAAAGCCAAGTACGCGAAAATGGCATTCCGTAAAAAGAATTGAGATAAAAGTAAAGCCAAGTTCTCCAATACAAATTTCAAAATGAAAGGTTCTTACTAGTTTGGAAATATTTTTCTAAACTTGGCTATTACGGCTGTAAATGACTCTTAGGCACAGTGCTAAATTGAACATAAAGAAGTTTGGCGGTAATAGCAAAGTTTAAAAAAAAAACATTTCCAAACTAGTAAGACCCTTTCATTTTGAAATTTGTATTGGAGAACTTGGCTTTACTTTTATCTCAATTCTTTTTACCGAATGCCATTTTCGCGTGCTTGGCTTTTTTTACATGAAATGTTTTTGTTATGATCTCCTTTTCCATGCAATATAAATGTCTGCCCCCCTCCCCAATTTATAACGTCACCAGCTGCTACTGGTATTCATACCTATATAGTTATTAGTTGTGTTTTTTTTTTAAATTGAAAGTATTAGAGCAGCCATTGGCGTAGCTAGGGGGGGCAGGGGGGCTTGGTCCCCCCTGAAGTCCCTCAGGCCCCCCCTAAGATATTTTAGGCCTCCCCTACCGACTACTAGTAAAAGAACATGACGCTGAAAATACATACTTTTCTATTATTATTCGGGAAATATTCAAATAAAATAGGTGCATTAAAATTTAAAATCATTCAGATAATGTTTACATTTCAGGAAAATCCCTTGTCTTGCGGAATTAGGCTTTTTCTCTTTAAATTATCGGTAACTTTTCTGCACTTATGCAATTTCCCGAAAATATTTTTTAAATTTAAACATAATTATGCATATTGAATATTTCATACATATTGGCGACATCTTGTAAAATATTATAGAAGTGTAAATTAAATTTCGCATTTAATAAAGACAGCGACCTTTGCCCTCTGTTTCCGAAATCGGGTTGTAGATGTCGTAAGGTTATAAAAGACCTTTTTAAACTGTTTTTCTAAAATAAATATAATAATCTTTTTAGTTTTTTTGAGGTTAGCGTTTAGCGTCTTATGAAAATTTTCCGACTTTGGTGACAATTTCATAACCATTTTCATATTAAGTTTTCCCACGTCGTTAAATGGAATAAATTCGTCGAGCAATACCGGGAAATTTTTAATATTAATACTTCTACTCTAAGAGCAGAAATTACCGTTTTAAAGAATTGTATTTTTCGGTTAAATCAAACTGTTGGTTATGATTCTATCAAACAACATATAGCAGAAAACACCTATCCAAACCTCTACCAACTTTTTAAAGTTGCGAGTATTCTTCCAATTTCAAGTGCAACTTGCGAGAGGTCTTTCTCTGCCATGAGGAGAGTTTTTAATTAGCTTAGAACAACTATGACTCAAGAGAGACACTCAGGTTTGTCATTGTTATTCATAGAAAAAGATGTTGAGGTCGACTTAGACAGTGTGGTAGACGCTTTCAGTCAGCGACGTAGAAAACTTTCTTTGTAGAATTGCTGAATTATATACTTCCTGTGTATACATATAAATAAGTTGGTAAATGTATTATTAAATTTGTTATATTAAAATATTAGAACATTTAATGTGCGTATTTTTTTTTGTATTCATTGCACACTTTGCACGATTCTTTAAAACCTATGTTTGCTTTTTGTTCAAGATAGACCGGGGCCACGGCCCCCCCTGAAAAGCAAGGTTAGCTACGCCAATAGCAGCTGATAAATTACAATATGTGCTAAAAATTTAGACTTGCAACTATTATTTAAGAAAAAATGCAAAAAACAAAATGATTTCAGTAAACACTAAAAATATCTATAAAAATAATTATAAACACAACATAACTAATAGCGAACGATTTTAACTTTTTTCTTGCTTAACCTATCGCTGAAATCTCCACGAAATCATTGTCTAAAACCTAACCGAAAGCAAGACCCACCTAGACGAAACTTCATCCCGAAAAGTCAACATTACCTCTCTACGACCGCATCGCTACCACTCCAGAAAATCCAACCTGAACTATTGTGGGTCATTTAAATGTGGCCCAACGGAGTTAAACTCTTGACAATGTTGTGAATGTGAAAGGCAACGGCAGCTGGCGTCGGCGACTTCATTGGTCGACTGCCTTGTCTTTCGCACGTAGTGGGGAAGACAGAAATCGAGGGGCAACGACGCGCTCAGTAGCAGCAGCAACTAAACTACGAGCAGAGTTAACAAAAATTTCGTTTTTAACCATAACTAAAAATCATGTGTAATCGCGAAAAGTGCGCTTCGAGGTGACCCGAGATCAGTTTGAATAATGAAGTGAACTCATGAGACTTTTAAAAACTTAAACATTTTATAAAATAAACACAGGGTAAACTAGAAATAATAGGCCAAAATGTACAAGTTACTAGGAGGATTAGCCAATTACCTGAAATATCAGGACATTGTGACGGACTGCGCCGTATTTCGGATGCATAATTTGTTCACGACAGCATTGTTGATGGCCTGCAGTTTGATCATCACCGCTAATCAATTCGTCGGGAATCCCATCCAGTGTATTGTTGATGGATTGCCTACTCATGTTGTCAATACCTACTGCTGGATCTCCTCTACTTTCACTATGCCGGATGCATTTAAAAGACAGGTAATTCATTTATTAGTTAATTTGAGACAAATCTATATCATTTTTCAATATTTTCCAGTTTTAATCACAGGTCGTTCCTTCGTTTCTTATTACCTTCCTTTCTACCCGCATGGGCGCACCCAGGGGGGGCCCCGGGGCCCGGGCCCCCCCCAAACCTTAGATTTTTTAATATATTTTCTACATATTTGATGATAAAACACGAAAAATACCTTAAAATTTGACATCAGGAGGCTTCGGCCCCCCCCCCCAACCTCAAGTAGTGGCGTAGTTGCGAAAAGACATGATGACCTTTTTTTTTTTTTTGTTTTTTTGGTCGCTAGTTTTTTGAGGGCGCGCTTTGTAGCTGTTGGGCCCCCCCAAGACACATTCCTGGCACGGATCACCTAACAAACAGATAGGGAACTCAGGTGGTGGGGGGTGATACGCGCACTTTCACGCAGCCTGCCATGTTGGGGTCAACCACTCCAGGGGCGCATTCTGTATTTTAATATTTTTTAAACTTTCCCAAGTAACATTATTACCACTCAAGGTTTTATTAATTTGGTTCCTAGGTTATTTAGAGGGTGCTGTTATGGGTTTTAGGATCAATTTGGCTACATAAAGGTAATTTATATTGCCAATTACCTAAAGGAATGTTATACAACCAAAAAGTGATTTATAAAGGGAGTATAATAAAACTGATATTCCTTCTGTTCCTTTTAGATACTTTTTGTTTTATTGATTTCTGATTTATAAAGATGGTCTTATAAAACCATTTTACCTAAAGTTTTTAAAAAGAAATAATTATAAACTTTGGTCATTTAGTTTTTTTCATTACTTTAGGTCATCACAAAAGTGTTTTATAATAGAGCTAAAAGGTTATCTTATATCCTTTTGTTTTTATAGTTACCAGTAGTTTAAAAGTAAATATGATTAGATAGGCGGCCATATAGAACCTAGTTTCCTTAAGGTTTTTAAGAGTGGTAAATATAAACTTTAGACTTTTGGTTTTTGCCATTATTTTTAGGCATTTTAAAAAGGTTTTATATGAAGGCTTAAAGGTAAACTTATTTCTTATGTATTTATAGTTACCCATAGCTGTATATTAAATATTATTTAAATAGGCGGCCATATAAAACCTTGTTTCCTTAAGGGTTCTAACAGAAGTAAGTAAATACTTTCGTGTTTTATTTTTTTAGGTATTTCTTGTAAAAATAATAGATATACCTAGGTACCTACCTATTGCAAGATTGATTATTTAAAGCCCAATAATTAATAATTGTTGAGTTTCCGTCCTCCTGGGTAGGACACCCAGGCCTAGATAAGGCCTATTTAGAGGACCAATATAAGAGGTTGCCCTCCAACCTGCAGGCACAACGAATATCATTGCATTGGCCCTCTCGATTGTGTCGAAATTGCACGAAAAAAACATTTAAAAGTGTTCAATCATACGCTTTTAAACACTTTAAAAACAAATACAAAAAATTTAAGTGAGGTTATGTTGACTATGTTTACATTGTTCTTTTTTGTTGGTTTCATAAGGGCACTCAAAAATCCTAGTTGCGATACAGTAACAAATAAAACCAAGTGACCACTATAAAGCCATAATGGCGTATATAAATTTATTTAAAAAATATTGTAAAGAGAAAATATTTATCTAGTCGTTTTAGCAGTGTTTTTTAACAATAATTTTACTTTAATTTTGATTTATGTAAACCAAACAGACTTTTTTAATGGTGAATAGTGTAAATGATTTTTTTTTTAATTTTAAATATTTGTTATTTTGTTTTCAAAAAACTATTAAAAAGCATTCTTGAGGTGGCGCGCTTGTTTTGAGAGCTTTTCAGATACGATTTTATCAGAAAAATAAATCTGGCAGGCAATTTGATCATCAACAAAACGACAAACTCGGTATATTTTTATGTGATAAAATAATTTTGGGACTCTGACATTTTTGGCAATTTTGTGACCTAAATTATTTTATATAGCTATTGTGAATCTAAAATATCGCCATAGCTTTTATAGGAAAACTTCTTTACTCTAAAGGTATTATGGTATTCAACAGAATCGCCAGGATACCAAATTACCAAATCTAGTTTTATAATAGGATAGCTTTAGGCTCTAAAAGGTTCTATACTGGTGGAACCGCTAGAGGGCGAAGCTGGAGTTTATTTCTTATGGTTTTATAGTGAGTTTAATACATAGGTTGCCACCACCAATTGGGGAGTCCCATTTAGGAGGTCTAAGGGGTATATAAGGGTAATGGGAACGTGCTAGCGACCAAACATTGAAACTAATGGTTTTAAGGAAAGGCGCTGGCAACCGTTTAGCTTCTGCTATAAATAAAGAAATGTTACTTGGGTTATGAGCGTTAGTGGTGTGTAGATGTGATTTTTGTGTTTGATATATGTGATGATTGATTTTAAACAATGGGAACGGTTTGTGCCGTAAGAGACTGTAAATTCACGGGACGGTAAAAACTTTTGCCATATCCTATACAGGGTGTTCAATAATTAAATGCCTTATGAGATGAATCTGTAAATGATTTAAGTACAAAGAGTTCTACAGGATATACAGATCTGCAACCCCTTTGATTTTGTTTTTTTATTCTTTTGCAGGATTTGTTATATTTATCTCAAATTTGAAAATGCGCCTTCATTAGATCCTAAAAAACAACATATAAACTATGCTTTGTTGAGAAAGTTTTTGGTGTTTTGTATAATACAGCGGCGTAAGCTCAGTTGTAGAAAAGGGAAATTTGTAGATTGGTATTTTGATCCTTAAATTAAGCACAGGTTCACAAATTAAAACGGTAGGGGACAATTCGCCGAAGCCGATTCACCGCGGTTGATCGGCCGCGGGCCGTTTTGCCACAGGGACAATTTGCCGCCAATCGAATTGCCGCGGGGACAATTTGCCGCGGGAATAATTCGTCGTGAGAATTTTGTTTCATGATATAACCATTGTTTTATTTACCTTGACTTCATATAATATTTTTTTATAAAAATAATATTTTCAAACTTTCCAACTAGGTATTTGGTGGTAACTATACAATCCAGCATTTTTTTAATTGGAAAAAATAAATAAAATTGCGAATCTAGAATGGTGGTTTTTGCTATTTATCAACCGATATGCATCAAACTAGAAACTTTATTAAATTTTAAATTATTTTTACTTTTTAACTTAGAAAAAAATCAAAATGGGAACCGGCATATCGTTTAATAAATTTGAAAATCCACCATTTTGGATCTGCTATTTGGTATTTTTTTTTAATTTGAGTAAAAAGCTGTATTGAGTGACCTTAATCACTGCAAAGTTTAAAATTTAAGAAAATTCTGTTGGAAAAGTTTTAAAACAGCGAAAATCGAACAAACAAATATATTATATGAAGTCAAGCTGAATAAAACTGTTTAAACAATTGCCACTAGCATGAAACGCGACGACGAATAGTCCCCGCGACGAATCGGCCCGCGGCAAATCGGCTGCGGCGAGTTGTCCCATCTCTCAATTTAAAATATTAAAACAAAAGAGTGCACCAACGAAAATGTTAACGTTTAAAAAAATGGTAGGTTTGGCAAACGTTAAGCTAATTTTTCATTTTTGTTTATTAGGTATTTAAAAACACCAACACATTTTTTAATATTTTTGGTTCATTTCATGATGTGTGTTTTCAATAGCTTAAAACTGCAACTAATATAAATTTTACTGCTTAAGTGTTAAACACTCCTTGAAATCGAAGGGACTTTTTTTCGGTTTTTTAAAAATACTATCACAAGAGTTTGTTTGAGTTTAGTAGGTATTACAATAAAATAATACAAAAATTTGATGTTTTTATGCACCTCAAAAATTTTTAGGTTAAAGCTCCAACATTCTTTAGAAAATATCTAATTTTGACGTAAGCTTTTAGAACATCATATTTATATAAGATCCCTTGTTCCTTACTGATTTTAAAAATATTTAACGCGTCGATGCTCTGATAAAATCATTATTTATGTTATTAATGCATTATATCTCAAAACGCTGTGAATATTTTTAAAATAAAAAAACAAATATCTAACAACATATATTTTTTTTACGCGGCCGAGACTCTAAAGTTCATTTTAGCTCCCATTTTTAGCAGTACAAAACTATTTTAATGTTTTTATTGTTTCTGGCAGTAAAGATATTTTTTCGCATCAACAATCTGAAACATTCATATTTTATGATAAATTTTTTTTAGTCCGGCTCTGAGTTTGATTCCCAATGCTCAGCCATCGTTGAATTCTCCGAGATCAAAGACCGCCAGCCGGCTTATTTATCTGTTTGTTAGGTGATCCGTGTTCCTGGGTGCGCCACTGCTACCCGCATAGCATAATCACGTGTTTAACACGTAAAAAAGGCGTGAGAAAAAAAAACGTTCGTTTTAAAAGCTGCTAGAACAAAACGTTTATTTCATATATGAAAACAATAAGCTTAATAGGTCGTTTATTAACGTTATAAAAAATAACGTTGCTAAAAACTGCGTTTTCTACCGAATATTTTTGAGATTTTACTAGCAGCAGCGCCACCTATTGTCGGCATTTTTCCCTGACGAAATCTATCAGGCAGTGCTTTGGCCTCTAAACTCCAAAAGCCTGTTAAGGAACTGATCCCTGATCCACGATCACGACGCATCTGTTATTAACCTGATAAAGACACATTAATATCCTGTGAAAGTGTTTACTGTTAAAAAAAAAACATAATGTATATAGATAGATATATAGATATTTTGTCTTGCCTTGAGCGCCATCTTTAAAATTGTCTTGAAGTGTTGTAGTCTTAAACTAGTGAACTTTTATAACTTCCTTTCGCGTCTCTTTTAAGTTAAAAAAATGTTATTAAAAAAACGTGACCAAAAAAGACGCAGAAAGTTAGTAGGTTTGAGAAGTCTTAATCTAGTGGCGGTTTAGAACATGTTGTGGAGGACTTTTCAAGTGTGTGAACTTCAGCAAAAAGTACATTTTTATAGCTTGATTTCTCCTTGTTTTTAAGTTATCTTTAAACATGTAGATTTAACAAAATAAATATTACATGGTATGAGGTTGTTTTCAAGTAAAAAAACTTTGTTATTTTTGTTCACATTAATTTAACGTTGATTTAATTTTTGTGCTATGTGGGTACCCGCGCAGCAATGGCTAGAGAAGGTATTATTTTCAACGAAAATTTTTTTTTGAGGGGACACATGACAAAATGTGTTTTATGGGTACACCTATTTTAGCAATATCAACGTGACGTCTGTCTGTGTGTGTGTATGTATGTCTGTTCGTAACACGATAACTCCTAACCCGCAGAATTAATAAGTTTTGGGCAAAATCCATTAATGCTTATAATTTTGTGACCATTGGCGTAGCTAGCCTTGCTTTTCAGGGGGGGCCGTGGCCCCGGTCTATCTTGAACAAAAAGCAAACATAGGTTTTAAAGAGTCGTGCAAAGTGTGCAATGAATAAAAAAAAATACGCGCAATAAATGTTCTAATATTTTAATATAACAAATTTAATAATACATTTACCAACTTATTTATATGTATACACAGGAAGTATGTAATTCAGCAATTCTACAAAGAAAGTTTTCTACGTCGCTGACTGAAAGCGTCTACCACACTGTCTAAGTCGACCTCAACATCTTTTTCTATGAATAACAATGACAAACCTGAGTGTCTCTCTTGAGTCATAGTTCTTCTAAGCCAATTAAAAACTCTCCTCATGGCAGAGAAAGACCTCTCACAAGTTGCACTTGAAATTGGAAGAATACTCGCAACTTTAAAAAGTTGGTAGAGGTTTGGATAGGTGTTTTCTGCTATATGTTGTTTGATAGAATCATGACCAACAGTTTGATTTAACCGAAAAATACAATTCTTTAAAACGGTAATTTCTGCTCTTAGAGTAGAAGTATTAATATTAAAAATTTCCCGGTATTGCTCGACGAATTTATTCCATTTAACGACGTGGGAAAACTTAATATGAAAATGGTTATGAAATTGTCACCAAAATCGGAAAATTTTCATAAGACACTAAACGCTAACCTCAAAAAAACTAAAAAGATTATTATATTTATTTTAGAAAAACAGTTTAAAAAGGTCTTTTATAACCTTACGACATCTACAACCCGATTTTGGAAACAGAGGGGCAAAGGTCGCTGTCTTTATTAAATGCGAAATTTAACTTACACTTATTTTACAAGATGTCGCCAATATGTATGAAATATTCAATATGCATAATTATGTTTAAATTTAAAAAATATTTTCGGGAAATTGCATAAGTGCAGAAAAGTTACCGATAATTTAAAGAGAAAAAGCCTAATTCCGCAAGACAAGGGCTTTTCCTGAAATGTAAACATTATCCGAATGATTTTAAATTTTAATGCACCTATTTTATTTGAATATTTCCCGAATAATAATAGAAAAGTATGTATTTTCAGCGTCATGTTCTTTTACTAGTAGTCGGTAGGGGAGGCCTAAAATATCTTAGGGGGGGGCCTGAGGGACTTCAGGGGGGGCCAGGCCCCCTGGCCCCCCTAGCTACGTCAATGTTTGTGACAGTTTAAAAATATAAATAATGCTAACTTTTGAACGAAGTATCGCATCAATATGTTGTTTTCGGAATTAAGTAGCCGAACCGAACCGAACACATTTTACGCAATAATTTGTGTTATAACCAAAAACTTCGTAGAAGCTTTCGTTTATGAGATATTAAAAAAAAACTGTTTTCAAGGCTCCCTAGTAACACAAAAACGTTTTTAAAACGGCCATTTCGGACCTAGGGGACATGGGCGTAGTCAGAGTGGGACACTTGCCCCACCCTGGCTTGTCACCTGCCCCATCCTCTAGCTTAAACTCATTTAGTAATACGAGAAATAAATATTTTATTGTATATTTTTTTGCTTTTTTGCCTCACCCTGAGCGAGACCCTGACTACGCCCATGCTAGAGGACGTTTTGAAAACGTATGCCTATGTCCCTGAAGGTCCGATAGAGGTCCCTGGAACGGTCTTTTCGGTCTTTTTTATGTTTTTAAAACGTCCCTGCAGAACCTTTTTAAAACGTTTTTCAAAGCTTTGTTAAATTTTTACACCTTCTGCAAAATTTGGGAACGTTTAATAAACGAGGGGATTGAAATTATATGGACAACTATATCCATGCCTTTCGGAACCAACATTTTTTAATTTGAACTAGGTACCTGCTAATTAAAATATGTATTTCGTCCTCCAGTATTGGTAGGTTCTAAAACAAAGCCAATGTGTAAAAATCAAGATATTATGTAAACAAGTTTTTGTCCCACTAATTTCAAATTTCTTTAGTGATTTAATTTTACTTAAATACATATAATCATAGCGTTGTTTTATGGTATAGTTTTTGCAAAGTCAGTTGAACAAAGGTTAAAGCCGACCATCGGCATATCCTTTAAAGAAAGTGACATGGGCGGCGGTAGATATACTCATGAAAATTATTTCATTTAATTATGGCGTAAACTAAAGAAATAAAAATAGATAATAAAACTTCCTATTCCTACACCTACAGAAACGACACTGATTTATTTTCTAACTCTGCATACTGCCGACTAAAGGGTCCCGAAAAGGACACCCGAAAGCAATTAAAAGCGCATCTCAAAAAATCTGCCAATCAGGTGCCGTCTATCCACCTGTGCTGGGTCGGTCAGAAAACAAATACTTTGTGCTCGGACCGCAAAGAGTCGCGCCTTTTCTCTGTCGGTAGGGTTGAAATTATACCAGGAAGATTTTATATGAATTTGGCAAAAACATTCAACTAAAGGTTTATTCTTTGGAATTTGGATAACTTTTGAAGGGCAGATTGAAGCAAAATTTCATGAAATCGATAGAACCCCGTATTAGCATAGAGTAAAGGCTATCTTACTCTATGGCATTAGGCGCATTTCAGGTGATTTTGCAAAAACTATACTCTCCATCAAACAACGATCATAGTAAGACTCAAAAAATGAATGGTTACAAAACAGTGATCTTCTAACATTTTACACAAACCCCACGGATCGGTTGTTTTACTAAGTTGTATCGTTTTTAAATTAGTATATTCGACCAAAAGAATTTAATTTTGACAGTAAGTTTCTTTTTTCTAACTTCGAAGCAAAAAAAGAAACTTTTCAGCTTCTTGGCTACATGAAAAAGTCATGCGTGAGCTATTTATATTGGTACAATTGGTTGAGAATTTATGAAAGGTTGAAGATAAAGACCAAAGAGGTTGAATCCACAGAAGAGCTCGGTTCGGTCCGCTTTGCAGGTCAATATGTTATGGTTGAATCGTTGATGAAAACCAACCTCTATGCGAAAAAGAATCTTACACCTTCTTAAATTATATTGGCTAAATGACAGAGTCATACGTGCCCTATTAATATCTGTAAAATTGATTGAGAATTTCTGAAAAGTTGGAGATGAAGACCATCCTTCTATTTATATGTCCTGAAGCAAAAAAAAACTATACTTCCACTAACTACTAATCATAGTTAATTTTTTTGCGTAAAAACAAATTAATAATTTTGTATTGTTGTCGACCTTAAAACAAATCGCATGACCACATACATTAGATAATAATTTAAATACTCTAGCGTCTAACATATGAATCAAACCAATTATAATACTATTATTGTAGGTTGTAATCTGGCAAAGTAACACATTTAAAATAATTAAAAAAGTTTAAACAAAATGGGCGAAATAAATTTTTACCAATTGGAATTAAGAACTGTTAATGTACCCCAGATTTTCATTTTTATTTTGCGCCGTTTGGGACCCGCACCAATGGCGGCTGCTACAGTATTTTTAATTGATTTATTTTAAAAAAAATTAAATCTTTCCTTACGACATGATTGTCTAGTTTTTTGCGGGGGCGGGAGGAATGTTTGTTTTTGTTGACGTCGGCCATCATCATAGTGTCTAATCGTTCGTTGCCCTTTTTAGTGTTGCCGGTTCTATCCTTAGTGAAGACGTATGCATTTGTGTTGATTGCCGGTCGTGTATCATTGTTTGTTTTCGTTATCGTTTGTTCATAAAATGGAAATAAATACCGTCGATTACATAATTAACTGTGCAGATTTAAATACGTTGACATATGAACTTCGATTACAAATAAAATCTTTAGGACCACATAGACCGGACCTAAAAATTAACCAAAATTTTAGTGTAAGTAATGCCGAGGGGTGTTCCATAAAAACTTATAATAGAAAATGTAATAATAGTAGTTTACCTAACTAGTGCGGAAAGTGCCTCTTTTCCGCACGCGATTGCAGATGGCCAAACGACGCGATAGCGGAGTTTGGCCAGCAATCAAGTGCGGAAAAGACACTTTACGCACGAGTTAGGTACACTATTTTTTCTATAAGCGTGAGGAAAAAACTAAAAATTAATCAGAAAATTATTTATATTCAAAACGTTTTAATCAAATCAATTATTATTATTCACATTCTAGCGGCTTCTAGAACTGACTGGGGTAGATCTTCGTCCGAAGAATCCATTGAAAATCTGATTTTTTTTGTTTGAAAAATTCAAAAGACGCTTGTATCTGCAAAATTGGCTTTGTTTTGACAGTTTGTTTGTACTTTGTTGCTATGGTGATTTAAGATGCCAAATCTAAAACCACTAGTGTTCATTGTTGTTTGACATTGACAATGACGATATTTATACCGGGGAGGTTTAAAACTTATAATTTGAACCTATTTTACTGAAAACTTTATTTTATCGAAAATATTGAAAATATAGCAGAATTTTAGTCAATTTTAATATTTTTAGGATATTTCGTGTGTTAGGAAAGATACAAATGTATTTTGAACGGTCTAAATGTTATAGAACACCTCAAAATCGTAACAAATTTACTTTTCCGTGCGGAAAAAATATTTTTCCGCACTAGTGCGGAAAAGTGGCACTTTCCACACTAAAATGCGTGCGGAAAAGTGGACTTTTCCGCACGCTTATAGAAAAAATATTATACGATGGTCAAAACTGGCTGTGCGGTTGTGAAAAAAGAAATGCTTTTTTTTGCTTTATTTGTCTTGTTGGGGATGTGGAAGGGAATGTGTACTATCCAGCACTTTAGTGAAAAGTTACCCAAAGTAATTGGTCATTTAAATAACCACATAGAATTTTCTATGCTAGGCAAGACTGATATTAGGTGCCAATTGAATAGTGCCTATAGCCAAAACATTACCGAATATAATGACAATGTGACAAAAATTAGACATATACTTAGCAGGTTAATAAACTGTTTAGAATTCTGTGGGATTTTTGAGGTTGCTCCACAGGGCCATTATTAATGAATCTGGTACTAATCCGAGCACTTTGCGAATGTAAAAGAAGAGCGAATAGATTTTATATATAAAGAAATAAACTAAAAACTACACCAAGTAAGTCTTTTTATCTCTTTCCCCCCCACCCAATTTATAACGTCAAATCAATATATATTTTTTATTACTCTAAGAACACTCAAATTGAGATAAAAAATGTAAACAACTTGCCTTTAAAAAGCACAAAAGGACATGTTTGTACTTAATATAATTACCCTCGTAATTACCTCTCTAACTCGAACCTCTATAACTCGAACCTCTCTATAACTCGAACCTTTTAAGTGGTCCCTGCACTTTTTATATGTATTTTAACCTGTTTAATTCAAATTTCTATAACTCGAACTCTCCATAATTCGAACTGTTTTGGTTGTCCCTTTGAGTTCGAGTTATAGAGGTTCGACTGTAATTGTAAATCAGTTAATTAAATGAAAAGGTCATGTGTATGTATAAATGCATTCATCAAGAAAATAAAAATGACCATTTCCCGGAAAAGTGAGAACAATTACTAGAAATTAATAATTAAAACGGAAAACACTAATAGACAGTGTTAGCTCCCGCTAAATTTCGCGGTTGTTTATATATATTTTTAAAAACACACAACTGTATGAAGGACAAAGCGCATTCCGCGTATTTGGACATGCGCACCAACAACCAGTGAGATCATTGTCAATCGCCTAGAGAAAAAGGCGTGTTAATTTCGTTCTCCAACTATTTCAATTCTCTACACCTGAAAGTGCTCGAATTTCGTGTACTGAAGCATAGAACTAGAAACTTCAACCCTTCAGCTACGTGGTGACATCATTAGATCCATTCGGGGGCCCCTTTGAACGAGGAGAATTTGGCTGCAAAGGAGGTGAGTGCACTTATCTGATTACCGTTGTGTGGTTCCAACAATTTTACCTATGGACGTCTGACTATTTCGTAATTCATATCAATACATTTATGTTTGCTCGCGATATCATTAATTAAAATTAATTTATACAGTCCACTGCATTTAGCGTTTTTTCTATCCGCGGGCTAACATAAAGTGTTCCTTTCGAGCCGAATTATTTTTAAATAATAAATCCATACGACGGTATTAATAATTATTTACCTAATCTGTGGCCAAGCCAAACAACGGCCTTGAATTTTCGCAGCGCATCGAAAGTCGTCGGTGTGACACGTGTCTAGAGCGTGGTCATTCAGTAAACAAAGCGAGTAGGAATCAAAACAAACAAAACAAAAGTTCAGTGGTGTACCATATCATTCCGATATTTAAAACAATTTTCATCAATTGCGATAAATTAGTGCATATTTTCGACAATTCGTCATTTTTCTATTTCAGAAGCATTAATTTAGCGTTAATTGTATATTTACCGACAATTTCGTCATTTCAAAGGTAAAATCATGTCTGTCAAAAAAGCCGCGCAAAAACGCAAGGGTTTTTTATCTGCGATCACCGAGTGTTATGTGTTGTCACAGAACGCGGAAAAGGATGAAAGAGCGAGAAACGAGTTTCAAGTGAGGTATGCCGATTTGGATGAAACCTTCGATAAATGCATGCTGGCACATAATGACGTCATTATGTTGCTAGACGACTCGGACGATGAGGAATTTAAAACGCAGGATGCGATCCTTTCAGAAGCTCGTAAATATTTTTATGCGTGTAAGGGGGTTTACTCTAAAATATTTCCGGTTGAGGCCCCATCCTTTTCGGGATCATATGTTCGACAAAACGAAACTCCAAAACTCAAAGAGTTAGGTATTCCCATATTTCGAGGTGATAAAAAATTATGGCCAAGCTTTTTCGATCTTTTTAATAACATTATAGATCAAAATCAAAGTCTAAGTAACGTTCGAAAACTTCAATATTTATTTTCATATCTCGAGGATGAGCCTTTAAAATTGATATCAGGGATTAGCTTATCTGATCAAAATTATAAAATTGCTTATGACAAATTAGTCAATAGATATCAAAACAAGCGAGACCTCGCAAATGATGCTTTAAGCTCAATTATGAACTCCACCTTAAAAAACGAGTCAGCTAAAGAATTGCGTAATTTAATTGACACCTTTTCTGAATCCCTAGAAATTTTAAAATCACTTAGCTTTGACGTTGACAGTTGGGACTTTATTATTTTTTTCATTTTATTAGAAAAATTGGATATTCCAACGCGTTCAAATTTCGAAATGAGTCACGCCAATACTAATAACGAAATTCCCACTTTTCAGTCACTTTTTCAATTTCTAGAAAAAAGATGTAAAGTTTTGGAATCACTTCCTCAATCAACAGCACCCAAAAAGGTGCCTATATATCAAAAATCAAATTTTATGCAAAATCAGTTTGGGCAAAAGCCTACCTATAAATCATCCAATTCGCCTTTTATAGGACTGGCTGGCACCTCAACTAATTCGAGTACGGGAATAAAATGTTTCCGGTGTAATCAAGGTCACGTGCTTTCGAAATGTCAAACATTTCTTGATCTCTCACCTATCGATCGCCTATCTTTCGTCAAACAGAAAAAATTATGTCTAGCGTGTTTTCATCCCTTGCATGATGTAGATACGTGCAAATCAAAATATTCATGCAGGACTTGCAATAGTAAAAGGCACCACACTTTAACTCATATCTTAGAAACTAATCAAGAGTCTGGAAGCCAAGATACTAGTCCTGTCATTCACACACCACCTGTCAATAATCTTCATGTGTCATTAAATGCCTCAGGACCTTCAGGTACCTTTCTTTTATGCACCGCCATAATAGATGTTATGGACGGTTGCGGAAATTTTCAACCTGTAAGGGCACTGCTTGATTCTGGATCACAGACAGGATTCATCAGTGAAAAGTGTATTCAGCGTCTTAATCTTCCTAGGCGAAGTTACACCACTGAAATATTCGGATTAAATCAGATGTCTTCTTTTACTTCCAAAGGGCTCGTCCAATGTCACATTAAGCCACAAGGACAAGTCACTCCTTTACTTAATTTCGAAGCAATTGTTGTTCCACAACTATGTTCCAATATGCCTACATTCTCTTTGAACGATAATCAGTGGAAACACTTGCAAAACCTTAAACTTGCCGACCCATCTTATTTCAAATCTAGACCTGTGGACCTGGTTATTGGTTGCGAGCTATTCGCACAGATATTCAAGGAGGACAGGGTTCTTGGACAGGTAGGGCAGCCTTCAGCCCTTGAAACTATCTTTGGCTGGGTCGTCATGGGAAAGGTTGACGAAGTAGGTAGTCTTACGGAACGAACCAGTTGTTTTTTAACGAGTCATTCACCTCCTTTAGAGGTCATTCTCCCTAGGTTTTGGGAAATCGAACATTTGCCTAAAAAACAAATCTTATCAAAGGAAGAAAAACAGGCAGAATCAATTTTTACTGCTAGTGTAGTACGGCAACCGAGCGGTAGATTCATGGTAGATCTTCCGTTTAAAGATAAAATAAACCCTGACCTAGGAAATACTTATCCGCAAGCTTATCGTAGATTTTTACTTCTAGAAAATAGATTAATCAAAAATCCTGATCTGTACACTGCCTATTCAAGTTTCATGCAAGACTATATCGATTCTAATCATATGAGTTTAGTTTTATCTAGTCAACCAAAGGTCGACGTATCGTGTTTTTTAGCCCATCATTGCGTATTAAAGCCGGAAAGCTTGAGTACAAAATTAAGGGTAGTCTGGGATTGTTCAGCAGTCACCCCAAAAAATATTAGTCTCAATGACACATTGTTATCTGGACCGAAACTTCAAAAAGATATTGCTTCTTTACTCCTTAGGTTTCGTCTTAATCCTATTGCCTACATTGCTGACATCAAACAGATGTTCCGTCAAGTCCTTATCAATCCTTATCACCGTCCTTATCAAAGGATATTGTGGAGGTTTTCTCCACAGGACCCACTTTCAGTGTGGGAACTTTCTACTGTCACTTTTGGCATGACATGCTCACCTTTTCTAGCCATGCGTACCTTAAATGAGCTGGCAGAGAGAGAAAAGGAACGTTTTCCTATGGCTAGTACTAAACGTCAATCTATATCGACGATATCTTGGGAACTAGCCCTTCGCTTTCTGAAGCTCTCTCCCTTCAAACAGAACTCAATGATTTGTTGAAGTCGGGAGGATTTGAACTTAAAAAATGGGCAAGCAATTGTCCTGAGTTATTGGCAACATTGCCAGAGTCCGATCGTCAAATGCCTCTCTCTTTCGACAAGGAGGAACCCCACTTTATCAAAGTTTTAGGACTTCAATGGCATCCAAAAAACGACATTTTTTCTTATCAATGCCGAATGAAGGACAAACCCCCAACCAAACGTTCTATTTTATCTATCATAGGGACAATCTTCGATCCCTTAGGTTTTCTTTGTCCCTTGTTGCTACAAGCAAAATTTATTTTGCAACAGTTGTGGATATCGAAAATAGGCTGGGACGAAGAACCAGATTCTTCTATCATCGACTCTTGGAACAAACTTCGTTCTGAATTCCCGCTTCTTTCCAATTTTCAATTACCCCGACAAATCAAACTGTCAAAAACCAATACCTGTCAAATCATCGGCTTCTGTGACGCTTCAATTCGAGGCTACGCAGGCGTCGTATATTTTCGTGTAGAAGAGGAAAACAATATATCTGTTTCTCTCATATCTGCAAAATCTAGGGTCGCGCCTATAAAGTCACAAACTTTGGCTAGGCTAGAACTCCTAGGCGCATTTCTTTTAAGCGAATTAATTGACTTTGTTTTATCTAGCTATGAAGGAAAAATAACTTTTACAAATATCGTTACTTTCTGCGATTCGCAAGTCGTATTGCACTGGCTTTCATCCCCTCCTAATCGCTGGCAAACCTTTGTTGGAAATCGAGTCAGTAGAATCCAAGAAATCATTCCCTCAAACTCGTGGCGCTACATTCCTTCTGCTTTGAATGCAGCCGATATTGCGTCACGAGGGGCCACCCCTTCACAGCTCATGTCACATGACATGTGGTGGAACGCACCGTCGTTTTTATGGTCTCCCGAAAACGAATGGCCCGATTTTCATAAACCAAAAATGCCGATTGATTTCGGAGATATTAATCTGGAGGAAAAGCCAAAAGTCTGTTGCAATGCGATAATTGATGTCAATTTCTTAGATCAGCTTCTTATCAAATATTCCTCTATATTAAAAATTCAACGTATCATTTGTTATGTCCTTCGAATAGTTAACCTTTTTCAAAAGCATTCCTATCAAAAACCCACTAAGCCGCCGGACCAAAAAGTTATTTTTGAGAATATTGTTTTTCCTACCACCGGTGAGATGCAAAGTGCGTTACACCTTCTTATCAAACGCGTGCAAGGTTCTTGTTTTTCTGAGCTTTTTTCCGCGTTATCTAAGGATAAACCAATACCGAAACCTTTGCGAAAACTTTCACCTTTTCTTGATGAGAATAATATCATTAGAGTCGGTGGCAGATTACAAAAATCTGACCTTTTGTCTTATTCTGCAAAACACCCCGTCTTACTTTCGAGTGACCATCGTTTAACTACTCTTCTTATCGAGTCCGCTCATCGACAATATCTTCATCCTGGGTTTAAAACATTACATAATCTGCTTTTACAGCAATTTTGGATATTATCTGCCAGACGGGCAATTCAAAGAACCATATCCAAGTGCTTGCAATGTTTTAGAATCAACCCTAAACCCTATAGACCGCCCATAATGAGTTCACTTCCCGCTCATCGAATCAATCAACTAAAACCTTTTTCGAGTGTAGCTATCGACTTTTGTGGACCTTTCTTTGTGATTCCTCATCGTTACCGTGGTTGTAAAGCTTTCAAATCGTATGTCTGTGTGTTTGTCTGTACGGCCACACATTGCGTGCATTTGGAATTAACCATGGAACTGTCCACCGAAGGGTTCGTAGGTGCATTCCATCGATTCATATCCAGACGCGGAAGCGTGACGCAATGCTGGTCAGATCAAGGCAGTAATTTTATAGGGTTTCGTAACCAATTACTGGATTACGCAAGAAGTGCTGCCACCAGACTTTCTATTCGTTGGCATCTGGGACCTCCTCTCAGTCCACATTTCAATGGCCTGGCAGAAGCTGGCGTCAAAAGTTTTAAAACTCACTTTGTACGAGTCGTCGGCGACCAGAAGTTGTCTATCATGGAGATGTCCACCCTTACCTGTCGCATAGAAGCTGTACTGAATAGTCGCCCTTTATCTCCTGCCTCTTCAGACCCACACGATCTTCAACCTCTTACCCCTGGGCATTTTTTGACACTTGAACCCCTTAATTCAGAAATTCCGGAGTCAGATTTGTCCGAGGTTCCCCTAAATCGGCTCTCGAGATGGCAACTAATCCAAAAACTACATAATGATTTTTGGAAACGGTATTCTATAGAGTATTTGCATACGCTACAACAGCGACACAAGTGGACTGATTTGTCCCCAAATATCAAATTAAATGATTTGGTTATCATAACAAGTGATCACATTCAATCGCCTTTGAAATGGCCGGTCGGTCGGGTCATCGAACTGCATCCCGGCGGGGACGGTCAGGTGCGTGTTGCGACGGTAAAAACGGTTACCGGTGTTTATAAGCGGCCAGTTGTAAAACTGTGCCTCTTGCCAAATTAAAAGTAATTTTAATTTTCTACCTTTTACCGGGTATTACAATAGGTTTTTTTATTTTTAATTTTTTTTGAATTTTTTGTTTGTTTGTTTTGCCTTTTTTCGGGATTTCGTTATATCTAAATAAACTTACGATACTTATCTGTTTTCATTCATTTATATTTATCGGTCGATTCTTTTTCTTATATCTATATCTGTCCGGTTGAGATTCTAAATTTGTGTGTTTTGGAGGGCAGTTATGTTAGCTCCCGCTAAATTTCGCGGTTGTTTATATATATTTTTAAAAACACACAACTGTATGAAGGACAAAGCGCATTCCGCGTATTTGGACATGCGCACCAACAACCAGTGAGATCATTGTCAATCGCCTAGAGAAAAAGGCGTGTTAATTTCGTTCTCCAACTATTTCAATTATCTACACCTGAAAGTGCTCGAATTTCGTGTACTGAAGCATAGAACTAGAAACTTCAACCCTTCAGCTACGTGGTGACATCATTAGATCCATTCGGGGGCCCCTTTGAACGAGGAGAATTTGGCTGCAAAGGAGGTGAGTGCACTTATCTGATTACCGTTGTGTGGTTCCAACAATTTTACCTATGGACGTCTGATTATTTCGTAATTCATATCAATACATTTATGTTTGCTCGCGATATCATTAATTAAAATATTTACAGTCCACTGCCTTTAGCGTTTTTTCTATCCGTGGGCTAACAGACAGCAAGTTTTAGTTAGCTCTGTAAGCGACTAAGAATTTTTTTGAAGACTTTTTCCTTAAGACACGAAATAAGGGCACTAGCGGGTTTAAATTTTGAATTTTACAAAAAAAAATCAAAATTTTGAGCAAAATTTGCAAAACTCTGCCCAAAAAACTGTTATTTCAAAACCCTTACAATTGGATTTTTACTTACAATATTTACTGTAATTATGCTTTATTTATTTCTAAAAACCATCAACCCGACGCGTTTCGGCTTTACTAGCCATTTTCCAAAAGTCCACAAAACCAAATTTTGGAAAACAAACAAACACCTATTATAATGCCACCATTATGAGTTTAAGGTATATACCAAAACCAAATTTTGGAAAACAAACGAACACCTATTATAATGCCACCAGCCACCATTATCAGTTTAATCTCATAATGGTGGCATTATAATAGGGTAAACTGCCCAATTGTCGTCCAGTTAGTGGAAAGTTCAACTTTAGAGCCCGAAATCTCGAACATTTTCCATCATTTGGTATTATGAGCGGCTAATTTCCATTCTTTGATGATTTAAGAATTCAAAAATAATTAATTTAGATTTTTTGCTTTAATCTAACAGTTCCGGACAATTGAAACGAAAAAAATGTCGTTTTGCCTAGTTTCCGTCCACGGCCTTCCCTCCTTCCGTCCAAAAATTTCTAGTTTTTCGACCGAACTAGGTTTTGGTGGTTCGAACAACTGGTTTGTTGGCGGTCGAAAACTGGTATTATTCGACCTTTTTACCGAAAATTGGGGTTTTTTGGACGAAATTCACAAGGAAAATCTTGATTTGAGCAGATTTAGGAGCAATATTCCCGCAAAGTTCGTTAAGCATATTAGTGTACCTAAAAAACATAGTGGAACAACTGGAAGAGTATTCGGTTTCTTGCGTTTAATTTTCTTGTTGAAGGCAACTTCAACTTAAATCTTGATGGTAAACTAATTTAGTCACCATAAGTTACAGTCGTTATTATTCTTGGGTCGAGGAAATTTAGTCGAAATATCTGTGTACTTTTTTTTGGTATACCTAGAAATCCAATTTTTTTATTTCGTTATGGTTACAAAAACAATATGAAATATAGTTAAATTTTTCATTGCGGACAGTGATGTCATAGAAAGTAACGACAGATTTAAAATAATATTTTTCAAAATGTTTTGACGCCATTATCCTCATTGAAAAATTCAGCCATATTTTTTACAAACAGAAAAACAAAGCATTTAAGCACCAAACTTTTAAGCATGGTGCTTGTGGCGATTAGGTTCCTACAAATATTTTTAAAATGGAAGCACTGATTTATTTTTCTTTTTGTACACACCAGGTACCTACCTAAAAAGTATATGATGTAATCTGAAAAATTCAATTCTATTTTATACTAGCTAAATAAAAAAATCTTCAAAAAAATAAAAAAGACTAACCTAAATAATAAAATTATGAACAACAATGCAATTTTTTTAAAAGGATTTGTATCTCAAAAATGGTAAAAATTACCAAAATGCATTTTTCACTATTTAAATTCTTATAAAATTTAAACTTTGCAATGTGGACCATTTTTTTATTGTCCCTAGAAGTACCCGAAAAATTTCAAGAGTTTCCAACTGGGAATGCCCTATACTTATAGGTAGGTACCTACTTCCATTTTTTAATTACCTATTTTAACAAGAAACAGTCAGGGATTAACTTCTTAATTGCTAGTGGTCGAAAAAAACCTGTTTTTCGTCCGTCAAAATCAACAAAAAATTGATGTGGTCGAAAGATTCCAGTTTTTCGTCCGGCCATATTTTGGGTGGTCGAAAAATTCCAATTCTTCGACCAGCCAAATTTTGCCGATTTTGTGTTAATAATAACTCTGGTAAACGAAGATAAAAATGCGGACGAGAACTGGACATGATATTATAGAACAAAAAATCTGTTTGAATTGTGTCTTAAAATTTCACTAATTTTAATAATAAAAGATTAGGATAGATTATAAGCACATGGACCAGTAACCCAGTTTTCGTCCACCGGGACGAATAATTATTTTTGACCTTTTTTTCATCCAGTTCGGCGACCACCCATTTTTTGATAGAAAAACTAAGAAATTGTAACTAAATGTGATATTTTTCGATCGGAACATTATTATTCTAACTAAAAAACATAAAAGTTCAACACATTTTGTAAAATTCTAATACTTACCCGCTATTTCCCGCAGGCACCTACACTAGCAAAAACATAACGAATACTTCACTTTGGTTCAACGCACGTTCACCCTTCTAAAGACAAGACTGTACTGGATAAACTTTTGGCGCGATTTAAAAAACGACTTTACCGTTTGGTGGGGGAAGGATCATTTTTTAAGAAAGTGTCCGTAGATGGAGCCATATGGTGCTTGTTATCTTATTTTTAGGCAGAAAGTGTCAAAATGGACGACAATTGGGGGTGGACGGCTAACTGGGTGTTTTACCCTAGGTGTTTGTTTGTTTGTTTTCCAAAATTTGGTTTTGTGAACTTCTATAACCCTTGAAAATGGCTAGTAAAGCCGACACGCGGCGGGTTGATGGTTTTTAGAAATAAATAAAGCATAATTTATTCCAAACTATGCTTTTTATTTCTCAACCTATCAGAAATTTGTGGAGTGAGGACGTTTTTCCTTAAGATTCATTTCAAATTGAAAAATGCTCCACGTAGGAGAGTTGGAATCACAATTTGGTAGTAATGCTGTTTTTCACAAATAACTTATTTTGTGTAAAAATAAAACAGTCTTCCAATTCTTCCATACCCATGGCATGGATGACTAAATATTCTTATTGGCGAGGTTTATTTATCTATGAACGAATTACCCTTGTCATTATTCTATGTAATTATTTAAATTATGTGGGATATAAAGTCCAAAACAGAATACATTTCTGAAAATAGGTATGCAATCAAATGAGTCAAAATAATATTGCACATAAAATGTTTATGTGGTCACCATTTTGGTATTTTGTATGAGGATAACTTAAGATTCAAAGAAATTTGTTTCCACTTTGTGGTTGAATTATACCTAAACGATTTTTTTAAATATACAGTGAAACCTCCTATAAGCGGACACTCACGGTTTTGTCGATTTTGTCCGCTTATTGGAGGTGTCCGCTTATGCTGCTTGAGTTTTTTCGATACTAAATTTAACGTTAACAACTTCCATTTTTTTACGCAAACTAAGAAGTTTTTTACTAGGCGCCATTTCAAAGAGATCTACTACCCAACTGAACAATAGAAATAAAACACAGCAGTCCTGCCATATAAACTATGTCGTAAATACGACAGAAGTATTTAGTCTCCGCATTAAAACAGAAAGAGGTAATTCCCCGGCTGCAGAGTGCGTTGTTGCCAACATATTACACAATATTTATACCCATGTCTTGCAGCGCTCCGTCCCGTTGTCAGAGGTTCGCGTCCGGTTAAGGGAGGTTTCAGAATTTTTTAAACAAAAAAATTGTCCGCGTCCGGTTATTAGTGTCCGGTTATAGGAGAGAATTTTACATGTAAAGAAATAGGGAAAAGCTTGGTTCCAACAAATTTGTCCGCCTAAAGGGAGTGTCCGCTTAATAGAAGTGTCCGCAGACGAGGTTCACTGTAATTATAACTGGTAACAAAATTAACGTTCTATTTTTATTTTACTTCGATCTTTTTAAGCCATAAAAATTGTTAAAAAAAAGAATAAAAATTTGTTTGGAATTTCAACATTGCTTATTTTGCAAGATATTCCTATTTTGTAAACACAACAAGTTCATTCAAAGATAAAAAAAATTGCGTTGACAATATCATTACACAAAGTTTTAAAAAAATCTTTTCTTAATTTTAGTTAACTTTGTTTCGATTTTACTTAATTTCTTTTTTATTACAATTATCCTTTGAATTATTCTTGCGTTAGAGGTGTGTTGGCGAGTTGATTTCATATCGCCCTCAAGCTATATAATCTAAAAAAATAATTATACAGATTCACATAAGCTAAAATTCTTTACAAGTGTAATTCTGAAAACAACTGTTTTCCCACAGACATAGGTTTTTCATAGTTAGTCTACAATTCAGCATAAAAGTTATCATATTATTTGTATAGTATTGTCTAGTATGTAGTACCTATTGTTTTCTTATTTTGAAGTCATAACATAAACACTCTACGATAAGGAAAACCCCAATGAAAACCCCTAACCATTTATTTTTATTCTTGTTAAAAAATATCAGTTTTTTTACCCAGTTGTTGCTTTGATGTGATAGGACGGGGACTCTGGAAGACCACCCTTATTAAAGTTTTGTTTATACAGGGTGAGGGAAAAGTACCGGGACCCCTTCAAACAAGAAACAATTTGCGATTTGTTTTGACACAATATTAAGATATAATGTCATTGTCACAACTACACGCATAATAAAATACAGGGGTAATTAAATAATCTACGAGTTTCTTAAAGTGTTAAGGCCACTTTAAGAACAATTATTTAATTTATATTCTTCGAAATGTCATTCTGACACAAAATTACAATGTCATTTTAAACGTAGATTTTTATTCTCCATCGAATGGTAAAAGAAAAAAATATGGTTTTCATTTAACTTTTTAAAGTTGACCTCCGAAAAACTCCTAATGCTGACAGATACTTCAATGTCAATGTCACGACCAAATAGAACAAATTCAATCCTAAAACTTTTATTTAGACCATTTTTGCAAATAACTCTTAATTATCGAGATATTTAGGGGTCCCGGTACTTTTTCCTCACCCTGTATATATTTTAAAATGTAAAAACAAAAATTAAATTTTTGTAACACTAACATATTCTGTATAAAATTCCCAAAATAAAAAATATGTTAATTTTTTTGTTGACATAATTTTTTTTTGTTTTTGTAGCTATGAAAATGTTTTTACAGAATTTAATTAGGTATCTTGCAAATTAAACAAGATATGAAATATTTTTGAAATTACGATATTTGAAAATATCTCAGTATCGTTTCCAAAATCTATTCTATTTTTATTCTGTTGAAACATTTTTAAAGCAATTTTTTTTGAGGAAAATTGGCGTTGTTTAGTTTTTAACATCCCCCAGCAAACATCGATTACAAAAAAAGTACTTTTTAAGTACTGGCTTTCACTGCTGCCCATAACGGCAAAGTACTAAGTAGGAAGTACTTAATTCGTATTGATTCGGAACAACGGCTTGCATCAGGCCAGCAAGTATATATTTTAGTACAAAAAACACTGTACTTATAAAGTAATGCATATTTTTTTAAACTTCATTGTACACAAAAGCATGTACAGCGTGTCCCATTTTCGATGGGATTAAATGGGAAACTCGTTTATTATTAAAGATATTGATTTTCTGATTGCACCTTACCGTGCTCTTTTTTTGAGCCCTTAAAAATGGCGTAATCAGATTTTTGCTATACCCCGTAGTTTCGCTATTACAGGGAGTTTTTGAAAAAATTGTATTTTTAATAATCCCTTGTATCTCGCTTATTTTGCGAGATATTTTTATTCTGTAAAAACCTTTTCATGGCAACTTTTTTAGAAGAAAATAATGACGTTGTCAACTTTTTAAAATATTGTTTAGTTTTTGAGATATGGTATTTATCATAAAAAAAATTAAATACGGACCTGGATTTTTTTAATTACTGTTTTGATTGTTTTTAACATAAATATAAATTGAAAATTGCTAGATAAACAATTTTTAGTTTAACTGTTTTGATACTTAGCATATTAAAATGGTTTTACGTTAATTTACAGATTTATTTAAAACAAAGTCTACGAAAAATACAAAAAAAAAACAAATCATAAAAAATAACTAATTTTTCTGATTACCATTATGTGTAAGACATTGTTAGCATTTTTGAGTAATTCTTCTTAACGCATTTTGCATAAAAATATTTCTGCCATTTAAATATTGGGATTTTGTTGCTTGAATGAAGCAGTCAAACATATCACATTTTTCAAAATCTGGATATGGTCGATTTCTAGCCAGTTTAAAATAATTGTAAGCTATTCACAAAAATGACAAGTAAAATGACAATGTCAATTCCACGCTTTTGTTTTGTAAATTTCACGACCTGCTGTGCTACCATCAAATAATTAGTATGATATTATTTTTGTAACTTTTTAACGTTTTTTACTATATTTATAAATCTTTTAATTATCATTTCAAAACAGATAAACTAAAAATCGTTCAACTAGTGTGTCTTGCAATTTTTAATTTATAATTACGTTGGAAATTTCCAGGTTCGGACTATATTTTTTTTTTCAAATATAAAATAGTTTTTTTAACCTTAAATCAAAAAAATATTAAAGTTTTATCATTTTAAGGTAATAATAGCATGGAACCAATGAAAGTAGTAATAAAAAAAATCCAGGTCCGTATTTAATTTTTTTATGATAAATACCATATCTCAAAAACTAAACAATATTTTAAAAAATTGACAACTTCATTATTTTGCTCTAAAAAAAGTTGCCATAGAAAGGTTTTTACAGAATAAAAATATCTTGCAAAATAAGCGAAATACAAGGAATTAATTAAAATGCAATTTTTTCAAAAACTCCCTGTATTAGCAAAACCACGGGGTATAGCAAAAATCTGATTGCACCATTTTAAAGGACTCCAAAAAAGAGCACGGTAAGGTGCAATCAGAAAATCGATATCTTTAATAATAACCGAGTTTCCCATTTAATCCCATCGAAAATGGGACACGCTGTACTTTTAAAGTAATGTATTTTCTTCATATTTTTAGTAAATACAAAAAAACGAATTTTTATACATTTTTAAAAAAAACCTGTTCTTTTAAAGCATTGTATTTTATTAATTTTTTTAATAGTACAAAGAAACTACTTTTGTTGTAAATATTGTAAGGACGTTACTTCACTCACGTCTCATATTTACGGGAAGAAATATTTGATCATTATATAAGGATTTTTAATATTTTCCTTTTCATATTAGATGAGGATATTTCCAAGGATTATGGAACATTCCACATCAATTTAAAAATAAATAAAATCATTCACATTCTTAAGCTTGACATTCCTTAGTGTACCTGTAAAATGCTGACTAGTGTTTGCCATCTAGTGGCAAGGATGGCAAACATCAACTTGTCAGTTTTTTTGTAAATATTTTATTTTCACAGTATAATATTTAATATTTTTGTACAAAAAGTGCTTTAAAAGCAACTGTTTAAAAATACTTTTAAAATGTTTTTTCACTCTTATATTAATTTTGCAGTAAAACTTTTAAACTTTTAATAATAAAATAAATGTACTTTAAGAGTACCTTCTTCAAAATGTTATTAAAATGTTTTTTGGGAATATTTTATTTTCACAGTAAAATATTTAATTGTTTTGTACTAAAATAAAGTGCTTGAAAAGCAACTGTTTAAATATACTTTTAAAATATTTTTTTGTCATTAACGCTGGCTGCACTTGGCATTCTTCAAAAATAAAGTATAGCTTTTCGTTGTATTAAAAATAAAGTACTACAATGATGCATTTTTTGCACTTTTAAATAATATGCAAATTAGACAATACAAAAATAATAAAAATAATGCACATCGTTGCCGATGCCAGCAGTTGCCAGCAGTTAAAGTACAATATTAGTAAAGTACCAGCAGGTCGATGTTTGCTGGGTTGTCTTTATTAAACCAATTTTCATGAGATTTTTGTTTGACACTGTAACGAGCTGATTAGATTTTGGTCCATCCAGTGACCCTAGCTAATAGGCTAGGGAGTTATCAGATCCGTCATGGATCCATTTACTTTATATAAATCTAATAATAAAAAAAATTAAATGGTACTGTTTCAAGTAGAGACAATGTATATTTATTTGATGGAGGTTAAAGGATTTTTAATTTTACTTGTAGGTACTTTGTTTATTTCAATATTTAAGTATAATGTGCAATGTTAAACCTATTTGACCTTTTATCAAACAAGAACAAGAACATAATAAGATCTTGTGCACGTCATTTAACTCAATTTAAGTAAGGTTAAATTATTCTTTCTTATAGTGTGTAATTGCATCAGAATTTAAAAAATTTGCGCCAGCAGGCACTTACGGCTGTCGGTAAGCATGAGAAAGTAAAAGCAGCAAATCCAAAATGCGGCCATTTTATAACCATTGACATGTCGTTCTCTAGTTTTAAAATGTCAGGTGCATGTCAACCACTGTTTTTGTTTATTTGTGTTTTTGCTAGTTTTTTTTAAATTCAATTTGGGATAAAATCTATCTGTCAAATACTGTTCCGGATCTTTAAACATTACTCTTTCCATTAAAGTAGGAAAAACCCAAGATTTACTTTATTTTTCAACGAAAAAACAACAAAAATAACAACCACAGATAGCCTCAGTGTTGCCAACTATTGGAAAGCGAAAATCCGTAGCGTGAACGCGAAAAATCTGTAGAAATCCGTAGGTTCAAAGGAGACTAAAAACAAAAAAAGGTGCTTTTTTTACAATTAAAAAGTTTATATTGGTTTGATTTTTTTCTTTTTTTGACAGTGACAGGAGTGCACAACTTTTTTGGTTCGGAATTGCACGAGAACGGTACGGTACCTACTGCTCCGTCCCAACGGATCTAAATAAACTTTTTTGCAGTGCCGCCAATTTTTTAAACGGATAAACCGTTATAATTAGAAGAAATAAAAAGTACATACTTTTTTAACCTTTTTTATTTAGTTAAGGTACGTACAAACACTAATATTTTCTAGTGCATTGTTTTGACTCCCCATCAAACAACGCGCGAAGTAATACAATTCGTTCTAAATAATGTTGCAACGACCGTCAGCTAGATGTCTAAAAAAATAAGGTCACTGATCCAAGCAAAACCTTTTTACAAAATGATTAAAATGTAGGAAAAAAGATATGAGGCCTGATAAGGAGGAATGAGGCGCGGCCGCCGTTGTGTTTCGATGTTTATCGTTTTTTAGTAAAATTGTCAAAAATCTGTAGATTTGGATCCAAAATCGGATATCGGAGATCGAAATCCAAAATCCGTAGATCTACAGATAAATCCGTAGGGTTGGCAACACTGGATAGCCTCCGCCATTTTGACAAGGTCGCGATAAAATCAAGGTATAACAAGTTTAACGGAGTTTGGTTAGGCTACCTAACACAATTATCCGCTTTTTCAAAGGTAATGTCAAACGCATGATGTATCCATTATTTTTATTTTGGTTAGTTGCGAAATCCAATCTTCAGCCAGGGCTATCAAAACGGACGGGCCACGATCCTCCACTTTGTTGACGTCACATCCGGGGCTGATTTTTTTTTGATGGTCACGTTACGACACAGCTGAATATTTAATTTTTTTATATAAAGCCGGTTTTGAGATTGTTTTTACTATATTTTTTCAGAACAATTTTTTTAAAATCTATAGTAATCCTTAATTTTTCAGAGCCGCTTCATTAGCTCACACAAAAATTAAGTTTAAAACAGAAGCGAATGTGACAACCACAGATGACAAAGTCAAATACATGTCAAATATAACAGTTGGCATGTGGTAACATGGCGGGTAATTTGAATTCAAAATAAGGAATGGTAAATCATGACCTTTTAATCATGTTGCTTCCTTACAAAACTATGGTGGAATATCGGGATGGTGTCTGAGAATATTTCACTGAAATTTTGCGGAAATCTGTAGTGCCATTTTGAAAATATCATAAAAAAACTTCTGACCTCCCATAAGACCCAATGTAAAATTCAGCCCCCGTAGAACAGCTGATTTTTTCAGGGTCGTGGCCTCTATTTTTGTGTTGGCCTTTCTTCAGCATTTCTTTATCTCTACCTAGGGACTATTAGGTCCCGTCAAGGTAGCTTTATTTTTGTAGAAGATAAAGTTTTTAATTTAACTTCTGTCGTTTTAACTTTCTTTTCCTAAAAACTTTGAATCTGACAAACTTTCATATTATAACAAATTTTGTGGAAAATGTAATTCTCAAACTAAATTTGAAAATCGCGTTTCGTGTGCTGCTGTGGTTCGGAACATATGACTTTTTTATTTGTTTATATCTCAAAAACTTTACCAACAAAAACTAAATATGGTTAAAATTATTTAAATGGTTTGTTAGTTATGGTGTTACAGACAGATGTTGTGTCTGCCTGGCTGTCTGTAACACCATAACAACCTTATTTTGATAGAAAATAAATAATGCTTTTAGCCAATGAGTATTCATTGTTTTAGTAGTGTGAGCTATGGTGATCCTAATTTTTTCAAGAAAAAAAAAGTTGCTCCGATTTCAAATTTTTTTATATATCTTTGCGTTTCAGATGATTTTGAAACTTTTTTGTTGCGCCGTCTGTCTGTCTGTCTGTATGTCTGTCTGTCTGTCTGTAACGACCAACGCGCATAACTCAAAAACCGCTTCGCCGATTTTAATGAAATTTGGTACCTAGGCTGGGTCTTGGGTCGAGATGGTCCCATTTAAAAATGAACAAAATCCACCGAACACAAACTGAATAAAAGGGTGGGGGAGATTTCAAAAATGAGAGTTTATGTGAAAATATGGCGTGTGTGATATCAAACGAAAGGTAATTGAGTGCAGTTAAACAAAATACATTTTAATTTATTTAAAAAAAAGGGTGGGGGTATATTTTAAAAATTAGAGTTTAAGTGAAAATATGGCGTGTGTGATATCAAACGAAAGGTAATTGAGTCCGGAGTTTAACAAAATACATTTTAGTTTTTTGTTTTTTTTAAGGGTGGGGGTAGATTTCAAAACATGGCTTGTGTGGTATCAAACAAAAGGTAATTTAGTCTGGAGTTGAATAAAATATATTTCAGTTTTTATTTATATTAGCTCACACGTACACTATAACTATAGTACCTAGTGTGAGCTTAGGGGCCCATATATTGGCAGAGTATTTTTTGTATGATCCCAATAGCTTTCCATACTAATGCCATATGAATAAGGTAGTCAGTGGCGTATATAGAAAAAAGTTTCGGGATTGGCCCGAGAAAGTTTTGGGGGTGGGGCCGAGAAAGTTTTGGGAGGGGGCGAGACCCCATGAAGCCGTATTTTATGTTTGTATCAGTGGCGGATCCAAGGGGGGGGGGGGGGCACTAGGGGCACTTGCCCCCCCCCCCCCCCCCCCGAGAATTTTTTGAATATACAAAAAATGAGTAAAACGTAATGTTTTTGCTAATAAAAATTCAAAATTTTTGCCTGCGGCGCATGAAAGTGTCTATTGTTATTATCATCGAAATTTCAACCACTGACTAATTCAATAAAATGCTGCTTAAAAAAATATATACCGTTTTTTACCAACAGAGAATGTCACCTAAAGTGCCCCCCCCCGAGAAGCACCTCTGGATCCGCCCTTGTTGTATTCATGAGATATGTGGACAATATCTCAAAAAATCTTAGTTTCGGAGGGGGCAGCCCCCCTCATCTAAGCGACTAAAGGTAGTTTACTACTAGTAAAATAAAAATTCATTTGCTACTGGTATGGAGGGCTAAAAATTCAGATTAAAGGTCATAGTCCTGCACGCAGTAAGCTGTGTTTAATAACATTCTTGAGAAAAAAAATCATAGACGAAAGAAAACGTTCTGCCAATTATTGAACGCCTAAGCTTACATGAATTCAACACGATCGCTATATGGCACAGTGTATACACAATGATCTATTGTGCTATAAGCCGTGCTCCAAAGGCTAAATTTTGACATATTATTATTTCATGAATGTTGGGTCCCCCCCCAAGACTCTCGGCTCCCCCAAATATTCTTGAGTGGGTCACTGGTTAATAATAAAATTACTTTTGTTAATTTTAGGTTGGGACTGAAGTAGCTCACCCTGGTGTAGCCAACGATTTCAGCGACGAAAGTGCTCAAAAATTTTACACCTACTACCAATGGGTTTGTTTTGTGCTCTTTTTTCAGGTAAGGTCATACATTAATATCGTAAAACTTTCGATATACACACCATGTACGTACGTATATGATACACATACAATTGAAACAGATTACGCTAAAAAGTCTTCGTGAATATTATGGTTATTTTTGTTTTTATATAACTCGAAAAAGAAAATTTTAAAAAAATTAGTTTCCAGGTCATCGGATTTAAAATGACCTTAAAAAAAAGGTTTACGTGAAAAAAGTTAATTTTAAATATTTTTACTTTAGAAAAAATCACAGTAATTCAAACTGTTTATTCAAGTTCAAGATTTTGTAGCAGCAACATGATACATCCAGAACTGTTACAATGGCACACAATAGAAGAAAGCGGTCGTAACAGTTTTTCCGCCATCTTTTTTAGAAGTGTATATCACAGAAAATTGCTTTAGTTTTCAACAAATAACAAAATTATAAAATCTTCATTGAAGAAATATCCTATCAAACTTTTCTTTACAAAAATCAGCTGGACCAGCAGTGACGTAAGCATATAGGCATATATATATATATATATATATATATATATATATATATATATATATATATATATATATATATATATATATATATATAAGATTCGTAGACCGGTCTATTCTAGGGAACGCGGTGACCGCTTTCTTGTATGGACCGTGGTCACGTATGTCTTAAATATATCTGTACTTGGAAAGAGTCTAAAAATAACTGCTACAAGCGCACGGTGGATAGAATAGACCGGTGTTCGGATCTTATATATATATGTCGAATTTTCCACGTCACTGGTGGTCCAGCTGATTTTTGTAAACAAAAGTTAGACCTGTTATAAACAACGGAACAACTAATATTTTTAAAAAATTTTTAAAACTAAGGCCATTTTCCTACTGTTTGCTAGTACATCCTTATAAAATGTAATTTTCTAGACGTATCGTCGTTATTTTTTTTTAGTCCGCTTTATTTTTTATTACACAAAACTTCAACTACAAGTCAAACTGAATGTGATCGTTTAGTATCAAAGGTGAACCGAGGACTATTGGGTAGTAAACAAAGAGGCAGGTCAGCAGATAATTTTTGAAGCTGAAACGAACACATTATTTTCTTCGAATTTTAGTTGTTGTGTAAAGAGAAATGAAGCGGGCTAAAAAAATTAACGATTGGTATGTCTGAAAAATATTATTTTATAAGAATATACTAAAAAATAGTACGAAAATTGCCTTAGTTTTCAAAAAAATCAAAAACTATTAGTTGTTCAGATCATATCTAACTTTTGTAGCTGGACCACCAGTGACGTGAAAATTCGACATATATTTATAAGATCCGAACACCGGTCTACTCTATCCACCGTGCTACAAGCGTGCCGGCATTTTGAATTTCAAATGAACCTAAACGTATGTGTGGATAACTTCAAGTTACTGATAATGGGGGCTGCGCTCTCAGCGTTATCTCTTTTCTAAGCTAAAAACTCCCATTATCAGTTACCTTAGGATAAATACGTTTTAATTTGTTAAAAAAATGCCAAGTAAGCGGTAACACAAGATAATAGGGACCTGTTGCACACACTAACTTTATCCTTTATAAATGTGCCATTAAATGACAGATGTCACGTGATATTTAGAAGCCCAATTTTGACCTTTTGTAGACACAATTTTTTACCTTTTATCCTTTATTCATCTTTCAAAATTAAATTAAAATTAATTAAAAAGTTCAGAAAACAACTAGGGAAAAACTGAAAGAGCAATATCAGTGAAAAACTGCCAGGAAAATTTAGGATTAGGTATTTGTTTACTGTGTACTTCTTATTTGTTTTACGCACTTCACAGAACATTGATGACTTTTGGTTAGTTGGTGAACACTGTTGCCAAACATCACATATCCACCAGTTTTTATAAAAAATAATTTTCAATAACTGGCATAAAATTAAATCTGCGAATTATCCCCCATTGAAAGCTCTTGAAATAATTGTCTGGTATCAAAAATATTATAAATTTACATTACATTTTGACATAACGTTAGATACGCGGCAACACTGCCCCTAAATAAAGGAACAGTAGCCTGCGTTATTGAAACACAAGTAACGTCGCAAACACTATCCTTTAGTAAAGGATAAGGTTCAAACCAGGTAACTGCGCATGCTTTAAATAGAAGATAAGAGAAAAATGAGACATGCAAAATGTCCATATTGTAGGAAAAACCCATCTTTAGCTTCTCTAACCGTTCTTCAATGTTATTTTAGGCTGTGGCCTGCTACACTCCAAAAGTAATCTGGGACTCATTCGAGAACGGCCTTATGAGGATGCTTGTTATGGGATTAAATATTGGAGTGTGCCATGAAGAAGAAAAATGCAAAAAGAAAGAAATCATCCTGGGATATTTGATGGAACGAGTTAAGGTGAGGAATTAACTAGACATAGAGTGTGTATTATAAACGATCAGGGGTGGTGAAGACGGTGAAAAGAAAAAAAATCTTTATATTTTATTTTATATATATATATAAATAATTGTGCCGGGCACGATTCTGACAGTTTCGCATTATAAAAACAGCTGTCTTCTTTTAAAATTAGGCCTTTGTATATTATAAGAAGAAAATAATAGTGCCGCCACTATTAATGGAAAATAAACGACTGGATTTATACATTTAACTTTGGTATGTCAATTTTGAAAGATCAACTGTCAGTTTTCAATGGAAAACTGTCTGAATAGTGCCCGGCACTATTATTGCCTGGCTTTATTGCAATAAGTCCCTATTATAAAAATAGGCAATTTAATTTTTCTATTGTTATTCCCTACAAGAGTATTAAAATTATTTAAATAAAATACTTATATTGTTTTTTTTCGACAAAAAAAATATAAGGCTAATCTTTATAAACTTAAAACCTTAAGATACATAAATCTAACTTTTTGTAAATTTAATAGCTCAAATAGACTCCTAAAAATTGACAAATTGGTATCTATTGCACACTATTTGGCCACTTATAACGAATTACAAAATCATTCGATGTTGTCAAATTTTTCATTTTTAATATTCGCAGTGTTTCCCGACTCTTCGAAATTGGCAAATACTATTTATATATATATATATATATATATATATATATATATATATATATATATATATATATATATATATGTACAAACAAAAAACTTTTGACCAACAATTATTTAAACTTTTTTCCTTCTCTTTTTGTTTGTCCTCTTTCAGTCCTTGTTTCAGTTAATGTACGTTTGTCAATTCTATACTACTAGCTTCTAAGCTTCTAAGGAACTACTACTTCCTACAATTACACTGTTTCTTACAAACTTCATAACAAATGTTTTTCATTGATATCATACATATCAAAAATAAATGGATCCATGACGGATCTGACATTCTGACACCTTCCTAGCTAGCCTATTATCACACTTCAAGTGAAGCCATGATAATATATTTCTATTGAAAACAGTTTTTTGTAAATATCTCAGAAATTAAAGCTTCTACGAAGTTTTTGGTCATAAAACGAATTATTGATCAAAATGTATTCTACCTTATTCTGCAAACAGTGTATTGGTATGATGCTCCGTTAGCATTAATGGATTTTACCTGAAAATTTGATGAAAATCGGTTCAGCGGTTTAGGAGCTATTGTGTTACGGACAGAAATAATATACACACACAGATAGGATAGGTCAAAATACATCCAAATAAAACATTTTCAAGGTTATCTCAAAAAAAAATTTTTGTCGAAAATTATACTTTCTCTAGCCCTTGTTACGCGGGCTAGGAAGGTAAAAATCTTGGACATAACTTGGAAATAATGACAATCTAGAAAACCAGTGTGTTTGTTGTACTTTAAGCTTAGATTTAGCCATTGTCCACCTACAAAAAATGCCCATGAACTACATAATAAGTATGTATACATAATTATTCAAATTATTTCTTTACATATAAAGATAAATGTGTTTACAAATTTGCATACCATATTCAGTTGTATTAATAAGTAAACAAATAAATAAACAAACGTGCACCTGAAGTGCGATAGTGGAGTATGGTTGTGAATTATTTATTATATTTGATTTTGGACTAATTATTCAACTGATACACAATGTGTTAAGAGCTTTAAATAACTAGACGAAGTTAATAATGGAAATAAATATCTAAAATATACAAATCTAATCAGCTCGTTAGAGTGTCGAACACTATTTTACCTGAAAATTTTATGAAAATCGGTTCAGCGGTTTAGGCGCTATCGTGCTACGGACAGAAATAATATACACACACACAAACAGACATCACGACGATATTGCTAAGATAGATCAAAATACTTCCAAAATAACACATTTTCGGCATTATCCCAAATTTTTTGTCGTTGAAACTAATACTTTCTCTAGCCATTTCCACGCAGGTTAGGAAGGTAAAAAATTGTCCGATTTTTTTGGCCCACCCGGTATATATCACTAATAAATATATGTTTTTTTTCAGAGCCATAACCTCTATGCCATCCGTTACTGGGCCTGTGAATGCATGTGCTTGATCAACGTCATCGTGCAGCTCTACGTAATGAACCGGTTTTTTGAAGGCGAGTTCCTTTCGTACGGTTTACGAGTTATGAACTTCTCGGAACAAGCACAAGAAGACAGGATAGATCCTATGGTTTACATTTTTCCCAGGGTGACTAAGTGCATCTTTCACAAATATGGTGCTTCTGGAAGTATCCAAAAACATGATAGCATGTGTATTTTACCTTTGAATATTGTCAACGAAAAAACGTACATTTTTATTTGGTTTTGGTACATGATATTGGCAACTATGCTCACAGGGTTAATAGCGTACAGGATTCTGATAATTACATACCCAAAAATAAGACCGAAAATTTTACACGCTAAACATAGGAGTATTCCTATTGAAGTATGTGAAGCACTTTGTCGAAAAATTGATGTGGGGGACTGGTGGATTTTGTTGATGTTAGGGACAAATATGGATCACATGATCTATAGAGAGATTATTTCTGAGTTAGCAAAAAAGATGCCTATTGAATCTGGCAAAAATAACTACTGAATGTTTCCTAAATTTTAAAATTAAAAAATTTGATTTTGAGATATTGCCAAATGAAAAAATTAATAAGAAGTGTCAAACTGTCTAAAGTATTTTAAAGTGTCCTGGGGTAATGAAGTTTATTTTTTATCAACAATGCACAATCTTATTCCATTCTGATAAGTAACTACCCAAAAATATCCCCATACTTCGCATACCAAACAAAGAATGATTTTATTTTAAATCTAAAAAATAGATTAATCTATATGTATAAGAATTTTATTTTAAGACATAATATAATAAAACTAAAATTATACTACATAAATTGCACTCAAAGTTTGCCAAATATGACTACTTAAAAATAATTTTTTTTCTTGGAACTAAAAAGGTGATAACACAATTTATAATTAAAATACCTTAAAACTTTCATAAAAAAATGTTAAAAAATATAGACAAACAGTTTTTAATCTATAAAAAGTGATGTACCTCATTGGAGTGCAAAAAAATTAATACCGGTGTAGAAGTTTAAAAAATGGGATAAAAATAATGATTATAATGGTTGTTATAAACCACAGTGCCTAGAAAAAACCGGTGTTCGGATTTTAAATATATGTCGAATTTTCACGTTACTGGTGGTCCAGCTGATTTTTGTAAACAAAGTTAGATATTCTCAAATATCAAATTGCAAATAAAGGACCTAAAACTATGAACAACAAGTGAAATTAATACCTTACCTACCTTTGACAGAGGGAAAGAAGAATTTAAGGGATCAGTTGGATGACTTGGTCGAGTTAATACCCTGAGAATTTTTTGTTCCTGTCTTGAAACATCGCGCACCTGCATAGATGGAAGTTTTCCAAAAATTTTTGTATGGTCTTCGATACTTCAATGCTTAGAACGTTTGCGTACAGAGCAAGAGGTTCCGGGTTCGAATCCCGGCCGAAGACAGATTTGTTTTCTTCTTATTTTTCTTTCTTTAATTTCCCCAAATAGCACAATCACGTGTTTAACACGTAAAAAGGGCGTGAGAAAAAAAAACGTTGATTTTAAAAGCTGCCAGAAAAAAACGTTTATTTCATATATGAAAACAAGCTTAATAGGTCATTCATTAACGTTATAAAAAATAACGTTGCTAAAAACTGCGTTTTAATAACGCCTTTATTAAATTAAAACAACAATGTTTTTACGTTAGTTTCAAGTGATTTTTATCTACGTTAAAATCACATTAGATTCACGCCTTTTCTACACGAATTTTAAAACGTGGCTTACATGGCTTTTCTACCGAATATTTTTGAGAGTTTACTAGCAGTTTACTAGCAGCATCGCCACTTATAGTCGGGATTTTTCACTTTGACGAAATCTATCAGGCAGTGCTTTCGCCTCTAAACTCCAAAAACTTGTTAAGGGACTGATCCCTGATCCACGATCACGACGCATCTGTTATTAACCTGATAAAGACATATTAATATTCTGTGAACGTGTTTACTGTGCATAAATCTTGTTTAGCTTTTAAAAAAAACTTAATGTATATAGATAGATACATATATATTTTGTCTTGCTTGAGCGCCATCTTTAAAATTATCTTGAAGTGTTGTAGTCTTAAATTAGTAAACTTTTATAACTTCCTTTCGCGTCTCTTTTAAGTTAAAAAAATGTTATTAAAAAAACGTAACCAAAAAAGACACAGAAAGTCAGTAGATTTGAGAAGTCTTAATCTAGTGGCGTTTTAGAACATGTTGTGGAGTACTTTTCAAGTGTGAATTTTGTACATGAAAATAACGAGGGTAAAAAACATGTTATATACACAGCACCAGAAAATATTAGTTGCTCATATCATATCTAACTGATCTAACTTTTGTTTACTAAAATCAGCTGGACCACCCAGTGACATGAAAATTCGACATATATATATATATATATATATATATATATATATATATATATATACGATCCGAACACCGGTTTGTTCTAGGCACCAGGTTACAAACCACTGCCAGATATTTATGTAAGAAATTTATATCCAAATGTAGGGCTCAAGAAAATATATTTTATCTTCTGACTGCTAATATGTGATGAATACACTGATTTGCCATTCTGGTAATAATGTAACAATCATGTTCTTGATTGTTTACCAAAAAGGTAAAACAGCGTTTAATTAAAATAATAAGTTTATCCATAGAGAATTATATAACCTATATATTTTTCTATGGTTTATCTAAGAATATGATCTGGCCAATTAATATTTTTGTTTATAAATGTAAAGAGTAAGGATGCTCTTTTCAATTTTAAGTAAAGGTACTCTTTTATTTTACATGCAGGAAGATTTTGTTGTTGTCCTTGACAAAATCCTACTTGACTTACATTTTCCAGCTTGTTTTGTCTTGTAAATAAGTTTAAAATAATAAAAAAGATCTTTGTCAAATCGTTTATATAAAATTTTACATTTTATTTTATTTTTTGTAGGGGTTTTTATTTAATTTTTAGGTCAAATCTTGGATAAACTAGAATTTTTTAGGATTAAGAGAAAATATTTTTTTTAATCGCAATATTTGTTTAGGTAATTTAAAAGGTGTATTTGAAAATATTATTCAATAAAAAAGTACAAATTAACTGGCTTGCCAGCCAAATTTTTAACCATATGAAAAATAAATTTTTCCTTGTAATGCAACAATAATTTGCAAAAAATATTTTTATAAAGATTTTTATTAAAATTTACCTATGAGAAGATTATAGTTGTATTTTTTTTGCTTGGTTTAGCCATTAATTAAACTAAACAAACTGCCGTATGAATCAGTAGCGCACCCAGAAATTGGTCTAGGGGGGGGGAGACCCAATAATGGCATATTTCATGCTATTTTTTGCTTTTTGCATGAAATATGTGAAAAATATGCAAAAAAATCTTAGGCTTGGGTGGCCCGGGCCCCGAAACCTCCCCCCCCCTCCTGGGTATGCCTCCCGAAAAGTACGTTTTTAAAACGTCCCGAATAGTACGTTTTTAAAACGTCCCGAATAGTACGTTTTTAAAACGTCCCGAAAAGTACGTTTTTAAAACGTCCCGAAAAGTATGTTTTTAAAACGTTCCGAAAAGTACGTTTTTTAAGGGATAGCTGTCTTTTTTAGCCTGTGGTAAATATGACAGTCATCTCTTTTTTTAACCCACGGGTCAGAGCTAACCCTCTATTGAGAAACCGGCCCTTCGTTAGAGACACTTTCCCAGCACGGTGCCTGCATTCCCAGTACAGATATATTTAAGACGTATGTGGTTTATATCGATCAAGGATCGAAATGCACCATTTCTAATATTACTGACATTTGACATATTCATGATTCAATGGTTCTTACATGTTTTAAAGGTTATAAAATAAAACTAAAAAGATTGTAATGTTTTTTTTGTACTTGTTAAGGGCGGTGTTTAAGAATTTCAGGAATAAAAATGCAGGAGAGCGTCTGTCCTCAATGTGATAAAGAAGTACGCCCTCCCTTAAATAGGTGAGTTTATCAATAAACTAGTTTTTTAGCAGGAGCTAAATACAATTTTGCAAATAGTTATAATATATTGGAAATTTTGGTATCTCTGTCTTGGTTTTAGCTGCACACTAGCAAAAAGTCATTCCATAGTGGTAATTATCCAGTACCTGTATGTATGACATAGTTTTACAAAAGAGAGACAAGACTAACCCATCAAAGTCACTTATATTATTGGTTATATTATTTTCTTACCAAGTTCATTGGCGTTTTACTAAAATAATTTTGAGTTTTGAGCGGTGAGTGACATCAATCATCATGCAACATATAAACAAATGTTTGTTCCTACCTATAAGTTCTTAAAAATCATTTATTTTTATTTTACGACTCCAAAGAATAGGCCTCTCTAAAGATCGATAGACTATATTAGACCAATATTTTCATCATTTAAATTTGACTTTGAAGGGTTTGTTTGTGTCTCTATTTCTTTAAAATATGTCATACACAGTGGCATATATATGGGGGGCATGGGGGCCCCCCCGAACCTAAGATTTTTTTGGATATTTTCCTCATATTTTATGAATACAATCATAAAATAGCATAAAATACAGCCTCATGAGGTCTTGGCCACCCCCAAAACTGTCTCGGGCCCTCCCCGAAACTTTTTTCTATATACGCCACTGGTCATACATACAGGGTCTCTATCCAGTACCACTATTATTAGCTAGGGAGGCCTTTCATTTATAGATCTCTTGTGAGCCTTTTATAAGAAACAATAAAATATCACCAGTTTCAAACATTCAACACATTTATTTTGTAAAATAGGGCTAAAAACAAAGATTATGTTTAGATATTTTTACTTTTACAAGTGATATCAAATCAAAAATACTTTATTGTCACAAAAGAAAAACAAATTTTCACAAGACAAAGCAGGCTAAATCTACAATAATAAACAAAAAAAAAATCAAAACAATAAACAACCAACTGTAAATCACCATCCTATCAATACCCAATTATTGATTTAGTAATTTTAGGGAATTTTTAAAGTTGACCTTTTAATGCACATTATTAACTTAACTATCTAGGTTTACACTCAAACAAGTTACATATAAATATTTTTTGTTAAGTTAAAATAATAAAAAACTGAATTAAAATTAAAAGAAAAATAGAATATACACAGGGTAAAAACATACATAACAAACAAAATAAATTGTGTTAAACAAGTTGCAAAAACTCTGAAAAGAGTGGCCCTTGTTAGAGACCCTCTATGTATTTTAAAGAAGTAGAGATGTGAGAAATGTATCAAAGTCAAATTTATTTAAGTCAAAATCATAGGAGGAAAATATTTGTCCTCTATACTCTAGCCTTGTTTAGAAAGAGATGTCCTTGTTAATTCATACAGGGAGTGACAAACAAACATGTTTGTTTATATCGTCGGTTCAATGCCAAAGTCACAAATGTGCAATTTTGCAAAGCCAAAACAATGAATGTGCATTTTTTTGAAAAACATTAGAAAAATTTGAAATTTTCAATTGACATTATTTGATGTTTTACAAATGTAAACCTTTCAATAGTGGTTAAGTACCACAAAATGAAACCTCTATTTTTCGCAATGTCTTCAATGTTTAAAACACATTTTTCTCAAAACATCAATTATGCAGATTTGTGACTTTGGCATTGGACCGACAATGTGGTGCATGATGATGTCACTCACCGCTGATAACATAAATTATTATAGAAATAACATAATCAAAAAATGTGAGTTTAAGTGACTTTGATGGGTTTGTTGAGTCTCCATTTCTTAAAAATATGTCATCCATACAGGGTCTCCAGCCCTTGCTAGTAGTGGTTGTTAAACACTAAGACAATGGCTGTCAAAGTTGTCAAAATTTTAAATGTTCCAAAAAATTAAGTGAATTTTAGTATAGGGAAACCCAAAATGGAAAAACTATGCAGTTTCTCAAGAAACACACGGAGTTGCAGTATGGTGGGGTCATACAGATACAAAAAAACCACAGATTGAGTTGAGTTTTGGAAAAAACGTCATTTAGCGATTTTTAGTATAGTAAAACCAAAATGGCAAAACTTTGAAAATTCATATTTTACAAACTATACAGTTTATCAAAAAAAACGTGTTTTTAATTAAGTTGACATTCGAAAAACATCATTTAGCGAATTTTCGGGTAGGGAATCTTTTAAGACCAAAATGGCCAAAGTTTGAAAATTCATATTTTAGAAACTATACAGTTTATCAAGAAAAGCACCGAGTTGCAGTATTGTGGGATCATAGAGATGCGAAAACACCACTCATTAAGTTAAGATTTGAAAAAACGTCATTTAGCGAATTTTAGTGTAGGGAATCTCATAGGACCAAAATGGCCAAAGTTTGAAAATTCATATTTTAGAAACTATCCAGTTTTTCAAGAAAAGCATCGAGGTCCTAGAAAAAAAAGTTTGCACTTTTTTCTAATAATTAAAGGGAAAGTAGGAGAATTACCCCCCTACAAATAATTTTTACGTTGACTATTACCGCCCCCTAGATTTGTACTCAGATCCGCCTTTGGCAAGACTGAGTGGTTAGAACCATTTTTAATCATCATAATATTTTACTAGAGGACCAAAATACTTAAGAATATAACTTTATTTTTATTTTTTTTGATAAATGAAATTTTTTGTGAAATTCTGTTTAAGCACTTCATAGTTGCAGCAATAGCTACCTTTTATTCTCTCAATTATTTTTTGATCAGGTCTCCTAAAATCTGCATTGCTTTATTTATTAGACTTAAAGGAGCTTTGCTGTATGACTCTCTTATAAAATAATTTTTTTTATTAAGAATGTAATGTTTTCTTGAAGACCCTTGGTCATCACCAAGTCCTAAATATCATAAATAGTTAACTTTGATCCACAAACATGTCTCCTTGTGGAATGTTCCATTCAAATAAACCTTTTAGATGCTTATTATAAAGTCCTTTAATGCTTTCTAGTATTGGCAGACATATGACAAATGTGACAGTAATCTTTTATAGTCCCAACTTGAGAAAAGCTTGTCGATAATCACTTGGGAAAGAGCAATGGGATGCAAAAAAGGACCTTGAACGTGTAGTTCTAGGTTTCTAATAAATGGTTTAGGTGCTTTGAGCATAGCGACTCTTAAACCTAATGATGGTACTTTCGACAAGGAATCAAAACGAATTACTCGACCTTCAGTGTCAAAGCTCAGAAAAGATATTGGTTTTTCGTCTATTTTTGGCATCTTTTTTAATTGACCATTTTTATAATTTTGTTTGAATTCTTCTAATATGTTCCTTAATACACCTGGAAGAATTCCGAACTCATCTTGATCTATTCCAATTAGGTTAGTCCTAAATAGTTTGATAATAACTTCCGTACCAACATGTAAAGGGTTTTGAACAAGCACACTGTCTCCCTGCTCGACAACCATTTCTATGGTTTTGCTTATTCCATCTTAGGACCCGTTTGTCATAATTATTTCCATACAAGTCCGCATTATTCCAGTTGGGTGAATTATGTAATTTAAGAATAAAATATTTTATTTTTTGACTAGATCTTAGAACGAAATGCAGTAACAGATAGGACAAATTATAGAGCTGTTACCAAGAACAACAAGATGCTAAATAAAATTAATATTCCAATATCCTAAAGATTTAAAATCCAATTTTAATAATATAAAGTCTTTTTATTGTTTCAATTCTTTTTTGATCAGTTCCCCTAAAATCTGCATTGCTTTATTTATTTGTGTTAACGGTGCTTTGCTGAATGACGCTCTTATAAAATTAAATTTTTTAGTAGGATCGACCATAAAAGCATGCCCAGGAACGAATGTAATGTTTTCTTGAAGACCCTTGGTCATCACCAATTCGTAGATATCATCCATATTATTAACTTTGATCCACACAAACATGCCTCCTTGGGGAATGTTCCATTCACATAAACCTTTTAGATATTTGTTCATACTGGCAATGGTAAAGTCCCTTCGTGCTTTGTAGTATCGGCAGACATATGAAAAATGTGAGAGTAATCCATTATAGTCCCAACTTGAGAAAAGCTTGTCGGTAATCACTTGGGAAAGAGCACTGGGATGCAAAAAGGAACTTTGAACGTGTAGTTCTAGGTTTCTAATAAGTGGTTTAGGTGCTGTGAGCCAAGCGACTCTTAAACCTGAGGATAGTACTTTCGACAAGGAATCAAAACGAATTACTCGACCTTCAGTGTCCAAGCTCAGAAAAGATATTGGTTTTTCATCTGTAAAATTTACAAAGTAGTATGCTTCATCCTCTAGTATTAGGATGTTGTATTGACAGCATATTTTATATACTTCTATTTTTCTACTGGTTGTCATCGTTGTCCCAGTCGGGTTTGAACCTGTCGGATTCAAGTACATTATTTTTGGCATCTTTTTTAGTTGACCATTTTTAGAGTTTTGTTTGCATTCCTCTAATATGTTCCTTAATACATCTGGAAGAATTCCGAACTCATCTTGTTCTATTCCAATTAGGTTAGTCTTAAATGGTTTGATAATAACTTCTGTACCAACATATAAAGGGTTCTGAACAAGCACACTGTCTTCCAGCTCGACATCAATTTCTATGGTTTTGCTTATTCCATCTTAGGACCCGTTTGTCATAATTATTTCCATACAAGTCCGCATTATTCCAGTTCGGTGAATTATGTAATTTAAGAATAAAATATTTTATTTTTTGACTAGATCTTAAAACAAAATGCAGTAACAGATAGGACAAATTATAGAGCTGTTACCAAGAACAACAAGATGCTAAATAAAATTAATATTCCAATATCCTAAAGATTTAAAATCCAATTTTAATAATATAAAGTCTTTTTATTGTTTCAATTCTTTTTTGATCAGTTCCCCTAAAATCTGCATTGCTTTATTTATTTGTGTTAACGGTGCTTTGCTGAATGACGCTCTTATAAAATTAAATTTTTTAGTAGGATCGACCATAAAAGCATGCCCAGGAACGAATGTAATGTTTTCTTGAAGACCCTTGGTCATCACCAATTCGTAGATATCATCCATATTATTAACTTTGATCCACGCAAACATGCCTCCTTGGGGAATGTTCCATTCACATAAACCTTTTAGATATTTGTTCATACTGGCAATGGTAAAGTCCCTTCGTGCTTTGTAGTATCGGCAGACATATGAAAAATGTGACAGTAATCCATTATAGTCCCAACTTGAGAAAAGCTTGTCGGTAATCACTTGGGAAAGAGCACTGGGATGCAAAAAAGAACTTTGAACGTGTAGTTCTAGGTTTCTAATAAGTGGTTTAGGTGCTGTGAGCCAAGCGACTCTTAAACCTGAGGATAGTACTTTCGACAAGGAATCAAAACGAATTACCCGACCTTCAGTGTCAAAGCTCAGAAAAGATATTGGTTTTTCGTCTGTAAAATTTACAAAGTGGTATGCTTCATCCTCTAGTATTAGGATCTTGTATTGACAGCATATTTTATATACTTCTATTTTTCTACTGGTTGTCATCGTTGTCCCAGTCGGGTTCGAACCTGTCGGATTCAAGTACATTACTTTTGGCATCTTTTTTAGTTGACCATTTTTAGAGTTTTGTTTGCATTCTTCTAATATGTTTCTTAATACATCCGGAAGAATTCCAAACTCATCTTGATCTATTCCAATTAGGTTAGTCTTAAATGGTTTGATAGTAACTTCTGTACCAACATTTAAAGGGTTTTGAACAAGCGTACTGTCTCCCTGCTTGACAAGCATTTCTATTGTTTTACTTATTCTATCTTGAGACCCGTTTTTCATAATTATGTCCGTACAAGTCTGCATTATTCTACTTGGGTGGATTAGGATATTTAAGAATAAAATATTTTATTTTTTGACTAGATCTTAAAACAAAATGCAGTAACAGATAGGACAAATTATAGAGCTGTTACCAAGAACTACAAGATGCTAAATAAAATTAATATTCCAATATCCTAAAGATTTAAAATCCAATTTTAATAATATAAAGTCTTTTTATTGTTTCAATTCTTTTTTGATCAGTTCCCCTAAAATCTGCATTGCTTTATTTATTTGTGTTAACGGTGCTTTGCTGAATGACGCTCTTATAAAATTACATTTTTTAGTAGGATCGACCATAAAAGCATGCCCAGGAACGAATGTAATGTTTTCTTGAAGACCCTTGGTCATCACCAATTCGTAGATATCATCCATATTATTAACTTTGATCCACACAAACATGCCTCCTTGGGGAATGTTCCATTCACATAAACCTTTTAGATATTTGTTCATACTGGCAATGGTAAAGTCCCTTCGTGCTTTGTAGTATCGGCAGACATATGAAAAATGTGAGAGTAATCCATTATAGTCCCAACTTGAAAAAAGCTTGTCGGTAATCACTTGGGAAAGAGCACTGGGATGCAAAAAAGAACTTTGAACGTGTAGTTCTAGGTTTCTAATAAGTGGTTTAGGTGCTGTGAGCCAAGCGACTCTTAAACCTGAGGATAGTACTTTCGACAAGGAATCAAAACGAATTACTCGACCTTCAGTGTCCAAGCTCAGAAATGATATTGGTTTTTCGTCTGTAAAATTTACAAAGTAGTATGCTTCATCCTCTAGTATTAGGATGTTGTATTGACAGCATATTTTATATACTTCTATTTTTCTACTGGTTGTCATCGTTGTCCCAGTTGGGTTTGAACCTGTCGGATTCAAGTACATTATTTTTGGCATCTTTTTTAGTTGACCATTTTTAGAGTTTTGTTTGCATTCCTCTAATATGTTCCTTAATACATCTGGAAGAATTCCGAACTCATCTTGTTCTATTCCAATTAGGTTGGTTTTAAATGGTTTAATAATAACTTCTGTACCAACATATAAAGGATTCTGAACAAGCACAATGTCTCCCTGCTCGACAACCATTTCTATTGTTTTACTTATTCCATCTTGAGACCCGTTTGTCATAATTATGTCCGTATTATCCCAATTCGGTGGATTATGTAACTTTACTGTAAAATCTTTGATTTTTGTGAGTAGTGGTGGATATCCTTGAGATGGAATATACTGTAATGCCGAGTTCAATTGATCACCTAAAAACAAACCAAATAGTTAGCATATAAATTTTAGACTGGAATTAAGACAAAATACACTCTTTTGGGCCAACCAAGGCCAAATAATTTAATTTAAACTTTTTAGAAATTTAGACAAAACGAATTCTGTCAATTTTATTATAATTTTTAGCTATATATTGGGTCAAAAAAGACCTAAAATTGTCTGGTACACAATAACTCAAAAACCAATAAACTGGTTTTAACCAAATGTAGCTCAAAAAATTTGTGGTACCTAATTGTATGTGTATAATTAATGTAGGAAGTTGCAAAAGAGATGAAAGGGTGGTTGAAATATTTTTAAAAAATCATATTTTGAAAACCACAAAAGCGGGTTTCTGTTATTTACTGTGCCTCATTAAGGGGGAGAGCTGGGGAACTTAGCCCCCCCAAGCTGAAAATCAACCCCCTCGCAAACAGAATTAGCATAGTTTATATAAGTATCAAACTGCGACGCTTATGCTTTTAAAACTAACCAAAAATGTTTCATTTGGTAACATTTTTCTATGAATTATTGAATTTATTACAAATTGCTTTTTCGTTTTTTCTAGAAACGATTTTCTGCAGAGCGATTTTTTTTCTAAAAGTATCACATTTAGCGCAATTTTTGCCAAATTTCCGGTATTTTTTTAATATTGTATCAACTGTATTCTGCAATGCCCTTTTCTTTTTAAACATTTAATTTTCTTTAAAATTTTTGCCTGCGACATTTATGCCTGCAGCGCAATTTTGCCTTCCCTACACATTTTAGCTAGGTAGATTTTTAAAAATTACAGTTTATGTGAAAATATGGCGTGTGTGATATCAAACGAAAGGTAATTGAGTCTGCAGTTAAACAAAATACATTGTAATTTATTTAAATGAAAAGGGTGGGGGTATATTTTAAAAATTAGAGTTTAAGTGAAAATATGGCGTGTGTGATTTCAAACGATAGGTAATTGAGTCCGGAGTTTACCAAAATACATTTTAGTTTTTTGTCTTTTTTAAGGGTGGGGGTAGATTTCAAAAATTTGAGTTTAAGTCAAAACATGGCTTGTGTGGTATCAAACAAAAGGTAATTTAATCTGGAGTTGAATAAAATATATTTCAGTTTTTAGTTATATTAGCTCACACGTACACTATAACTATAGTACCTAGTGTGAGCTTAGGGGCCCATATATTGGCAGAGTATTTTTTTGGCGCCATTTTTTTTCTAAAAATACCAATTCTTTTTCATATTTTCTATTCGATTTTTTTACAATAAAAGCTTTATGGCTTACCTTTGATTGTTATTGATTCGCCATGTTTCATTTTCATGTTAATTTCTTCGAATGGAAACGTCACTTCGTTTGGCATTCCCTCGGCTAGAGAAATAGATTGTTTTGACATGGCGAATCGACGTTTTGTCAATTCTCGCGTCAACGCTGGCTGTCTGCGGGAACTAAACGCATTTATAAAATAATTATAGTCAATAGATTCACTGGATTTAGTCATTTTTAGCGTTTTTCGACTAAGAATTATAATTAACTAACCAATTTGCTTGACAATTTCATTGCACTCATATTTTTAAACTATATAACGCAAGAACTTTGATAAGAATTTAATAACAAGAATGATGAAATATGGTGTTCAATTTTTTTTTGCGTTATAGTAAATTAGTAGACATCAGTCTATAGAGAGTGATTCCAAAGTCTTGCTAATTCTGATGCAAACTTTTGACAGAATTTCATCGATTTTTATTACATTTTAAGCAAATCTAAAACTTAAAACCTAACCTAGTAGTATCCAGGGGAGTATACGAGCTATTAGTATCTCCAAATTGCAAATCTTTGAAATCTTAACTAACCTAAACCCCCGAAGTTTGAAAACGGGTTGATTTCTTGCAATCTAAGCGTCGCAAAGGGGTATCAGTTTTCTTCTGTCTCCCCTAAAAGTCCCTTAAACCCTCCAACAGTGACCACTTTGGATCAGCCTTTAAATTATTTCGAAAAATGTGGCTTTTAATGTTAAAGCATTTATTTATTTTTTCAGACTAGTCCAAGACTCATGTGGTCACAAGAAATGCAGGCATTGCCTATTAGCAGATGAAATCAAATGCAAACAATGTCAGATCGTAAACGGCAATAATAACATCTCAACAGATATCAAAGGATATGGTGATAACAAATTTACCCCAGTCTCTAATAAAAATGTAGTCGAAAATGATAATAGTCAATCAACTTTAAAATCCAGTAACAAATCGGTGCACTTTGAAAATCATACAGCAGTTATACAGTGTAATGGAAAGCCAAAAGTACCCTTAGATAAAATTAGTTATGGCGGTCACAAGGAATATGTGCCTAGTAAAAAAGAACCTAAAGAAGATTTGCCAAATTTCGCTCATTCAATAGAAACTACTTCAGATAATAAACAATTAACTTCGAATTTAAATACAATAGAAACTACCACAGATACTAAAGAATTAAATTTACATTTGGAAGTAAATATACCCGCCTCAGATCATAACTTTAAAACACCTTCTATAGACTTTACACGGAAAGTGCAAAGAACTACCTTTTCAAAAGAGCGAATTTCGAAATTTAACAGACCGAAAACACCCGCTATGAGACGTGATCTGAAAGATGTAAACGTCAACAACGTTGATGTCAATTTTAAGACGCCTTTAGCAGCCACAAACCAGCCTGATTTACAGCTGGATTTAAAGTCGACAAGGAAAATCAAATTGATCGAAATACCTGAGCACATCAGCGTTTTTTCCAATCCACCTTCCTTCCAGTGCAATTCGTGCAATAAGAGATTCAAGACTAAGGGACATGTGAAGTACCACAGATTTTGTACAGGAGGTAAATTTAATTTAATTTCATTTAATAATCGCTGTTTCCAGACTTTTGAGAAAGACTGTATATAACAATCAGCAAAATAATACAAGGAAATGAAGTAAGTTCACTTGCGACACCCATTCATGTACCGTCTACGCCGGGCGATGCTTAGCTTTTACTATCGAAAATGTACAGCATGCATTGGCGTAGCTAGCCTTGCTTTTCAGGGGGGGCCGTGGCCCCGGTCTATCTTGAACAAAAAGCAAACATAGGTTTTAAAGAGTCGTGCAAAGTGTGCAATGAATAAAAAAAAATACGCGCATTAAATGTTTTAATATAACAAATTTAATAATACATTTACCAACTTATTTATATGTATACACAGGAAGTATGTAATTCAGCAATTCTACAAAGAAAGTTTTCTACGTCGCTGACTGAAAGCGTCTACCACACTGTCTAAGTCGACCTCAACATCTTTTTCTATGAATAACAATGACAAACCTGAGTGTCTCTCTTGAGTTATAGTTGTTCTAAGCCAATTAAAAACTCTCCTCATGGCAGAGAAAGACCTCTCGCAAGTTGCACTTGAAATTGGAAGAATACTCGCAACTTTAAAAAGTTGGTAGAGGTTTGCTGTTTCTGCTATATGTTGTTTGATAGAATCATGACCAACAGTTTGATTTAACCGAAAAATACAATTCTTTAAAACGGTCATTTCTGTTCTTAATCCGTCGGACAAGTACTGACTGGGGCACCATCTATGTAAGTATGAGTGTATGTCCCTTGGACAAAGTGTGCCTTAAAGACGTCAAGTAACTGACGCCTTAAAGACATTTTTTGGTAGATGACCTGCTGGTCATCCAAATGACCACATTTCGACGAAAAAAAGTCAAATACTGACTGGGGCACCATCTATGTAAGTATGAGTGTATGTCCCTTGGACAAAGTGTGCAGTGTGGGTAGTGACCAATATATGACGTTTTTCAGACGTCAAAAACTACACTACGAAAAGACGTCAAGTAACTGACGCCTTAAAGACATTTTTTGGTAGATGACCTGCTGGTCATCCAAATAACCACTTTTCGACGAAAAAAAGACTTCATTTGTTGACCCCTTGCTACCTGGGTACCTTCCGCCCAATCCAATAATCTGTAGGTATTGCATTGTATTCAAACTGTCTTGCTGTGTGTCAAGTATTAATATTAAAAATTTCCCGGTATTGCTCGACGAATTTATTCCATTTAACGACGTGGGAAAACTTAATATGAAAATGGTTATGAAATTGTCAACAAAATCGGAAAATTTTCATAAGACACTAAACGCTAACCTTAAAAAAACTAAAAAGATTATTATATTTATTGTAGAAAAACAGTTTAAAAAGGTCTTTTATAACCTTACGACATCTACAACCCGATTTCGGAAACAGAGGGGCAAAGGTCGCTGTCTTTATTAAATGCGAAATTTAACTTACACTTATTTTACAAGATGTCGCCAATATGTATGAAATATTCAATATGCATAATTATGTTTAAATTTAAAAAATATTTTCGGAAAATTGCATAAGTGCAGAAAAGTTACCGATAATTTAAAGAGAAAAAGCCTAATTCCGCAAGACAAGGGCTTTTTCCTGAAATGTAAACATTATCTGAATGATTTTAAATTTTAATGCACCTATTTTATTTGAATATTTCCCGAATAATAATAGAAAAGTATGTATTTTCAGCGTCATGTTCTTTTACTAGTAGTCGGTAGGGGAGGCCTAAAATATCTTAGGGGGGGCCTGAGGGACTTCAGGGGGGGGGGCAGGCCCCCCCTGGCTCCCCCTAGCTACGCCAATGACAGCATGATCCAAATCCCGGGGGTGTTTAATAATAAGAATAATATTAAGATGAAAAAGTTTATACAGGGTGTCCCAGACCACCCGTCCACCCCTTTTAAAACCTAAAGGAAAAGTTTTTTTAATGATCCAAAAAATTATTCGAGTACGTTCTTTCGATTCATGGTATGTGTTTTTAATTTTCGGAGTCGACCCGAAATGGCCTATTTAGGCCTTTAGTCCCTTTTTCAAATAGGGATGGGCATATATTTAAAAAAATAATGAAGTTTAAGAAAAATACTCTGCCAATATATGGGCCCCTAAGCTCACACTAGGTACTATAGTTATAGTTTACGTGTGAGCTAATATAACTAAAATCTGAAATATATTTTATTCAACTCCAGACTAAATTACCTTTTGTTTGATACCACACAAGCCATGTTTTGACTTAAACTCAAATTTTTAAAATCTACCCTTAAAAAAAACAAAAACTAAAATGTATTTTGTTAAACTCCGGACTCAATTACCTTTCGTTTGATATCACACACGCCATATTTTCACTTAAAGTCTAATTTTTGAAATATACCCCCACCCTTTTTTAAAATAAATTAAAATGTATTTTGTTTAACTCCAGACTCAATTACCTTTCGTTTGATATCACACACGCCATATTTTCACATAAACTCTAATTTTTGAAATCTACCCCCACTCTTTTATTTGGTTTGTGTTTGGTGGATTTTGTTCATTTTTAAATGGGACCATCTCGACCCAAGACCCAGCCTAGGTACCAAATTTCATTGAAATCGGGTAAGCGGTTTTTGAGTTATGCGCGTTGGTCGTTACAGACAGACACAGACAGACAGACATACAGACAGACAGACGGCGCAACAAAAAAGTTTCAAAATCATCTGAAACGCAAAAATATATAAAAATTTTTGAAATCGGAGCAACTTTTTTTTTCGCGAAAAAATTAGGATCACCATAGCTCACACTACTATAGTATAGTATATGTGTGAGCTAAAATGCTTCAAATAAAAGGTGCGTTTTAGAAAACGGACTTTAGGCCTGAAAAGGCCACTTCCGGTCGGCACTGGAATTTGAAAATACCACCAATTGAAAGAGCACCCTCGATATGGCTATAATAATTTTTTAGATCATTGAAAAAACCCATCCCCTAGGTTTTAAAAGGGGTGGACGGTTGGTCTGGGACACACCGGAGTCAACACCAAGATTTCAAGATATAGGATTTTTTTTAATTTAGGGGAGTAGGTGAAAAAAGGTTTTACAAAAAACTGCAATTTGTGACCATTAAATAATTATTTAAACAAGTTGAGAAGATACAGGCTGTCAAAGTTTGTTCTAAAAATGGTTAAACAATAAGCCTTTTTTAAAGCTTTTGATTCTCTCTTAAGTAAACTTCCAAACAAAAATATCAATGATTGTTATTGTTGTGTCTATAAACTTGTTTCTAAGACCAGAAACATCAACAAAAACATTGCGTTTAATTTTACTTTTATAGAAGTTGATACCAAAAAAAAAGTTTTTCCTGAAAAAAATTGAAAACATTATTTTATAATAACCAAATATATTTAAAAAATCGTCAACTTTGATGCTCGGTTTCTCAACAACAAAAGAGCTCACAATGTGTCTGAATGAAGTATAGTTTACATAAAAATGGTTCCAAAAACTAATTGCACATTTTGAATATGGACTCTTTCCTGACTTCAGAGCTATATTCATATAAATCCTAGCTGATTCTCTTCTCCAAATTTTATCAATTTTTTGCCTTTTTTCTAGTTAGTCTAGGCGTTCGCTCCTGTCACGTTTGACATAATATGTGCGCTCAGTTTAACTACAGGGGCTTTGTGGAACACCTATAGGAGTATAAAAAAAGTTTGGTTACTTGGTCGAACTCATAGTCGATAGATTTTTTGGTTAAGCGTTCTCCCTATGGTCCGATTTTCATTTTTTGAAGCTTTTAATACTGCTTTATTAAAAGCAAATAAATTTTGTCATTACATATTTTTTGATAAATTAAGTAGAAGTTCAAACTGCACAAAATCGTTTGGAGTACAAAATTATTACATAGTTTCGTACAAAACTCATTATTTTTTGCCAATATATAAGCCTTTAGAGGCTTTTAGCTCACACATATACTATACTATAGTAGTGTGAGCTATGGTGATCCTAATTTTTTCGAGAAAAAAAAAGTTGCTCCGATTTCAAAAATTTTTATATATCTTTGCGTTTCAGATGATTTTGAAACTTTTTTGTTGCGCCGTCTGTCTGTCTGTCTGTCTGTCTGTCTGTATGTCTGTCTGTATGTCTGTCTGTCTGTCTGTCTGTCTGTGTGTCTGTATGTCTGTCTGTAACGACCAACGCGCATAACTCAAAAACCGCTTGCCCGATTTTAATGAAATTTGGTACTCAGGCTGGGTTTTGGGTCGAGATGGTCCCATTTAAAAATGAACAAAATCCACCGAACACAAGCCAAATAAAAGGGTGGGGGTAGATTTCAAAAATTAGAGTTTATGAAAAAATATGGCGTGTGTGATATCAAACGAAAGGTAATTGAGTCTGGAGTTAAACAAAATACATTTTAGTTTATTTAAAAAAAAAGGGGGGGGTAAATTCCAAAAATTAGTGTTTAAGTGGAAATATGGCGTGTGTGATATCAAACGAAAGGTAATTGAGTCTGGAGTTAAACAAAATACATTTTAGTTAAAAAAAAAAGGGTGGGGGTAGATTTGAAAAATTAGAGTTTAAGTCAAAACATGGCTTGTGTGTTATCAAACGAAAGGTAATTGAGTCTGGAGTTCAATAAAACATACTTCAGTTTTTTGTTATATTAGCTTTCACGTAGATACACTATAACTATAGTACCCAGTGTGAGCTTAGGTGCCCATAGATTGGCAGAGTATTTTTAATAGCTATAGGTGTGGGTTTTCTTTTTTTTAGAAATAAGACCGCCCCATCAATGTTCTTACTGCAGCAAAGGTTTCATCCTAAAAACCCAACTGGATATTCATTTGTTAAAGCACAGCAACGACAAACCAAACACCTGTCACATCTGTCAAAAGTCCTTTTACGAGGCCAGCAAACTGAAACGCCATCTTTTGGTACACTCCAGTGAGAGGAAGTTGATGTGCACCGAGTGCGGAAAGACTTACAAAAACAAAGAGGGTTTAAAGATACATCTTTCAACCCATAAAGGAGAGAAATTTTACGACTGTAACATGTGTAGTGCCAAATTTAATAACTCATCAAATCTAAAACGACATTTGAATACGCATTCAGGTTAAAAAAAATAATTACAAAGCAGAAGAAGTTTTATATTATTGCACATTATACGATTCTCGAGCTTACATTAAACAGGGCTCTCAGTACCTTCATATTTTATGTAAATGTTCATATATTTTTTCAGACTTCATAAAACTTCATATTTTCAGAAAAACCTTCATATTTTTCCCAATGAAGAAACTTCAGTCATAGAATAAGTGTGGAAATTTTCAATATTTTTCCTAGTCTTGAATTTTGAGTTCCTTTTAGTTTATTATTAGTTTTTTGCCTCTGAGAAAGTCTGAATAAAATAGGGCTTTTTTGCCTTTTGTTTTATTATTTTTATATTTCTTGCATTTTTATGTTAATTATTTGTTTTGGTCATCCGTGGTTAGTTCTGAAAAAAATCTAATTGAGCAGGGCTTTTTCATGAATTTTATTCTTTTACTCTGTAATGTTGAGTTTTTTTTAAATGTTTGAGCTCGGAATAGGTATTTAAAGTATACCAATTATATCTTCGAGTATCTTAAGTTTTCTGTGTTACTAGATGTACAGGGTGTCCCAAATTGGGCACTTTTAGGGGGTTTAAGGTACTTCTAGGGGAGACAGAGAAAAACTGACCACGCATTGCGAGGCTCAAATTTCAAGAGAAGACTTATAGTAAAAACCGCATTTTGAAATATCGTCTCGTCTTTGAGCTACGGGGGTTTTTTGAAAAGTCTGCATTTTGGAAGGGGGTCTATAACTTCGTTATTAGTGGAAATTTTGATTTAGAGTAAATCGCAATTTTAAAGACTATGTCACGAGGAATTCACCCGCTAAACTAAATTTTAACTGTCACTTTTAGTTTTTGAGATATGACATAAAGTTGCATTTTTTCTTATGGAATAGCCTATATTTTAATTAATTTTCGAATTTGCCATTGAATTCTTTTCAAAATGATGTATCATATGTCATAGTTTGATTGAGCGGTTTAGGAGATATTCAAGCTTTTTCACTTATTTCTAGTGCGCTATGATTTCCTGCTGAGGCAGGTCAAGGCACTCTAGTATTTTTATTATTTTAAACAGTCAAATATATAGTAAGCCTGGTTTGGAAAAATTATAATTCAGCTGACGGCCCTCAAAGCTTATAATTATTCCGTTTAAGTGTTCGGTGGATTGAAGTTCTCGGTATGCCTGTGGCAGCTTCTAATTGTCTCAATGATCGCGAATTATTTTGTTCTAACTCACCAATAATGCCTATCTCCTCTAACTCACGGTCCCTCCTAACGTCATATATTTTACCCCGCCGTTTTGAAAAAGCCATACTGAAAAAGGTTCCTTTTAAACTTTGGAAATATATCCATATACGGTTGTCTTCGTTCAGGATACCTTTGAAGATATAAGTTTCCAGCGTCCTGTCGATTATCATTACTTTCCCAGTAACATTTTAACATTGATACATATTTTAAAATAAAATTAAAAACGCTTTTGTACAAAATAATTTCATATCAAAGCGTAATGTCAAATTGTTTAAACAATTGAAAACAATGACAAAACGCCAAGACGCAAGGCCAACTTGATTTGCATAGTATCAGACAACAAAACTATAGGAGCATTGAAGTAGGATTTGACCGCAAGCTTTCACGTCAATGGCGCATGACGTCATTCAACGCCTACTAGACAAAAATAAAAAACTTTAATTATCTTCGAAACCGCTGAATAAAACTATGACATATGATACATCATTTTGAAAAGAATTCAATGACGAATTCGAAAATTAATTAAAATATATGCCATTCCATAAGAAAAAATGCAACTTTATGTCATATCTCAAAAAGTAAAAGTGACAGTTAAAATTTAATTTAGCGGGTGAATTCCTCGTGACATAGTCTATAAAATTGCAATTTACTCTAAACCAAAATTTCCACTAATAACGAAGTTATAGAACCCCTTCCAATATGCAGACTTTTCAAAAAGCCCCCGTAGCTCAAAGACGAGACGATATTTCAAAATGCGGTTTCCACTATAACTCTTCCCTTGAAATTTGAGCCTCGCAATGCGTGGTTAGTTTTTCTCTGTCTACCCTAGAAGTACCTTAAACCCCCTAAAAGTGCCCAATTTGGGACACCCTGTATAGGGTGTTTTGGTATATTTCCACAAAGGTCTGCTGCACTTATTTCAAGAGATAAAAAATAGGGTACTTATTTTCAAGAAATGTAGAGTAGGTCGCAAACCACTAGAAATTGTAGATACTAAAATTTTAACAGTGGCTTTACCAAATGGCAGTTTTTCAGATATTTTTGAGTTTAGAAAGAAAATATCTATTTTTTTAAGTTAAATCATTAACATATTAATTTGTAGGATGTTCCGTAAGAGATTTATAATGTTTTTGTTTTTTTTATAACTTTTTAGCTCACACATATACTATACTATAGTAGTGTGAGCTATGGTGATCCTAATTTTTTCGAAAAAAAAAAGTTGCTCCGATTTCAAAATTTTTTATATATCTTTGCGTTTCAGATGATTTTGAAACTTTTTTGTTGTGGTGTCTGTCTGTCTGTCTGTCTGTCTGTCTGTCTGTCTGTCTGTCTGTCTGTCTGTCTGTCTGTCTGTCTGTCTGTCTGTCTGTCTGTCTGTCTGTCTGTCTGTCTGTCTGTCTGTCTGTCTGTCTGTCTGTCTGTCTGTCTGTCTGTCTGTCTGTCTGTCTGTCTGTCTGTCTGTCTGTCTGTCTGTCTGTCTGTCTGTCTGTCTGTCTGTCTGTCTGTCTGTCTGTCTGTCTGTCTGTCTGTCTGTCTGTCTGTCTGTCTGTCTGTCTGTCTGTCTGTCTGTCTGTCTGTCTGTCTGTCTGTCTGTCTGTCTGTCTGTCTGTCTGTCTGTCTGTCTGTCTGTCTGTCTGTCTGTCTGTCTGTCTGTCTGTCTGTCTGTCTGTCTGTATGTCTCTCTGTAACGACCAACGCGCATAACTCAAAAACCGCTTGTCCGATTTCAATAAAATTGGGTACCTAGCCTGGGCCTTGGGTCGAGATGGTCCCATTTAAAAATGAACAAAATCCACCGAACACAAGCCAAGTAAAAGGGTGGGGGTCGATTTCAAAAATTAGAGTTTATGTGAAAATATAGCGTGTGTGATATTAAACGAAAGGTAATTGAGTGTAGAGTTAAACAAAATAAATTTTATTCAAAAAAAGGGTGGGGGTAAATTTCAAAAATTAGAGTTTACGTGAAAATATGGCATGTGTGATATCAAACGAAAGGTAATTGAGTCTGGAGTTGAACAAAATACATTTTAATTTTTGTTTTTTTTAAGGGGGGGGGGAGTTTCAAAAATTTGAGTTTAAGTCAAAACATGGCTTGTGTGGTATCAAACGAGAGGTAATTTAGTCTGGAGTTGAATACCATATATAACAGTTTTTAGTTATATTAGCTCACAGGTACACTATAACTATAGTACCTAGTGTGAACTTAGGGGCCCATATATTGGCAGAGTATTTTGATGGTATAGGATAAAGCCTACAACTTTTGAATTTATAATTTTTTTCTATTTCTTTGAATAATTGCAGTAGACCTTGGTTTAAAAATACGGAAACACCTTATAACTTGTTGTAAAATATACTTTAAAAAATCCAGGCCTAATTAGTAAATGTTTGCTAATACTTTTTTTAATAAATAAAATCAAGAAATATATATTTTTGCTTAGTAAATGAGTTTTGCTAAAAAAAAGTTGGGTTTGACATAACAAGCAACAAGGTAGACGACCCAAAAAAAACTTAATTTTTTATTCATATTTTCTTCATATTTTGTTTTCATAATTTTATATTTTTCATAATTTTATTTAAAAAAATTATTTTTTATATTATTTTGCTGTTTATCTGTTGAGAGCCCTGCATTAAGCCTCTACAAAAAATTGTTGTTTTCTAAAATTTACAATTGTAAAAATAATTCTCTTTTAAGTTAAACAAAAACACACATATTACATACCCAGACAATGAGTTTCAAATTAACCAACACCTTTTTTTTGCATTCGCCTCGTGATTTAACAAGAAAGAATACTAAGACACATAGTAAGTTATGGATCGTTCATACTCGTCTTTTGTCTTGGTTTAGTCATATGTCTTGTCATAAGAAAGTTAAAACCACCGTTTCTTATGGGAGTGTTCATACAATGCTTTTGCTTTTGTTTTTGATTAGTCTTTGTCTTAAAGAGTTGCCAACTTTCAATCCTTAGGACAACGACTAAGACGAGTGACAGACATCAGCTGATGTTTGTTGTTTTGTTTTACAGGGCGTCCGAAGAGCGCAAGCGCGCGGTCGAAATTTTGAATTTACCGCCATTAATCATGTTTTTAACAGAAAATCTCAACCAACAGAACCTCAAAATTTTATTTGCTTTTTTTTTTTCGCTTTTGTTCTTTCGTGTCTGTGTTTCGTGCACAGCTTAGGTTAAATAAGATCATTTTGTGTAGAAAATAACTTTTGAAGAGGGCCTTTTTATTGAAATTGAATTTTTTTTTCAGTGAGTTATGACTAAGACTAATCAAAAACAAAAGACGAGTATGAACAGCCGATTTTGTTTAAGACAGCTAAGACTAATCAAAGGACAAAGACTCATCAAAAACAAAAGACTAAGACGAGTATGAACAATACTTTAGGTTTAAAATACATGTTTAATTTTAGATGGAAAGTCTCATATGTGCGATCTATGCGGGAAAACGTTTAAGATGAAATGGGCCCTTCTGGTTCATAGAAAATCTCATTCCAGAAAACGGGATTTTCACTGTGAAATCTGTTTAAAAACGTTTGTGCTTAAGAAGGACTTGCAGAGGCATATTTTGACACATGATCTCAACGGTAAGTGTCTTATTTTGAAATATCACAATCGTCATTCATAATCGGGGTAGTCTACTGTACACCGGTCTATTTTTTACCCAACTGCAGCATGGCGAAAGGAAGGGTAATGTTTTTCGATTGTTGTATGTAAGTAAGTATGTTTGTGTCACCCTAGAGGCTAAAGGGCTAAACCGATTTTGACAAAAAAAGTGTCGTTGAATTGCAATACCCCAAGTCCCTTTGCTATCCTTTTTTATTTTTCTGCTATAAAGAAGACAGAAAATAGCATCGAAAATCATTGTTGGCCCCAGATTGCAGTTGGCAGTTGCAAGCCTGTCTGTCTATCAGAGTTTAAATTGACAATGAAAGTAAATTTTGTAGTAAAAATATTTTCTAAAGTAAATATTTAGAAGTTAGACATACCCAACAAACAATTAAAGTTGTAACGACGAAACCCCAACTAGAAAGAATTTCTTAAAAGTAACCGCAACGTACTCCCGCTACGTCTCAGTATACCATACAGCGACGTTATAATTCCCTAAGTGGGGAACCAATTTCTGGTTATAACTACCTGGCCAAGTGTTTAAAGTCACTGTAGTAACAACTACACTACTACGTCGTAGCCAGGTATCTACTACGTCGTAGAGGCTGTTTTTTTTCCGTAATGGCATAAAAGTTGCGATGTAGTTGCAAATAATATAATCGTTTCTTTTTGGTAGAATTGTTACACAATATGGTGGACACAACAGTAAACAGACTCGCTTAGTTTTTTTGTTTGGTTATGGTTATAATATGAACTATGTTATCCAAAAGTGTGAGAATTTACGAGCAGAGGATCAAAATTCGAGTGCGACGCAAAGTTTTTTGTATAACATGCATTATATATATTGCAAAAAACCGGTGCGCCCGTAAAATTGAATTTTTGTGTTGTGATTTTGGAGGTTATGTTTTCATAATCGACAGTTAACTCCAACAAATGGTGCTTAAGAAGAGCATTTTTGGTAAGCTTCAACTAATTTGTTTATAAAATAGTATGGCTCTTTAATATGAGCTCATAAAACGACAACAAAAATATTAAATTTTCTTTCTTACATAAAAACATGGCGTCGCAAACTATATTCCCTGATAGTCGAAAAGGTTACTTGAAAGTAATTGCGGCTTTAAAGTTGATCCAAAAAGTTATTTTGTCTACATTGTTACATCAGATGTTACTATGATGACACAAACTTTTGTGGTAAAAATTAAAGTTATAATGTAGTTGTCGGATACACTTGTTTGGGACTCCAATGAAGCTTAACTTTCTAGTGGTAATTAAGTAGGATATAAAAGTCAGGGCGACTACGAAATAACGACTAAAAAGAAAGTAAAACTTTAGCAACGTCCTATTGTGGTAGAGAAGACTATCAGAATCGACTATCAAGAAACAATCCTATGAAGTAGTTTAGAGGGTCGTTTTTACGAAACATCTACTATTTCCTGATACTAAATAGTAGTTAGAACTAAAAAGTAACAAATTTTGGTTGGGATCACCACCTTTCTACTATAAGAAAGTAGCAAAGCCTTTAGAACATGTAGCCGCTACTATAAATGTTAGTTGGGTAGTCTCAGAAAAATAGTCGCGCTTGCACGCTTTTTTCGATCTTTAGTCCCATCCGTAATAACTACAGAGCAAAATTCAAAAAACACAGTAATTGGTAATGACAAAAAGTATGAAGACTTTCAGATGCCCTTCAAAACAACGCCTTTAAAAAAAGTCAAAAAGTTTGTAAAACTATTGTTTAAAAAGATAAAACGCATTGTTAGAATTAATGATGCATTGCAACAAACTAATTTTGGAAGACTAAGAAAATGAAACAAGCTAGTTAATGTCGTTCCTCTCGTTATAACTGACGATGGCAATTCATGATGAAAATGATTTTTTTTGGACGATGAGAATAAATTATTTTTGCGTAGTTCGTTTTTTAGTTAGATTTTCGTTTTTTTAGCTGGTTTTATTTTATTTTAAGAAAATAGGTTTACAAAACCATACAAATAAATGTTTTGATTTGAACTTAATCCTATGAGCTGTTCTACTGCAACATTTTAAATTTAATAATTAGTAATAGCCTCAATATAGCTATTTTTAAAAGAAAGAGTCTGTATGTCTCAATACTGTTTTTATTGCAATTCCCAAAGCCTTTGCAGTTAAATCAGTTTGGAACTTGTATACTTTTTTAAAGATCCATGTGTCGAACATAAAAAATATGATATTTTCGTATGAATAAGTATGTACTACATTAATATGAGTCGAGCTAAAGTTTATTTGTGGAAACTACAAATAATATTAATTTAAATTTTATTAAGTCTTTATGCGTAGGTAATCATATTAAAAACTATTATATAAATAGGGCCTAATCCTATTGAATCATAATTTTTACCAAAACAAATTGTAAAGCTTAGCATAACTCAAGCTCGAAATACATTGTAGAAAATAACATTTGTGAAAAAATTAAATAATTTATCGTTTGTTCATGGTTTGTAGCTCTACAGTCAGAGTCGCACTGAAAATCTTCCAGAAACTTTGGCGGCAGGGAACCCAAATTGTTCGTAAATTTTTCACTACATAAAATCATATTGGAACAGAAACTTTTCTCAAAAAACTATTCCAAATCAGAATCACACTAACCACTCAGAATTTAAATAAAAAATAAGCGATAATCTTTCAAAGTCAAAAATGTCAAAACAATGGACAGTTTCAACACCGATCCACCACCCTTATTATAAAGGGTGGTGACCGATTATATTAACCTTAAGGTAACTAATAATTCGTTTTACAGTATCCATTATCAGTTACCTTAGGAACCTGTGGTTTAAAACTGAATTAAGAATACACGTGTGTTTTGTTACCAGAATTACTGGGTGATTAAATAAAAGGACTAGTTTTATTGCAAAGACTATACTGATCCCGAAGGTGCTATAGGCTATATTTTTTTAAACAGGAACCAACAACTGTTTTCAGACGCCATTTTGTCACATGATGTAGGCTTTAAGGCATACGAATGATCTAAATTTCATACGATTTTATTGAAATTCCTTTAATTACCCATTGCAAATGTCCTCTAATTTGCTGTAGTTACTTTGTAGTCCTCCCTGCTTCCACCCATTTCCCCTCCTGTCATTCCCCCACCCTATTCAATGAACCATATTCGCATAATTTTATCAAATATAGAGCGATTTTAAAAATCCTTTCTGCATACGATTTCAGATTTTGACATCATTTTACTAGTCCCCCCCGCCTCTCCCTCTCCTCCACGCCATCCTTATTAGTAATAATTAAAGCTAAAACTTTCACAAATATAAAACGATTTCAAAAGTTCTTTCTGCACACGCTTGAAGACTTTTACAAAATCATTTTACTAGTTTCCCCCTCCCTCTCTTCTCCCTTCCCTCCTTATTAGTAATAGCTGTAACAAATATAGAGCGATTTCAAAAATTCTTTCTGCACACGCTTTAAGACTTTTTTTTCAACATCATTTTACTAGTTTCCCCCTTCCTCTCCCTCTCTTCTCCACACATTTCTTATTAGTAATAGTTATAGTAGTAGTTAAAAATTCGTTCGGCACACGCTTAAAGATTTTTCTTGACACCATTTTACTAGTTCCCTTCTCCCTCTCTCCTTCCCACCTTCACTCAATGGAAGGTAACACTGTTCGCGTCCATAGAAAATCTACACGTACTTTTTGCGTAAAGCTAAATGAATTGTAAATGCATAGTGCTTTTTATAAGGCTGAATAAGAATTAAACCTAAAAGTTGGAAATAAAAAAATTTTTAATAAAAAAAGCACCCACTTGCTAAATTTACTTGTAACTACTAGGCGCAGTTGGGTACAAAACTACCCAATAACCTGATTCATGAAAATAGAAAACTCTATAATTTCGTAAGTGCGCTTTGGGATCAAAACTAAAATTTGAAGCATACATTATAGGTATACCTATCAATTTTGTACTCAGCTGCGACTCAGTGGCGTAGCGTGGGGGGCGCGGGGGGTTTTTCGCCCCCCCCCCCCCCCGCCCCGAGGGTACTGGCGCCTCATGGGTGCCCGAAGCGCCCTAAGCTTTATTACGTAGCAGGGCCGGCAACGGCAAATTGAGAGGGCGGCAAAGGAAACTAAAGACATGATGACATTTTTTTTGTTTTTTTTTGGTCGCAAGATTTTTGATGGGCGCCCTGTTTAGCTGTCGGCCCCCCTCCCCCCCCGCACTTCAGACACGCCGCTGCTCTATGGTCCCACTATACTGCAACTCCGTGCTTTTGTTGATAGACTGTATAGTTTTTGAAATATGAATTTTTAAAGTTTGGTCATTTTGGTCTTATGGGATTCCCTACCCTAAATTTCGCTAAATGACGTTTTTCCGAATCTTAACTCAGGGTGTCGTTTTTTCGTATCTCTATGGTCCCACAATACTGCAACTCAGTGCTTTTGTTGATAAACTGTATAGTTTTTGAAATATGAATTTTCAAAGTTTGGTTATTTTGGTCTTATGGGATTCCCTACCCTAAATTTCGCTAAATAACGTTTTTCCGAATCTTAACTCAGGGTGTCGTTTTTTCGTATCTCTATGGTCCCACAATACTGCAACTCAGTGCTTTTGTTGATAAACTGTATAGTTTTTGAAATATGAATTTTCAAAGTTTGCTCATTTTGGTCTTATGGGATTCCCTACCCTAAATTTCGCTAAATAACGTTTTTCCGAATCTTAACTCAGGGTGTCGTTTTTTCGTATCTCTATGGTCCCACAATACTGCAACTCAGTGCTTTTGTTGATAAACTGTATAGTTTTTGAAATATGAATTTTCAGTTTGCTCATTTTGGTCTTATGGGATTCCCTACCCTAAATTTCGCTAAATAACGTTTTTCCGAATCTTAACTCAGGGTGTCGTATTTTCGTATCTCTATGGTCCCACAATACTGCAACTCTGTGCTTTTGTTGATAAACTGTATAGTTTTTGAAATATGAATTTTCAAAGTTTGGTCATTTTGGTCTTATGGGATTCCCTACCCTAAATTTCGGTAAATAACGTTTTTCCGAATCTTAACTCAGGGTGTCGTATTTTCGTATCTCTATGGTCCCACAATACTGCAACTCTGTGCTTTTGTTGATAAACTGTATAGTTTTTAAAATATGAATTTTCAAAGTTTGCTCATTTTGGTCTTATGGGATTCCCTACCCTAAATTTCGCTAAATAACGTTTTTCCGAATCTTAACTCAGGGTGTCGTTTTTTCGTATCTCTATGGTCCCACATTTTCGTCGATTTTCGATGGACGCCCTGTTTGCTGTCGCCCCCCCCCCCCCGCCCCTTCAGGCACGCTACGCCGCTGCTGCGACTAGTACTTACAAGTAAATTTAGCAGTTGGGTGTTTTTTTTATTTAATTATTTCGAAGCTTTGATATAGGAAAACGACTTTATTGAAAGTAAAGAAGATTTTGCAATTGCTCTAGAATCTAGAAAGGTAAAGTTTAATACGAATTTTCATTTAAAAACATACTTAAACTTAATTTATACAGCCTTTTTTTAATTTAATAAAATATAATTAGAACATTAAGTTTACAGGTCTGAAATGCCTACCTTGAGACGTTTAGTTAGGTGTTAAATATAGTTTAATTTTTGCAGGCTATACAACGTACACTTGCAGCGTCTGCAGCACGACTTTCCGTCGTAGAGACAACCTTCATCGTCACGTAAAAAACTCCCATCCCAACAAAAAGGCGGAAGTCATCGTGAAAAAGCACGAAAAACTAAGGCTTCCTGCGACAATGAAAGTAACTGCTGAGAGAAATCCCGTTGTAATTGACAATCCGAACGCCATCAATGTCATAACAGCGCCACCTGCCTTTACAAAAAGTAAGTTTAGCAGAGACCCCCAGTGTTGCCAATGTATTCTTCAAATCTTTTCCAGTATGCAATCATGTAAGTCCTTTTCAAGCGGTGGACCGTTCGGTTATTAGTTCTCTTCGTTTAAATGCGAGAATCAAACAGAGAGAACTTAACCAAGAAACGTCAAAAAAATCATGAATGAAAATCATGATTTTTTTTATGTTTCTTGGTTAAGTCTCTGTTTGTTTCTCGCATTTAAACGAAGAGGACAAATAACCGAACGGTGGACCGCTTAAAAAGGTCTAAAATTAGTCTGGAGGAAAACGGTATAAAAACGAAAACCAATGGTAATCGATATTTTATGATCATTCTTTAAAATATGAAAAATAAAAATATGTTGGAGCTAGTTACCCAACTTCTGCGACGGAGATTTTTAGTTTCTCCACAGATTTTACAAGACTTAGCCAATATAGAAATAAAATTTCGGACTTCCATTGTCTTTATTTATTTTAAAACACGACGTTTCGGTTAGTAAGTATCTCTAACCGTTATCAAGTGTAAACTAAACAATCTAGTCTCTAGGCTACTACTTATACTACTTGGTGTGCAGTCAGGTGTGACGGCCCGCCCCCTTTTTTAATCCTAAGACGCCTGTTTTCCTTAAGGAGTGGTTTCCATATGTTTGGTATGTCCGTACTTGGTTGACTGAAAACTTCTTTATTCTGCATTATATACGCAGCTTCAATAAACTTTCGTTTTCGCCAATGCGACTCCTTATGTAAAACTTTAGCTTCTGACCACTGAATCCTGTGATCATTTGACCATGCATGATCTGCTAAACCGGATTTTTCAATATCCCCTAATTGGGTACTTTTTAGATGTTCATTTACTCTAACCTGAAGAGGGCGTTTCGTTTCACCTACATATGATTTACCACACTACAGGGTAAGTCCGAATCTTTTGTCAAAAACTCGGAACATTTTGTGGAGGTTTTAAAAGGTATCGAATTAGATCCCGGCGATAGATTTGTAAGTTTTGATGTAGAAAGTCTCTACACCAACGTGCCAATAAATGAGTCACTCAGTATCATTAAAAACAAATTACAAACTGATGATACACTTCACGAGAGAACAACGCTATCGGTGGAGGGGGTGATGGATCTTTTGGAGCTCTGTCTCCGTAACTCTTACTTTCAAGTGAAAGATAAGTTTTACGCGCAAAATGATGGACTCCCAATGGGTTCATCTCTTTCGCCAGTGGTAGCAAACATCTACATGGAGTGGTTCGAGGGCCATGCGATCAACACAGCAAGAGTCAAACCAAAACTATGGCTACGATACATGGATGACACATTTATTATATGGCCGGAAAATGATGACGAACTACAAAATTTTCTACACCATTTAAACGGTATTCGACCAACAATCAAGTGCACCATGGAAATTGAAAAAGATTCGGCCTTACCTTTTTTGGATGTTCTTGTCAAACGATTAGACAGAAACATTCAAACCACTGTATATAGGAAACCTACACACACGGGACAGTACCTAAATTTTAAGTCTAATCATTCTGTTGCAACAAAACAAGGAGTTATAAGAAGTTTGTATTTAAGAGCCGTAAATATTTGTAGTAATAATAAAGAATTAACCACAGAAATTAACAACATTAAAAAGGACTTACAACAGAATGGTTATTCCGAGATATTAATAAACTCAACGATATTTAAAATTAAAAACAAACTAAATGTACCAAATTCTCAAAATAATAATCCGTTAGGTGTTATTAACATTCCATATGTTCAAGGGATTTCAGAAAACATAAGACGAATAGCTAACACTATAATATAAAAACAGTATTTTCTTCGGGAAATACGATAAGAAGTTTTGTAACTAAAACAAAACCAGACAATCCCTCAAATAATAAGGAATGTATTTACCAAATCCCGTGTGAGTGTGGTAAATCATATGTAGGTGAAACGAAACGCCCTCTTCAGGTTAGAGTAAATGAACATCTAAAAAGTACCCAATTAGGGGATATTGAAAAATCCGGTTTAGCAGATCATGCATGGTCAAATGATCACAGGATTCAGTGGTCAGAAGCTAAAGTTTTACATAAGGAGTCGCATTGGCGAAAACGAAAGTTTATTGAAGCTGCGTATATAATGCAGAATAAAGAAGTTTTCAGTCAACCAAGTACGGACAAACCAAACATATGGAAACCACTCCTTAAGGAAAACAGGCGTCTTAGGATTAAAAAAGGGGGCGGGCCGTCACACCTGACTGCACACCAAGTAGTATAAGTAGTAGCCTAGAGACTAGATTGTTTAGTTTACACTTGATAACGGTTAGAGATACTTACTAACCGAAACGTCGTGTTTTAAAATAAATAAAGACAATGGAAGTCCGAAATTTTATTTCTACACAATCATTGTCTACGAGTTTCAAACAAAAACTTAGCCAATATGTTGTAATGTAATTGTATGTTGCCTTTTTAGTTTTGCATATACAGATGGAATAAAACAGTAGATAACTTTTAAAGACTTTATTGTTTCTCGAAGTATTCTCCACGAACATTAATGCAGTTTTGCATGCACTCAAACCAGTTGTCAAAGCTGTAATTCCACTTGTTTGTTGGTACTGTTAGAACTACATTCTTGAAGGCGTCGTACTGCTTCCTCTGGCGATTGAAATCTGACCACGCAGCCCATTCTTGATTTTCGGAAAAGCATAGAAAACGCTGGGACTTAGGTCGGGACTTTATGGAGAATGGTCCAACAATTCGACGTTTTTGGGTTAAAAATTGAATGGTTTTTTTGTGCTTTAGGCGAACCTACATTATGTCTTGGTGGAGGATGATTAGTCGTTCGATGTTCGTTTTTGGCAACTCATCGATGACTTTCGGCAAACAAATGATGATGTACCAATTGGCAGTAGGAGTCCTCTGATCTTCCAGAGCAATTGTTGCTACATAACTTGCTTTTGAGAAAAATGTAACAAACCATCCTTTTGGATACACTTCGATAACAGATGACTTTTGTTGGCTATTCTTCATCTTGGAACACCCAAACAGACAACTGTCGTTTTTTTTCGAGTTCATATAAGTTGAAATAAAATTTCGGACTTCCATTGTCTTTATTTATTTTAAAACACGACGTTTCGGTTAGTAAGTATCTCTAACCGTTATCAAGTGTGAACTAAACAATCTAGTCTCTAGGCTACTACTTATACTACTTGGTGTGCAGTCAGGTGTGACGGCCCGCCCCTTTTTTAATTCTAAGACGCCTGTTTTCCTTAAGGAGTGGTTTCCATATGTTTGGTATGTCCGTGCTTGGTTGACTGAAAACTTCTTTATTCTGCATTATATACGCAGCTTCAATAAACTTTCGTTTTCGCCAATGCGACTCCTTATGTAAAACTTTAGCTTCTGACCACTGAATCCTGTGATCATTTGACCAAGCATGATCTGCTAAATCGGATTTTTCAATATCCCCTAATTGGGTACTTTTTAGATGTTCATTTACTCTAACCTGAAGAGGGCGTTTCGTTTCACCTACATATGATTTACCACACTCACACGGGATTTGGTAAATACATTCCTTATTATTTGAGGGATTGTCTGGTTTTGTTTTAGTTACAAAACTTCTTATCGTATTTCCCGAAGAAAATACTGTTTTTATATTATAGTGTTTAGCTATTCGTCTTATGTTTTCTGAAATCCCTTGAACATATGGAATGTTAATAACACCTAACGGATTATTATTTTGAGAATTTGGTACATTTAGTTTGTTTTTAATTTTAAATATCGTTGAGTTTATTAATTTCTCGGAATAACCATTCTGTTGTAAGTCCTTTTTAAGGTTGTTAATTTCTGTGGTTAATTCTTCATTATTACTACAAATATTTACGGCTCTTAAATACAAACTTCTTATAACTCCTTGTTTTGTTGCAACAGAATGATTAGACTTAAAATTTAGGTACTGTCCCGTGTGTGTAGGTTTCCTATATACAGTGGTTTGAATGTTTCTGTCTAATCGTTTGACAAGAACATCCAAAAAAGGTAAGGCCGAATCTTTTTCAATTTCCATGGTGCACTTGATTGTTGGTCGAATACCGTTTAAATGGTGTAGAAAATATTGTAGTTCGTCATCATTTTCCGGCCATATAATAAATGTGTCATCCATGTATCGTAGCCATAGTTTTGGTTTGACTCTTGCTGTGTTGATCGCATGGTCCTCGAACCACTCCATGTAGATGTTTGCTACCACTGGGGAAAGAGATGAACCCATTGGGAGTCCATCATTTTGCGCGTAAAACTTATCTTTCACTTGAAAGTAAGACTTACGGAGACAGAGCTCCAAAAGATCCATCACCCCCTCCACCGATAGCGTTGTTCTCTCGTGAAGTGTATCATCAGTTTGTAATTTGTTTTTAATGATACTGAGTGACTCATTTATTGGCACGTTGGTGTAGAGACTTTCTACATCAAAACTTACAAATCTATCGCCGGGATCCAATTCGATACCTTTTAAAACCTCGACAAAATGTTCCGAGTTTTTGACAAAAGATTCGGACTTACCCTGTAGTGGTTGAACTATGTCCAACAAAAACCTCGACAAAGTGCTGGTCGGTGAGTCCCTGGAGCTGGTAATTAGTCGCAGTGGTATATCCTTCTTAATGATCTTTGGTAATCCATAAAAATGTGGTGCCTTACTGTGGTGTGGAGTCAGGCGGGATCTAGCAGCGTCCGGGATATTTTCAGCATACTTCTTCAAAGTCCTGTAGATGCGTCCTTCTATGGTGGTGGTTGGGTCTTTGGGTAGTTGCTTGTAGTCTCCTTTCTCCAGAACTTCTTGGATCTTTTTGTCGTAAGTCTCGACATCCATGATCACCGTTGCGTTTCCTTTGTCGGCCGGTAGAATCTTGATTGATTTGTCAGCCTGCAGGTTCTTGATTGCCCGTTGTTCTTGACTGGTGATGTTTGTCTTTTGTTGCCTCTTTCTGTCCAACGTTGTTCTTACTTTATGGCGAAACTCATCAGCTTCGGGTTGAGGTAGACTAACGGTTATATATATATAATATAAGTTAGTCCACGATTCACCACCACCAACAATTCTGTCCACGTTTTTCGAGTTTCCTGCCTTAAAGCAGTCTACAGTTTTCAGACACCAATTGACCCTAGCTTCTTTCTGTTCTTCGGTTAACAGATGCGGTATAAAGCGGGAAACTAATTTTCTTACCCCTAATTCTTTATGCAAAATTTTTTGAATTGAGCTCTTTGAAATCCCCAATGAAGCCTCAATCTCGCGATATGTCACTTGTCGATCCATCATAATGAACATGCGCACAGCATCGATGTTTTCCTGGGTGACAGTCGTTTTTGGTGCCTTGGATACGCTTGAATTCTTCATACCAGCGAGAAACTGTCGACTGATGTGCTTCATTACCAAAAACAAAAATCAACTCGGCAAGGCATTCTTGTTGAGATAATTTCCTTTGAAAGTTGTAAAAAACTATAGCGCAAACATTTTCTCGCTTTAATTCCATTTTGCGACTGATTTGTTAATTTAAAGAATTCACTGCAGCTATAAAACTACATGTATCGCACTGTCGTTTTGAATTTAGGCTGGGAAAAGATTGAGGCAAGGCCAACACAAAAATAGAGGCCACGACCCTGAAAAAATCAGCTGTTCTCCTGGGGCTGAATTTTACATTGGGTCTTATGGGAGGTCAGACGTTTTTTTATGATATTTTCAAAATGGCACTACAGATTTCCGCAAAATTTAACTGAAATATTCTCAGACACCATCCCGATATTCCACCAAAGGTTTGTAAGGAAGCAACATGATTAAAAGGTTAAAATCTTCAAGATTTAGCATTCCTTATTTTGAATTCAAATTACCCGCCATGTATCAAATGCCAACTGTTATATTTGACATGTATTTGACTTTGTCATATGTGATTGTCACATTCGCTTCTGCTTTAAACTTAATTTTTGTGTGAGCTATTGAAGCGGCTATGAAAAATTAGGGCTTACTATACATTTAAAAAAAAATGTTCTGCCAGAATAAAGTAAAAACAATCTCAAAAACGGCTTTATTTTAAAAAAATCAAATATCCATGAACCGTCATTTCAACTTCAATATTTTAAAGACAATCAGCTGTGTCGTAACGTGACCATCAAAAAAAAATCAGCCCCGGATGTGACGTCAACAAAGTGGAGGATCGTGGCCCGTCCATTTTGATAGCCTTGATTGAGGTTAAGTTTTAGCAAGGCCACCACAAAAATAGAGGCCACGACCCTGAAAAAATCAGCTGTTCTCCCGGGGCTGAATTTTACATTGGGTCTTATGGGAAGTCAGACGTTTTTTTATGATATTCTCAAAATGGCACTACAGATTTCCGCAAAATTCCAGTGCAATATTCTCAGACACCATCCCGATATTCCACCAAAGGTTTGTAAGGAAGCAACATGATTAAAAGGTTAAAATCTTCAAGATTTGGCATTCCTTATTTTGAATTCAAATTACCCGCCATGTACCAAATGCCAACTGTTATATTTGACATGTATTTGACTTTGTCATATGTGATTGTCACATTCACTTCTGCTTTAAACTTAATTTTTGTGTGAGCTAATGAAGCGGCTATGAAAAATTAGGGCTTACTATACATTTAAAAAAAATTGTTCTGCCAGAATAAAGTAAAAACAATCTCAAAAACGGCTTTATTTAAAAAAAATCAAATATCCGTGAACCGTCATTCCAACTTTAATATTTTACAGACAATCAGCTGTGTCGTAACGTGACCATCAAAAAAAAAATCAGCCCCGGATGTGACGTCAACAAAGTGGAGGATCGTGGCCCGTCCATTTTGATAGCCCTGGTTTTAGTAACGACATTCGATCAGTGTCGCCCTCTATATTCCTATATGCAAAATATTAAAGACAGCATTGTTTTGGTAGTGGGTACTAGAGGCCCTCTCTTTGATAATTGTTTTAAATAAAAAATATTGGTAAAACTGAAGAGCTTAATCCTATATACTTTAAACATAGCGAGATGTCTTAACGGTTAGGCTAACACCGATCTTGAAAAAAAATTAATTATTTCCAAAAAATTAATTATTTAAAAAAAAGTATTTCCAACATTTTATCGGTTAAGATACATTAGACTAGTGTTCACAAATGACTTACAACAAGTAAATGACGTTATTTTGCCTTGGCCTTGGCAACTGGTGACATCTTTTGGAAACCCTTGCAACCCTTGCTGACGCCTGATGCAGTGTAGCCATGTGTGAAGAGCCGACCCTCTCCCCTTCTCGACTGGAATCACCTAATTTTTTAATTTTCAGACATTGGCAACACTGCGGGCTCTAGTAAGACAGCTCTGTCTTATGTGGCCGTGTCACGAGACGAATCAAATGTTGACATTGTTGATTCTAGGACGACCGTCAGCGCCAGCGCCAACGCCGTTGAGGGTTACAACGGACCGCCCAAGCTTGCCTTTAAAGGAACGGCTTTCAAGATGCATTACAACATTAAGAGGTAGGTAAAGATAAGGTCACTAGATCAAGACATTAGTGTAGTATTTGCATATGAGTGAAACGACAAACACACGAATTTAAATTTCCCGCGCCGTGACAAAGTGTTAGTGACGTGGGCAATATGGCCGCGCGGCTGACCAATGAGAAAGCAGCGTTGGAGTGACGTCACATGGGACTACCTCTCGTTACGGAACCATTTTACGGTCTATACCGCAGCCTTCGTAAACTAACGAGCCACGAACCAGAAAAGGCAACATCGCAAATTGGCCGGCTGGTGGGCCGATATATACATGGGAGATATAAACATCTGCTATTTGTTTTGATTGTAGTTTGGCAATTTTGTATTTTTTTTTTGTAAAAACTAATAAACTGTGTTTAGGCGTGTTACATTTAATTTTTAAAACAAACAGAACATTTGGAAATAAATATCAGTGGCCATTAATCATGTTAAAAAATATGTAACAAAACCTAGAATAAACAGAAGAGAAATTACTTTTAAACAATTTGTGAGAACAACCCTAAAGTTCGATTCATAGTACCGTGAAGTAAGCTGTATGAAGTGAGCAGTAAGAAATAAAAATGGTTCCTTTCTTACTGCTAAGTTATTACTGTCAAGTTTGAACAACAGGATGTTTGTGGGATAGTTTCTTATGTCTGACTGCTTACTTTACAGAACTATGAATCTAGTTTAAGTGGTAACATGTTAATTTAAAATTTAAATGAACTTACCTTTTTTTCTATCTATTCTACTTAGCCTTCGTCAATCCATCTTTGGCCAAGTTCTCCAGTTTACAATACATTTGTTCCATCAATCGTCTTTCTGTCTGATAATATGACCGGCAAATTTCCATTTTAATTTTGCTACTTCTGCTCTGACATCCCTTACTTTTGTTTTATTTCTTATCAATTCATTCTTTTTTCTACTGTTAGCTTTACATGTAACATTTGTCTTTCCATTGATCTTTGGGCTTTTCTTGCCTTATCCATGTTTGATTTTGTAAGTGTCCAGGTCTGGGATTCATAGGTAAGTACAGGAAGGATACATTGGTTATACACTTCCGTTTTAAGGTACTGAGGATATTTTTTATTTCTTAATATGTTGCTTAATTTACCGAATGCTGCCCAGGCCAATCTTACTCGTCTCTTGATTTCAGCTGTTTGCTTTTCTTTTTTCAGTTTAATAATTTGTCCCAGGTCCTATATATTCCTCTTCTTGTTCTATTTTCTTTTAGATTGATTGATATTATCAGCATATCTTGGTGATTTAGAATTGTCCGTTTACTTTGATGCCTATTTCTTCCCAATCTAACCTTTTAAAAACATCTTCTAGGGCCTGGTTAAATAATTTAGGGAATATTGTGTCACGCTGACACCTCTTCTTATGCGGATTGGCTTGGTTCCTCTGTGGATTTTGATTAATGTTGTTGCTTCACTATATATATTGTCTATTAAGTCTGTATATCTGTGATCTATTCGGCTATTAATTAAAGATCTTTTACTGCCCAGTGCTCAATGCTATCGAAAGCTTTTTCGAAGTCTATAAACGCAATATATATTTATATATATATTTCCATACCCTCCCTTTCTTCAATTTTTTTTCGCCTGTCGTCAGGATTTTCTCTTACTGGAGGTTTGGGGTTTGACATATACTCGGGTTGAGATTCAAATAGCCGAGGTATTGCCCCATTGTTTAACTTAGGGAATGTTAGTGGCACCTCCTTTTGTACTCCCTCTTTATCCCTAATTATCTCGGTTCTAACAACATCACTTATGTCAAAATGTTTCCAACAAACCACTGAAGATGCAGTCACAACATAATCTTCTCTGTGTATGGCCTGAAGCCAAGCATTTTATTTTTTAGGTCATTTTCTTTGCTAAAGGTTGTTTTGTGACCCTCTTCATTAATCATAGATGCATCGTTACTTTTGCAACCGGGTGCCCAACACTTTCGCGGCATGTTTAAAATTTAAAAAGAAAAAACAGACCAAAAATTCCAAACAAAAACAAACATCTAACCTCACTTACACAGCTTTTATTAAGTAGGTAATATAATTTTAAGTTCACCACACATCTCACTAAAACCAGAACAGTTGTTTTATTTGGTAACGCGATTTGAAATATACTAAAAGTTCAAAAAAACATTATCTGCGCGGAAACGGCCAGTAACTAGCGTCGTGGGCGACGCACGTGGACGAAAATGACTGGCCTCCACGCTGTGTTGCCGTTTCTTCTGGTTCGTGGCTCGTTAGTTTACGAAGGCTGTATCTATACGTATTTTATAGTAAGTCTGTTTTCATCCATGAATATTTGCGCAATCATAAATAACTACGCGGCTTAAACAACATAAATATTACAATGACGACGATGATCAAGTACGGGCGTAAATATTTTTTGAATTCCTTCGTTAATTTCTCGTAAAATCGTGATTGAGTGTTCGACGACCGATCGGCTCGTAAATTACGAGTCGTTAAATACCGAGATGAATTCCAAAACGTGCGCAAGCGTTGATCTGTCACTTCTGCCAACCAATCAACTGAGAGATATTTCAGTATGGTTTTATACAGCAAAACTTTAATAATTCCCAGTTCTTTTTGATGAAAATTCGTCGTTTTTGTGCTGTGAAAATGCCGGTGACCTGCAAGTTGTGTGACAAATTATTTAGTGCCCAATTTAATTTGAATAAACACTGTCATCGGGGTTCTACTGTATGTCTATGCTACGATAAACATTTTTTTTAAGATTTAGCGCATTTAAAGTTGTCAATACTCCCATGGCAAAACAAAATAAACGTGAAATGCATATAGAAGAAATACTGCATATACCTCAAAAAATATTAATCGCAGCACATAGATATTGTATATTTTTGAAATCAAAAAGAAAAGACGAATCTTAAAATGCAAAAATATACAGGGTGTTCCCTCTCAAAAAATCGACTTTATTGTCACACCCTGTACAGGGTGTCCCAAATTCGTTGTTATTTTGTGGTGTCGGGTATTTCTAGGGGAGAAAGAAAAAACTGAGCCCCCTTTGCGACGCTCAAATTTTAAGAGAAGCCTAAAGGTGAAAACTACATTTAGATATAGCAAGCCGTTTTTAAGCTACGGAGTGTTTTTGTCTGCATTTTGCTTTTGTGTAAATAGCTTTCTTATAGATCTTTTCTTTTAAAATATTGCATAAAGTTGTTATTTTTCTTACAGAATAACTCTAAAACTCTCTCTAAAATTTCCTTTAAAATGATGTATCACACTCAATATTTTAATTTTTAATTTGTTGTTAATATGTTTTCTTTATTTTTATTTTTTAATCACCACTTTATTATTTTTTTATTTTTATAATTTTATAATATTAAAATATTTTTAACCCATTAAGCAAACTAAAATATGTGGTAAAAATAAAAAAAAACAAAAATATAAAGAAATCCCACTAATCCCATAAAGAAAAATTAATTTTATGTGATATCTCAAAAACTAAACGTGACAAATGAAATTTAATTTAACAGTTGAATTCCTCTTAAAAAAGTGTCTAAAGAATGTTTTCACAGAAATAAAAATATTAATAAATAAACAAGTTATAGACCCCTTCCCAAAATGCAGACTTTTGAAAAACACCCTGTAGTTTAAAAACGGCTTGCTATATCAAAATGCGATTTTCACCTTTAAGCTTCTTTTGAAATTTGAGTGTCGCAAAGGTTGATCAGGTCTTTTTAGCCCCTCTAGAAATACCCGAAACTCCCCAAAAACATCGAATTTGGGACACCCTGTACATGGTGACGGATAGAAAAAAATTATGTTGGCTTTTAAAGTTCATCATCATCATAATTAACCAAAAAAAATCTACAATTTATTATAGCCCTTTATTTTCAATGATAAAGTTGCTGAGTGCTCCGGTTGTAAAAAACCACCCGGTACCTACATAAAATCATACCTAAAAATTAGAATTGACCATTATTTTATACCTTGAATTTTTTATTATACGTTAAGCTCTTCGATCTCGCGCCAATCCCGGTATTCGCGCCAATAATTTAAATTAGACATTTTGACGTTAATTTTGGCGCATGCTCCTTTGATGGAACTCATCTCGGTATTTAACGACTCGTAACAAACGAGACGAAAGCCATAACCTAAAAAAAAATAAACAAAAATTTTTTTTCCAAAAAAAAGGAAATTAAGTGCCGATCAAAGAAATTATATTAAAAAAATTTTCCAAAAATTTTAAACGAAAAAAAATTCAAATAAATGAATTTAAACTAAAAACGTCGTAAAAAAAATAAAAATAAAAGCTTAACCTAAAAAAAAAATCATAAGTGCGGCGTAAAATAACTCAACTTGAAATGGAAAGGGGGCCTTTAATAGGAAGAATTGAGGCGTTCGACCCTGCAAATGATTGTTGGGAAATCTACTGTGAACGAATGGATCAATATTTTGAGGCTAACAAAATAATTGACGAGGGGGATAGACATAAATATTACAATTAGGTTAGAAGGAACTTCGTGATCTAGTGTCCTTAGGTACAGGAATTTCCCGTGTATTTTTCTGGGGTAATATCACAAGTGCATCTTGTGCATTAGATGCACGAATGATATTTGGTAAGATTATTTCCTGACTAAACACAAAACCTCATTTAACAAAAATATGACAATTTATTCAATTAAATATAGCAACGAACAATGTAACTTATTGGGTACTATTACTTAGGTTACAATTTACGTAAAAGTTGCAATTGTTGTACACAACGGGAGTGTTGTTTGATATATTGTTGTGAATTGTTATAATGCTTGTTACATCATTTTCGGAACAGATTGCGCCAGTTACAGTTGCGGTGGCCTTTTGGTTATGATGCCCCTGTGAGGAAGATACTTATATATTTATCGGTTTCACAACGTTCTACGTCTTCCGATACCCAATCTCCACTCGTTTCTGTTTGCCCATAATTCATCATCTAGGCCTCTTATTCTTATTTCACTGTCTATTCCTTCTCTCCAGCTTCTCCTTGGCCGTCCTCGTTTTCTTCGGCCAGTTGGTGTTCATTGTAGTATTTGTTTAGGTAGTCTTTCATCATTCATTCTTTGTACATGTCCGTACCACACCAGTTGTTTTGTTCTTATATCATCCACTAAAGTACGTTCACCCACTGTCATAATTTCTCTTATTCTTTGATTTGTAACTCTTTCTCTTTTTGATTTCCCTGCTGCTCTTCTCCAATAGTCCATCTCCGTAGCGGAAAGCATTTTTTCTGTTCTATCCTTGATTGGCCATACTTCTGAGCCGTATGTAATAATACTTTTTATAATGGTGTTATATATAAGCTTTTTGTTATGTTTTGATATACTTTGGTCCCAAATTATTCCATTTAATAAAGTTATTGCTTTTTTTCCTTGTACGTTTCGATCTTTTATAGCTTTGTCTAGTGTTCCGTCAGCTGTAATTTTTAGACCTAAGTATTTATACTCATCACAGGAGTGAATTCGCTGCCCGGTATTTAAGATTAGATCCTGTTTCATTCCACCAATACACATATACTCTGTCTTATTGAGATTAACCTCTAGTCCCCACTTATTGTACTCTTCTATTAGTTTTCGTGTCATATATTCGAGGTCGTCATAATCCTGAGCCACTACTATCTGATCATCGGCGAAACATAAAGTATACAAGGTGGTTTCGTCCAACGGAATTCCCATGTTTTGGCATTTTCTCTTCCATACTTTAAGGACTTGTTCCAAGTATATCTTGAAGAGCGTAGGCGAGATACAGCAACCTTGTTTAAGACCTTTATTTACTTGAAAGCCTTTGGTTAGTTTTGCTTTTATTTTAACTTTTGCCTTACTATTGCGGTATAACTCTTGGATGGCCTTAATTAGTTGTACGCTTATGTTTGTGTTTTCCAACGCTTTCCAAAGCAGATTTAGTGGTATACTATCATATGCCTTCTGCAAATCCACGTAAAGCAGATGCAGCTCTTGACCGTATGCCATTTTCTTTTCAATAACTTGGGTTATACAAAAGAGGTGATCTGAAGTCGATCTACCCGCCCTGAAACCAGCTTGTTCTTCTGCCTCCATGTCTTTATATTCGCTCTCTACTTTATTTCTTATTATTTTACCGTATATTCTGCTTAGCGTACTAGTCACAGATATACCTCTATAATTGTCACATATATCTTTCCTTCCTTTTTTGTGTATTGTGGATATATATGACGTTTTCCACTCAGTTGGGACTACAGTTCCATTTAAATATTTTTGGAAAAGATTCCGTAATCTCCAAAACAGTTCTTCAGTGCCATATTTAATAAGTTCGGCTGGGATATTTCCGGGTCCGGCAGATTTACCGCTTTTTAAGGTTGTGCACACGTTTTTGACCTCATAGATTGTGAGGGGTACTGGAGATCCCATCGTTCTAATTATATTGTCTCTTGCGTCTTCCTTGAATTCTGCTCTATCTTCAGTTAAAAGTTTTTTAAAATGCTCATCCCATTCTTTGCCTGGTATTGGTGAAATGATATCTCTGCATGTTTCTTTTTTAATAGATCTTATAGTTTTCCAGCTTTCGGTACTTCTCCTACCTCCTAAGTAAGAATCTATTTTCTGGCACTTTTGCGTCCACGAATGATGACAGGAAGATACTTGAGGCCCCTTATTGCTTCCATTTCTTAACGCATCAATAATACTTGAATGATGGTTACTGCCAATTGTAAATAGGGTTTTTTGGAGTGTCTAGTTATTTATATCAACTGTTGTTCCTCGATCCCCGCTTTTGCTAAATTGCTGACAGCAGTGGCTCTCAGTGAGTGGTTTGTAATTTTCTTATTTGTTGTGTTTAAACCAGTTTTATATGCCGCTTCTTTTGTCCGTTTCGACAGCTCGCTTCTTCCCACAGGTACATTTTTAAACCATCCTATGGGTAAGTCCACATCAATTCAACCAATTTAAAAATATTTTTGAACCTTGAGTTTTTTGATGATGGTGATTTTTTGTGTAGTTATCTCCGCCTAATAAAAAGTAAAAATACAAATTTTTAAATTTTTTGGTTCCATATTTTTTGAGTGATGCGTTTCCAAAAATAAAAATATTGACTCATTTTTAGCCTGCATCGGTTTATTTAAACTTCTATAATTTGTAAACCGGTTAAGATAATTAGTTGAAACTCGCTATCTGTAGAGAACGATTCACAAGCCAAACTTTGATGTATTGATAGCCTCATTTCCTAAAAAAAAGGACAAAGGGTCTATGCCAAAATTATATTTTTGATGAAATCTCAAAACGGATTTTTTGTTTTTCTTAATTTTTATAAATTTTGTTCTTAGACTATTTGTTTACATGTGTGCGAAATTTTACCTTGGGATGATAATGGGATCATAGTTAAAAAAATTTATTTATATCTTGATGCATATATTGTTTGATATTTTTATTACTATAAAAATTAATATCTAAAGCGCACATATTGTTATGAGGCATCTTATTTATGCAGCATGTATGTTATAAAAACGTGGACACCATGGGCATTAGGTTTCGCTACGTTGACATTTAAATAAAGAAACAATTAATTAAAAAACGTACTTACATAATAACGGGCTCGCAAGAATAATTGAAAACCTGTACATAAATGCCCCCTTTTCACCCTTTCTCGCTACAATGTTTGATATTAAGGAAAATAGTTACATTATTTATCTCTTAAACAGTGGTTGCACGTGGAGTAAAACTTTAGGGGTGCACACCAAAAAATTATTGCAGCCACACCCAACAGATAACGCCAAGTTGTCTCAGTGCATAATTTAAGTTGCACCTTTCACAGCCAAAGGCAACCGGTGGGTGGCATCACGAGGGTGCGGGTGTTATCGATCGCCGCAATTGATTCACAAGAGCATGAACCGAAGTAAGGCCCAAATTCTGTGTACTGTAATATTCTATATTTCGTAATTAGAATGCGACATAACATTAACGGTGCACAGAATTTGGATCCAGTTAAGCGCGGCGCCGGCGGTAGCCGACCTACGCATCCTCGTTTCAACTCAAATACAAACACATACATACCGGGTATTAATTCTTAGTTAGTATTCAAGTCTTTGGTGAATTCCTTTTGGGGTTTATTGATACTTTATGTTGAAGTTATTAATTAAAGATTGGTCAGATTTTAATATTTTTTTAAGTAAAATTTGGTGTGTACGTGCACATGTGCACTTATGTGCACTTATTTTGACTGGTGACTTAATTGGAAAAAACAAAAGTTGCGTAAACATGGCGTTTCATAGCGTGTTTTCTCAGTCTGTTTGGCTTGGCGACGTATCCGTTCTGGAAATTAATTTGATTTTACGTAGTTACCGAAATCGAAATGGTAGATTGAAAATCGAAAGAAAATTGGTTGGTATTTTCCACTTAATGTTGCAACCCCTATGATGACCAAAATCATCTCACAATAGTGAGAAATTCCAGAAATGTGTGGATGTGTAATCTTAACTTAGGCGTCGAAATAAGTAAGTGAACATAATTAAAAACTTTTGAAATAGTATAATTCCAGTCACGGCTAATTTATAGGTAAAATATTAAAGTAGAGGAATTGTCAAATAGTTATATTTAAGGTAAATTAAAAGAATTTTGAACAACTTCAATTTACAAAAATAAATTTTTAAATAGGAACCCACTGTCATCCCATGATAAAACTTGGCCTACATGTAAATAAATAGTCTAGAAAACAAATATTAAAAAATTGAACAAAATAAAAAATCCTTTTTTAAACTGCATCAAAAATAAATTTCTTGTGGTGAGACACTGCATTTTTTTTTACAAGGAGGATGCCACTAGGCATTCCATAATTAAGCTTGTAGACCTATAAAATTACACAACAACTTTTACCTCGATATGCCCAGGACTTTATGAATAACAAGGGTTTAAAGAAATCAAGTCAGTGCTAAAAAAGACGATTTTAAGCATTAAAAAAAATTAATAACTTAAAAACTAGACTGCTAAAAAATCTAAAATTTTGCATTTTTACTTCTCTCTACTTAGTAAAGAATTTGACCAAAAATTATGAAAATCAAAAGTGATAAGGTCCAAACCATTGGTTGATTTGATATGGACTTACCTCTATGCTTTGGGGAGTGTTCCATGCTGGATTAGGTGTCAAAAACAGTCTATCGGTCTTGATATTTTTTAAATGTTTGGACATGAGGACATAACAGGCGTACCGGGCAAAGTTCAGGGCGTTTAGTGTTCGGAACCAACCATTTGCTATCGCACATTTTTTTGGCACCTCCTTGAGCGGTTTTGCTGAACACTGGGTTGTATTCTAGTCTTCCTGCAACAACAGAAGATACATCTCATTACTATCATTTGTCAAAATAAAACTTTTTCCAGCATTTTTTTTTTAAAGAAAATATATAGGTATCAAAAAAGAATTTTAAAGGAACAAAATCAAATATAACTGTTCTTATTCCATCATTGTCTGTCTCTGCTTTAAAATAGTGCACCAAACAATTTGAGGCTTCGCCACCTCTCCACGCCAGCTCCACTGCTGCTATAAGGTAAAACTTGTGCTGTAGCCCACTGGGTGTATTTTTATCCCACGAAGGCACCATTTTGTAGTACTCATCGAGCGTTAGTGAAGTGGAACTTGTTTTCCTTTTATCTTCCTACTTCTGAAGAGTTCTTCTTTTCGCATTTCTAGCGTCACGAGAGGTCTCAAAAACAGTGTTGTAGTTGACAAAAAAGGTTTCTTGTATCTTTTTGGCCACGACATTATTAAGAATTAAATTCAAAGCTACTGCTGTGGTATTTCTATCAATTACATACTTTTTCTCTGTACAAAAGTTCATGAACTGCTTCCAAATGCTGCTATGTGTCTTGACTGTGTTGCTGGGGATGCGTTTTGCTGCACAGAACCACTTTTTGAAAAATTACCTCAAAATGAAAGCGTTGTTAGGTTCCTAAGCCATTGTTTTTCCAAAGTCATTCACCGATAGCTTGACTAAATTTCAACATTTTTTTTTTCACAGGACCTCTCAAACAATTTATCCACTTGAAAACAATTTTTGACGTTAAAAGCCGTCTTTTTGATTGGTTCAAATTGACATATGGGAAAAAATCAAAAATAAAAAACCAACATAAAAACACAAACAACCAGTGGTTTTTCTTATTCTAGGAGAAACACACTGTTTTCTTAATAAAAAAATACAGTCGAACCTCTCTAACTCGAACCTCTACAACTCGAACGCCTCTATAACTCGAACCTTTTAAGCGGTTCCTACACTTTTTACATGTATTTTAACCTATGTAAGTCGATTCTCTATAACTCGAACTCTCCATAACTTGAACTGTTTTGGATGTCCCTTCAGGTTCGAGTTATAGAGGTTCGACTGTACTACTACTATGTCGGTTTAGAACATTTTTCTACGTTGTCCAACGCCTATTCTCCACCTCCTTCGATCCTGACAGTCATCTTCCGTCAGATTTTTTTGACTCATTGATCTTTGGATTGACTGTTGCCATTCTAGTTTAGGACGCCCTCTTTTTCTGCGCCCTATTGGTTGCCATTCTAGGACCTGCTTTGGTAATCTTTCGTCGTTCATCCGTTGTACATGGCCGTACCATATCAGTTGCCTTTTAGTGATGTCATCCGTTATGCTTCTCTCGATTACCATTCTTTCTTTTATGATCTCATTTCTTATGTGATCTATTCTAGATATTCTCATTGATCTTCTTGTTGCATCCATTTTGACACTTTCCATTTTTGTTTTGTATTTTTCTGTTACGCGACAAGTCTCTATTCCATACAAAAGCGTGCTTTTCACCATTGTTTCATATATGTTAAATTTTACATTCTTTTTTATCTCTCTGCTCCATAAAATACTGTTAAGACATCCAATAATCTTTTTTGCTTTTACTATTCTTTTTTCCAATTCTTTACAGTCTGTTCCTGTCTTATCAAAGGTGACACCCAAGTATACATACTCATTGCATGGAGATATTGTTTGTCCATTTTCTAGTACTGACTCACTTGATTCATTTCCAATACATAAGTACTGTGTCTTGTCCACGTTCACTGTTAATCCCCACTTTTGGTATTCTTCTGTTAACTTTCTCGTCATATACTCTATGTCTTCTTTATCATTAGCCACAATTACTTGGTCGTCAGCAAACTGTAGTGTGTATATGATAAATCGGTCGTTAAGTTGTATTCCCATGCCGTGCACTTTACGTTTCCAGTTTTTTAGAGCTACTGCGATATATATTTTAAAAAGAGTTGGAGATATACAACATCCCTGTCTTAAGCCTTTTGTTACCAGGAATTCTTTTGAAAGTCGATTTCCAATTTTAATTTTAGATTTTGACCCTTTGTATAGTTCTTTTATCGCTTTTATGTATGTATGATTGATATTAGTTTGCTCTAACACTGTCCATAATTTTTCTACTGGAACGGTATCATACGCTTTTTGTAGGTCTACAAAGGTAACATGAGTCTTTATATTTCTGACGCTCCTTTTCTCAATTACTTGTTTTAGACAAAAAACATTATCACTACAAGATCTGCCTGCACGAAACCCACTTTGCTCTTCTTCTTGTTCATGAATATCCTTCTCTATTAGATCTCTAAGAATCCTACCGTACAATCTACTAAGAGTACTGGTTACTGAAATTCCTCTGTAATTGTTGCAATCCAACTTGTTTCCTTTTTTATGTGTTGAGGATATAAATGCAATTTTCCAATCATTAGGTACTGGATGTCCGTTAATGCATTGATTGATAATATATGTGAGATTTTCGAGTAGTTTCTCTGATGTTGCTCAAATATGGATCAGAGAAAACTACTCAGAGATAAAAAAAATAATACTAGCAAAATACCCAGATAAAGTTTTGTTTAATTTTTTTAGGGACTGCGATTACATACATCCGACTCAAGTACCGCATCCAATAAGCATGTCTGAATCCGTTGATATTTGTCATAAGATTATGTCGCCGAGCACAAGCTACACCTGTCCAATTAGTCCTAATATAGATGAAAAGACGTCAACGGAGATCTATCAGAAAATTCTATGCGCCGACGTTCCTTCAGATAACCAGAAGAAAGTTTGTTTAATTGATTCAGTGGTAGTGCGGCAAAAAGGTGAGTTTGGATATAAAACTAACCGACCTGGTTTGACTATTAACGAAGATGCAGCAGTTGGGTTGTCGTCTTTAGAAGAACATAATAAGCAGTGCGAAAGTCCTGATCGAGAAATCTTCGGAGTTCAAGCACCTATCCTTAATTTATCTCAGACAGTTGATATTTGTAAAAGAATTATGTCTCCAAGCACGGATTATACAGATCCTACCAAAAATGTTGATGATTTGACGTTTAAAAGGAACTGCCAAAGAATTTTGTCTCCTCCACCTGATGTCCTACCAGCCTTTGAACCTTTGCCCCAGTCCGTCCCTCAAATTTTTGATTCTCCAGAGGAAATTATTGTTCCTGGTACTATGCCTTTATCGGAATCCGTTGACATTTATCAACAGATCATGTCACCGAGTACTGACTTTAAAGATCCTACAAAATCTGTTGATGAGCGTGCTTTTAAAGAGACTTGTCAAAAAATATTGTCAATTTCAGTGGATTCTCCTGGAACAGGTAGTGATATTAATGTCTCCGTACCAAGCTTGGGTTCTTTGCAAGATGTCTCATCGCCCCATTTCAGCAATTATACTAGTCCTCGTTCAGATTTCAGTCAATACTCAAGCCCAGGGGTCAGTCCTAGACCTGGTTTGCCTCAGTATTCTAGCTCCTTGCATTATTCTTCTTCGTTTCAAAACCAAAAACATGCGGTCATCAAAAGTATCAAATTTAAAGTTCCTAGGGAGTACACCAAGACTTTTAAAGTTCAAAATCAGCAACCCCCCAGTGTTATTGTTAACAACAGCAATGTAATACATAAACCTAGTTAATACATGGTTAGAATATACTTTCTCTTAAGTGTTAAATTTATTTATTGCTTAGTATTTTCCAAGTACTACAAGACCAATCGTAAATAAGGGAGGGTAATTATTTTTAAAGCAGTCATATTTTCACGACGTTCCTTCAAATAACCAGAAGTTTGTTGAATTGATTCAATGGTAGTCTGGGAAAAAGGTGAGTTTGGATATGAAACTAACTGTACTATTTTAAACAGAGCTAGGACCAAATGGACCTGTTTTGACTATTAATGAAGATGCAAAAGTTGATGGGTTGTCGTCTTTATAAGAACATGATAACCAGTGCAAAAGTCCTGATCGAAAAAATTCAGCACCTATCCCTAATTTATCTGAGACTGTTGATATTTGTAAAAGAATTATGTCCCCAAGCACGGATTATACAGATCCTACCAAAAATGTTGATGATTTGACGTTTAAAAGGAATTGCCAAAGAATTTTGTCTCCTCCACCTGATGTCCTACCAGCCTTTGAACCTTTGTCCCAGTCCGTCCCTCAAATTTTTGATTCTCCAGAGGAAATTATTGTTCCTGGTACTATGCCTTTGTCGGAATCCGTTGACATTTATCAAAAGATCATGTCACCGAGTACTGACTTTAAAGATCCTACAAAATCTGTTGATGAGCGTGCTTTTAAAGAGACTTGTCAAAAAATATTGTCAATTTCAGTGGATTCTTCTGGAACAGCTAGTGATATTAATGTCTCCGTACCGAGCTTAGGTTCCTTGCAAGATGTCTCATTGCCCCATTTCAGCAATTATACTAGTCCTCGTTCAGATTTCAGTCAATACTCAAGCCCAGGGGTCAGTCCTAGACCTGGTTTGCCTCAGTATTCTAGCTCCTTGCATTATTCTTCTTCGTTTCAAAACCAAAAACATGCGAACATCAAAAGTATCAAATTTAAAGTTCCTGGGGAGTACACCAAGACGTTTAAAGTCCAAAATCAGCAACCACCAAGTGTTATTGTTAACAACAGCAATGTAATGCATAAACCTAGTTAATACATGGTTAGAATATACTTTCTCTTAAGTGTTAAATTTATTTATTGCTTAGTATTTTCCAAGTACTACAAGACCAATCGTAAATAAGGGAGGGTAAATAATTTTAAAGCAGTCAAATTTTCACGACGTTCCTTCAAATAACCAGAAGTTTGTTTAATTGATTCAATGGTAGTTTTTAAACAGAGCTAGGACCAAATGGACCTGTTTTGACTATTAATGAAGATGCAGAAGTTGATGGGTTGTCGTCTTTATAAGAACATGATAACCAGTGCAAAAGTCCTGATCAAAAAAATTCAGCACCTATCCCTAATTTATCTGAGACTGTTGATATTTGTAAAAGAATTATGTCCCCAAGCACGGATTATACAGATCCTACCAAAAATGTTGATGATTTGACGTTTAAAAGGAATTGCCAGAGAATTTTGTCTCCTCCACCAGATGTCCTACCAGCCTTTGAACCTTTGTCCCAGTCCGTCCCTCAAATTTTTGATTCTCCGGAGGAAATTATTGTTCCTGGTACTATGCCTTTGTCGGAATCCGTTGACATTTATCAAAAGATCATGTCACCGAGTACTGACTTTAAAGATCTTACAAAATCTGTTGATGAGCGTGCTTTTAAAGAGACTTGTCAAAAAATTATGTCAATTTCAGTGGATTTTCCTGGAACAAGTAGTGATATCAATGTATCTGTACCAAGCTTAGGTTCTTTGCAAGATGTCTCATCCCCCATTTTAGCAATTATACCAGTCCTAGACCTGGTTTGCCTCAGTATTCTAGCTCCTTGCATTATTCTTCTTTGTTTCAAAACGAAAAACATGCGGTCATCAAAAATATCAAATTTAAAGTTCGTCGGGAGTACACCAAAACATTTAAAAGTCCAAAATCAGCAACTACCAAGTGTTATTCTTAACAACAGCAATGTAATACATAAACCCAGTTAATACATGGTTAGAATATACTTTTTCTTAAATGTTAAATTTATTAATTTATTGCCTAGTATTTTCCAAGTACTACCAGACCAATCGTAAATAAGGGAGGGTAATTATGTTTAAAGCAGTCATATCTTCACGACGTTTCTTCAAATAACCAGAAGAAAATTTGTATAATTGATTCAGTGGTAGTGCGGCAATTAGGTGAGTTTAGCTATGAAACTAACTGTACCATTCAATCACAGCTAGGAGCAAATGGACCTGTTTTGATTATTAACGAAGATACAGAAGTTGATGGGTTGTCGTCAAGCACCTATTCTTAATTTGTCTCAGACGGTTGGTATTTATAAAAGAATTATGTCTCCAAGCACGGATTATACGGATCCAACCAAAAATGTCGATGATTTGACGTTTAAAGAATTTTGTCTCCTCCACCTGATGTCCTACCAGCCTTTGAACCTTTGCCCTAGTCCGTTCCTCAAACTTTAGATCCTCCAGAGGAAATTATTGTTCCTGGTACTATGCCGCTGTCGGAATCTGTTAACATTTATCAAAAGATCATGTCACCTAGTACTGACTTTAAAGATCCTACAAAATCTGTTGATGAGCGTGCTTTTAAAGAGACTTTGCCAATTTCAGTGGATTCTCCTGGAACAGGTAGTGATATCAATGTATCCGTACCAAGCTTAGGTTCTTTGCAAGATGTCTCATCGCCCCATTTCAGCAATTCTTCTAGTCCTCATTCTGATTTTACCCTTAAGTGGCTTTCCCGCTTCTTTTTATCGACTTATTTTTGTCGAATGGAATTTTTACATAATTTTATTATTTCTACTTGATGCGCTACCCGCATTTGAACCTTTTTCCCAAGCTTCCTGGGGGGGGGGGGGGGGGTTTTCGTAAATGTTAGAAATGATGAATAGCAAGCAGGTTCAAAGACAATGAATTTTGAACCATTATAACGCGGATGCAGCGAATTCTGTTCTACTGCCCCGAAGTAATAGAATGTTTCCCAAGAGGAGGCTGCGCAGCGTCTGTGCGCATAACACGTGACGATTCAGAGCTGGCTATTGGCAATGATTACACAACTTGTACACAGATAGGCAACCCAACAAACTTAGCAACAGCAGCTGACAGATGGCTCTGCCGTGTCATCATTGGAACTAAATGAATATTCGTGTACAAGTTGTGTAATCATTGCTATTGACCAAGGCTCTTCTGTTCGCACAAAGTGATAGATCACATCATACACGGCCCCGATTTGGCAGCCTGGCTGGTTTGATTCGTTTGATGTATGCGGTTGTTGTTCTTATGTATTATTACAAGAAATGTTTGTTATTGTGTTATGTTCTTCAGGGTGTTATTTGTTTCAAGGGCTTTGGCAATATGGTCGCTGTTTGATCGCCCATCGAAGCTGTCTGACGGTTCTAAAATGTGTCCGTGCGAGAAGTACTTTCGAGAGCAATTCTTGAGAGTATTTATCTCAAATGAACAGGCACCCTTAGGCTATTAGGTGTACAGAGTGTACTAAACTTTATGGGAAGCTTCAAAAGGTCACAAGGAGGATTTTTTCCTATTGCATTTTGCAACAAATAGAAAAGGTGAAAAGAAGGATTTTTGTCCTGTTGCATTTTGCATCAAACCTCTTTGTTTTTTATATAGAGAGTGTCATACTTAACAATTTTTTTTTCGATTTTCTTTTCTAACATTTTTAAAAATTTCTAAAGCGTTAAAATTATTTAAAAAAAAATGAAAGCTCTCAAAATTATTACTAAAAATTTTTTTTCAGAGAATTAAAAAATTATAATAAATGCAGTGCTAATATTACTGTTTTTGGTTTTCGTTATTTTTATTATAAAAAAGTAATTCTTCAAAAAATAATTTGTGTAATTGCCCACACTGTATCTCCTTAATATTTCTTTGGATAAAAAAAGAATTACAAAATTCTTTGATCATAACGAATCACAAAATTATTTAACGTAAAATTTATCCTTTTTAAATTTACGTTTCCCTTACTCTTTAAGCTTGCTAAATGGTATAACTTAGAAACAAAAAATTTTTACATAGGGGTTATTTGAACTTTTTGTCTGTCTTTGACCTTCCCCACCATCCCCTTAAAGTTTGGTGCATCATTTAAATTACACTCTGTATAGTTTCTCAATTCCTTTCTGAACGTTTTTTACTAAAATGTTTAAAACATAAAATAAATCTCTTAAAGAAATTTTTAAAAATTTTATTTTGTTGTCGGAGCCCTTGATAACAATACTTATAAATGTTGTCTTTTGTATTTTAATATACTTTAATCGGTACAGGGTGTTCCGGTAATGTAGACTATTCAAAACAGTTCAGTTTTGCGATCTTTTTATCCAATCAAAAATCAATCAAAATAAGGATTCAACACTTGTGGAATAAATTATTATTCATTATTTTTCTACGGCCAGAAAATAGAGATGTTTCAGACGATTACAAAAAAAGAAATCTTTTTAAAAAACTCATTCTCAAGTATAGTTAAAGGTTACATCTTCAGTTTTGCTTAATTTCAATTTTTATTTCTTGAGGCAAAATTTTATAGTGGTAAGTGTATTTATCACTTTTAAAAAAGTCACAAAAATAAAATCTGTGTGTAAATAAATGAAGAAAATATTGTTTTTAAACAAAAAAAATAATTCTTTGTTTTAGTAATTGACTAAAATTAATCTATTTTTATTATAACTTTTATTTTCTGTAAAATGCTTTAGGCATAAATGAAATGTTAAAGGTAAATCTTTTTTTTGTAACATGTAGCAAATTAACAGAGCAGGAGTGACATTTATAGTAGAACACCCTGTACCTGTACATAGGTATGTAAGAACTTATAGAATATGTAAATATTGTAATTTATAATTTAAAAGACTGTAACGTATCACGTGTTCTTATATTTTTCAGAATATAGAATAATTTTATTATGATAATTTTATATTTCATTATTTGCGGACCTCATGTGGTTGTGAACGTGATAAAATGAACGTCGGATCTTTATTAGGGGTACCTATATTCATTATTTTTAAGCATGATCATATTATGACCAATGATAACCTCGTTATCTAAACCTATCCTAATTTTTGTTTTGAGTCAAGATAAGCATTTTTAAAATACAGGATGAAAACGGTATAAAGGTCAAAATTTTAAAGAGTTAAAAAGCCTAAATAAGTAAAAATGTTATATACAGGGTCCCAGAACTACCGGTGGTCATATTTTACCTTGAAAAAGGTCAAAAATGAGACAGGTCAGGCGAAATATGAGACAGAAGATTCACAGTCGGATCGCCGTCTAAACCAAAAATAAGACATAAAAAAATAAATAAGACATAACAGGGTAAAATTGAGACATGTTTGTGTTTAAATACAACAAATAAGTGCAAAAATATTTATTTATAGGAAAACCGGTCTACGAACTCTCATGACAAAAGTTTCTGTAAGATTTTATACCACAAATGAAGCTATGGATTTTGTCATTTTAAATATGAGCCTATTTTTTATAAAAAAATAAATAGATCCATGTCGGATCTGATACCTTCCTAGCTAGCCTGTTAGCACACTTCAAGTGAAGCCATGATAATACATCACCCTTGAAAACAGTTTTTTGTAAATATCTCAGAAACTGAAGCTCTTACGAAGTTTTTGGTTATAACACAAATTATTGGGCAAAATGTAGTCTACTATATTCCGAAAATTGTATATTGATACGATGCTCTGTTAAAAAGTTAGCATTTTTTAAAGTTTTCAATTGTCATTAGCATTAATGGATTTTGACGAAAATCTAATCAGCTCGTAAGAGTGTCGAACACTATTTTACTTAAGAAGTTTATGAGAATCTGTTTTTTTTTGACAATTAAAAAAATGCTAACTTTTTAACGAAGCATCGAATCAATCTGCGGTTTTCGGAATATAGTAGATACATTTTGCTTAATAATTTATGAATCGAAACCTACTCCGTAGGAGCTTAAGTTTCTGATATATTTACAAAAAACTGTTGTATAGGCTGATATATCATGGCTTCACTTGAAGTGTGCTAATAGGCTAGCTAGGAAGGTATCAGATTTGTCACGGATCCATTAATTTTTTCTTGGAATCGATGAAAAAGTGAAGTGTGGTTTAAACCCTGTAAAATCTAATTAACAGCTTTTTTCTTTTAAATAAACAGAAATTTTGTTTATTGTAATTATTCCCAGTAAAACAAACAACTTGAATGTTTTTGTTAGAATTAACTTTTTGAAGGGCATCCAAGAAAAATAAAAACAAAATTGTTAATTAGGAATTCATTTTATTTTGATTAGATAGATCAGATATTACAGTTAAGGCAAGATTTAGGAAAAGCCACTTTCTAGAGGCATTTTATATTACTTGTTGGCAAATGGTCAATTCCCCCTATTTTGAACCCGCGCTCAATCCGAATATTCCTGTTGCCACCTCGAAATGTTGACAGGGGCTGAGATATTCAAGATGGCGACACAGGTGTAAATTCAAAATATATATTTATATAACTAAAAAATAATATCATATTAGTTTTTTGCTGGAAAATCCTCCAAACCCCCAAAATCTGAAACATGAGTTTTTTTCAAATTTTCCTAAAAAGGATTGGTTTCATAATTAAAACTTTAGGGGCATTCATTCATAATTTAAATCAATTTAAAAAAAAAAACAAAAATACACCATTTTTGTTACAGGTTTTATCTAATTTTCTCAGAAACTAAGCTCAATATGAAAAAATATATACTATACTTTATTGTAGACAGTGAAATTGCCTTTTCATTAATGTGAAACTTGGTAGGGTTTAACTTATAACAAACTTTCCAGCGACGTCCGTCTATGGGGGTCACTTAAAAAAAATCATTCAAAAAACATGTTCTTAAACGTTTTATGTATGACCAATGATAACCTCGTTATCTAAACCTATCCTAATTTTTGTTTTGAGTCGAGATAAGCATTTTTAAAATACAGGATGAAAACGGTATAAAGGTCAAAATAGAGAGTTAAAAAGCCTAAATAAGTAAAAATGTTATATACCCAGAACTACCGGTGGTCATATTTTACCTTGAAAAAGTTCAAAAATGAGACAGGTCAGGCGAAATATGAGACAGAAGATTCACAGTCGGATCGCCGTCTAAACCAAAAATAAGACATTCAGGGTAAAATTGAGACATAAGTTTGTGTTTAAATACAACAAATAAGTGCAAAAATATTTATTTATAGGAAAACCGGTCTACGAACTCTCACGACAAAAGTTTCTGTAAGGTTTTATACCACAAATAAAGCTACGGATTTTGTTATTTTAATTATGAGCCTATTTTTTATAAAAAAATAAATAGATCCATGTCGGATCTGATACCTTCCTAGCTAGCCTGTTAGCACACTTCAAGTGAAGCCATGATAATACATCAGCCTTGAAAACAGTTTTTTGTAAATATCTCAGAAACTGAAGCTCTTACGAAGTTTTAGGTTATAACACAAATTATTGGGCAAAATGTAGTCTACTATATTCCGAAAATTGTATATTGATACGATGCTCCGTTAAAAAGTTAGCATTTTTTAAAGTTTTCAATTGTCATTAGCATTAATGGATTTTGACGAAAATCTAATCAGCTCGTAAGAGTGTCGAACACTATTTTACTTAAGAAGTTTATGAGAATCTGTTTTTTTTTTGACAATTAAAAAAATGCAAACTTTTTAACGAAGCATCGCATCAATCTGCGGTTTTCGGAATATAGTAGATACATTTTGCTTAATAATTTATGAGTCGAAACCTACTCCGTAGGAGCTTTAGTTTCTGATGTATTTACAAAAAACTGTTGTATAGGCTGATATATCATGGCTTCACTTGAAGTGTGCTAATAGGCTAGCTAGGAAGGTATCAGATTTGTCACAGATCCATTAATTTTTTTCTTGGAATCGATCCAAAAGTGAAGTGTGGTTTACACCCTTTAAAAACCAATTAAAAGTTTTTTTTCTTTTAAATAAACGGAAATTTTGTTTATTGTAATTATTCCCAGTAAAACAAACAACATGAATGTTTTTGTTAGAATTAACTTTTTGAAGGGCATACAAGAAAAATAAAAACAAAATTGTTAATTAGGAATTAATTTTATTTTGATTAGATAGATCAGATATTATAGTTAAGGCAAGATTTAGGAAAAGCCACTTTCTAGAGGCATTTTATATTACTTTTTGGCAAATGGTCAATTCCGCCTATTTTAAACCCGCGCTGAATCCGAATATTCCTGTTCCCACCTCGAAATGGTGACAGGGGCTGAGATATTCAAGATGGCGACACAGGTGTAAATTCAAAATATATATTTATATAACTAAAAAATAATATCATATTAGTTTTTTTGCTGGAAAATCCTCCAAACCCCCAAAATCTGAAACATGAGTTTTTTTCAAATTTTCCTAAAAAGGATTGGTTTCATAATTAAAACTTTAGGGGCATTCATTCATAATTTAAATCAATTAAAAAAAAAACAGAAAATAAACCATTTTTTTATTTGTCAAACACACTGTGTTTTTTTTTATTACAATCTAGTCAGTAAGACTAATTAGCAATTTTGTTTTAACTTAATTTACTAGAAAAGTCAGATTTAAACTTAGGGTTCACTCAACAGTTCTCCCCGCTTTGTTTAGTCTGTAACTCACAATTGTGTTGTGTTTATAGCATTATTTTGTTTTATGTGTAATTCACTTAGTTTACTAGCTCAAACGGCTTCACTCTTTTTAGTCGTCGAACTAGCATAGTATTGTCTAGAAGCTGAATTGCTTCCACATTCACATGCCGATGGAGTCTATCTTCATGGCTTTTTGCGTACTTTTTTATAGTCTCTGCTACAGTTTCGATTTTTAGATCTCGATGAAGGTCACTATTTCGAACGTACCAAGGTGCATTCACAATGTTTCTTAATACTTTATTTTGAAATCTCTGTACAACTAGAATGTTACTCTCTTTAGCACAACCCCATAGTTGAATACCATATGTCCTAAAAACCATTTTTGTTACAGGTTTTATCTAATTTTCTCAGAAACTAAGCTTAATATGAAAAAATATATACTATACTTTATTGTAGACAGTGAAATTGCCTTTTCGTTAATGTGAAACTTGGTAGGGTTTAACTTATAACAAACTTTCCAGCGACGTCCGTCTATGGGGGTCACTTAAAAAATATCATTAAAAAAAACATGTCCTTAAACGTTTTATTCAATTTTTTTAAAAACCAAGCTCTTTATCAAAAAAATGTGTTCCATACCTTGACCTAGACAATAGAATCTCCTTTTAAACGATGTATAACAAAGTGGAATTGTTTCCATATTTATCGCTTCAGTGGTATCCTTAATTTAAAGTAATTATTTAAAATCACCAAACTACTCAATTTTTTTACAGGATTTATCCAATTTTCTTAAGAACTAAGCTTCTTACGACAATATAAATTATTTATTTTAGGGTGGATAATGAAATTTTCTTTTAAACGTTGTAACACAAAATGTGCTAGAAAATATGGCTAACTCTCCAGAGGCGTCCGTACATTTCGGTCACTTTCGAAAATTACCAAAACAAGCATTTTTGTAAAATTTTCTTACAAACTTCCGTTAGTAGGATAGAATAAGGGAGTCAATTTTTTTCCTAAGAAGTAAATTTTTTTGAAAAATGAATAAAATATGTAACAAAAATTTGTTTTTTTGGTTATTTTTAACAAAAAAAACTACCCTGATTTCGTCAGGAAAGTTTTTTTTTTGATATACTCACCTAACCGAGTCAGATTGGGATAATAACCTAACCTATCCTCGTCCCCGGGTTTACCTCGACTGGACAGGTCAATTCGACTTGGTACAGTAAATTGATACTTAATATTTTGTATTGTTGAATTTTTTTTTCGACCTTTTGTACTTTCGACCTTTTGTCCTTTCGACCTTTTGTACTTTCGACTTTTTGTACTTTCGACCTTTTGTACTTTCGACCTTTTGGACCTTTTGTATGTTCGACCTTTTGTATTTTCGACCTTATTTTTTCGACCTTTTATCCGCCGCCCCAATTTTATACCATCTGTTAAACTTAAAAGGTTAAGTTATTTTGGAAAAAAAACACATTATTGGTATTAAAAAAGCAATTCCATTTTATTATTTTTTCTCCGTAAAAATAGAATTTTAGAATATATTTTTGTGAACTCTATGACTACTTGTTAGTAATGAACACCAAAACTACTTTTTACAAACTGAAAGTATTATAAAAAACGAAAAAAAAATTAAATATTATGTTCCAGTAAATAGTTAACGGCGAAATCTTTTGTACTATCATAGCCCAAAATGTCCAAATTAAGTTCCTTCATCTTGGACAAGTGTTCCTTATGCTTTTTGCCTCCCTTTTGATAGCGAAGGCAACTTATTGCTTTGTCGAGAATGTAGCTTAACCACAGTATATTTGAATATGGCTCGAAATGTCTCCACTCATTTCTGAAACAAAAATGGTTAAGAATAGACTTAGATTTTACGTTATTTGGCAAAAAGTGGCAACACTGCTTTTATTTTGTACTAAAGTATTGATAACAGATATGGTAAATCCCTGGGCCAAGAACGATAAACCGACAGGTCAAGGCTCGCACTGGCGCAGTGACGTCATCGGACTCACTCTGAACAAGTTTCATGTGTGTAATAATTGTGTATAGGCAGATAACACAGCCCCAGAAAAAAAAAGAATTCATACACGAGGGTCTGGCATATGTATACCCATGTACCGGGTGGACCAAAAAAAATCGGTTTAGTAGTAATGAAGTTATTAGGAAATAAATGCAGACATGATTGGCAAGGCAATCGCATAATATGCAAAACAATGGTTGAAACAAAAATATATTTTTTTAGAACCACCGAACCGATTTTGCTAATTCATACCTTGCTGTGCGTGGCAAGAATGCAGCCTTTTAACTAATTTAAAAAAATAATTAAAACATGTTCGCAACACAAAAATAAACGAGCATCTTTGAAGGGTACGTTTTAATTTCGTCCGCCATCTTGGATTTTGAGACATCAGACAAAAAAATATTGTGCAGTTTGTCCCATTAAAATCGATTGTATAGTTCAAAAGCTATAATGAAAAAAAAATTATCCGGTTTTTTTGGCCCGCCCGGTATATCCGATCCCGAGCTCAGAAATTGCCCTCCACGTCTGGAATTGGCCGATATGAGGCGTGGTTAGAAGTGCATTCTAAAGCCAAAGTCGAGCTTGTGGTCGAAAAGTTCATGGCCAACTGAAATTGTCCGTTTGGGACCGGAAAAATGGCCCCTTAGGGACCGGAAAATGGTGTTTCGGGCGTCGCATTCCAGTATTTAAAAGTACACAAAAATACCACTGATGCCATTGCGACGCCCGAAACACGATTTTTCGGTCCCTGAGGGGCCATTTTCCCGGTCCCAAACCGGAAATTTCACTTGGCCGTGAACTTTTCAATCACGAACTCGACCACCACCTCTCAGGCCATATAGAGGCCATTTTTGGCCCCTGGGGCCAATTCCAGACGTGGAGGGCCATTTCTGAGCTCGGGATCGATATACATGGGTATACATATGCCAGACCCAACGATCCTAAACACACAGGATTGCCTATTAGCTCGAATCTGTCAGCGGTAGGCGGCGCCTTGCTTACGTCACTAGTGGACCTCTGCTCAACGCGCTTTATTTAATACACATTGCAATCGTGAGTTTTTCCTGCTTTTTTCTTGCTTATTTGCAAACAAATTTTTTATTCGTGTTAGTAAATATAATTAATAATTTCATTCATTCAAAACAAATGATTTGGTAAATCAAGAGATTGCTCTGAGAGCTGAATTTTCCTACCAGACGATATGTTGGAGTTTCTTTTTTAAATAGTTAAAAGTTTTAGAATAGGGAACGGATTTAGCGTCGAAAAATACATGGGAATACATATGTCCGACCCTCGAGTATGAACTCTTGTTTTTTTGTGGGGCTGTGTAATATGTTTAAGCATTTGATTCTATTATTTTTTTTAATAGAAATTTTTTTGACAAATTGTAAATTTTGGTCAATAAGCAATGGTCAGTTGCTCATCAAGATGTTTAATGTAATGTGTAAAAAAAACCAATACAAATTCCAAAATGAAAGGTTCTTACTAGTCTGGAAATGTTTTTTTAACCTTTGCTATTACAGCCAAACTTCTTTATGTTCAATTTAGCACTGTGTCTAAGAGTCATTTGCAGCCGTAATAGCCAAGTTTAGAAAAACATTTTGAAACTAGTAAGAACCTTTCATTTTGTATTGGAGAACTTTGCTTAACTTTTATATACTTTTTTAAAGGATTTGGATAATATTTAAGTTTTAAAGTAGTAAAATATGCGGAATATTGTTTAAAACTTTTGCAATGTCTGGAATTGGCCCCAGGGGCCAAAAATGGCCTCTATATGGCCTGAGAGGTGAATTCCGATATGAGGCGATAAAGTCAAAGTCGAGCTTGTGGTCGAAAAGTTCATGGCCACCTGAAATTGCCCCTTTGGGACCGGAAAAATGGCCCCTTAGGGACCGGAAAATCGTGTTTCGGGCGTCGCATTCCAGTATTCAAAAGTACACAAAAATACCACTTATGCCATTGCGACGCCCGAAACACGATTTTTCGGTCCCTGAGGGGCCATTTTCCGGGTCCCAAACCGGAAATTTCACTTGGCCGTGAACTTTTCAATCACGAACTCGACCACCACCTCTCAGGCCATATAGAGGCCATTTTTGGCCCCTGGGGCCAATTCCAGATGTAGAGGGCCATTTCTGAGCTCGGGATCGATATACATGGGTATACATATGCCAGACCCAACCTAAACACACAGGATTGCCTATTAGCTCGAATCTTTCAGTGATAGGCGGCGCCTTGCTTACGTCACTAGTGGACCTCTGCTCAGCGCGCTTCATTTAATACACATTGCAATCGTGAGTTTTTCCCGCTTTTTTCTTGCTTATTTGCAAACAAATTTTTTATTCATGTTAGTAAATATAATTAATAATTTCATTCATTCAAAACAAATGATTTGGTAAATCAAGAGATTGCTCTGAGAGCTGAATTTTCCTACCAGACGATATGTTGGAGTTTCTTTTTTAAATAGTTAAAAGTTTTAGAATAGGGAACGGATTTAGCGTCGAAAAATACATGGGAATACATATGTCCGACCCTCGAGTATGAACTCTTGTTTTTTTGTGGGGCTGTGTAATATGTTTAAGCATTTGATTCTATTATTTTTTTTAATAGAAATTTTTTTGACAAATTGTAAATTTTGGTCAATAACCAATGGTCAGTTGCTCATCAAGATGTTTAAGAAATTTATATCATAACAAAAACAGTTCATGTAAAAAAAACCAATACAAATTCCAAAATGAAAGGTTCTTACTAGTCTGAAAATGTTTTTTTAACCTTTGCTATTACAGCCAAACTTCTTTATGTTCAATTTAGCACGGTGTCTAAGAGTCATTTGCAGCCGTAATAGCCAAGTTTAGAAGAACCTTTCATTTTGTATTGGAGAACTTTGCTTAACTTTTATATACTTTTTTAAAGGATTTGGATAATATTTAAGTTTTATCTAAAATTAAATTTTAAGATGGCGATAAATTTTGATCATGATCTTTAAAAAGCAATCAATTCTCAACAGGATGTTTTTTACTTCATCAAAATCGGTTTAGTAGTAATGAAGTTATTAGAAAATAAATGCAGACATGATTGGCAAGGCAATCGCATAATATGCAAAACAATGGTTGAAACAAAAATATATTTTTTTAGAACCACCGAACCGATTTTGCTAGTTCATACCTTGCTGTGCGTGGCAAGAATGCAGCCTTTTAACTAATTAAAAAAAATAATTAAAACATGTTCGCAACACAAAAATAAACGAGCATCTTTGAAGTGTACATTTTAATTTCGTCCGCCATCTTGGATTTTGAGACATCGGACAAAAAAATATAGTGCAGTTTGTCCCATTAAAATCGATTGTATAGTTCAAAAGCTATAATGAAAAAAAAAATTATCCGGTTTTTTTTGGCCCGCCCGGTATATCCGATCCCGAGCTCAGAAATTGCCCTCCACGTCTGGAATTGGCCGATATGAGGCGTGGTTAGAAGTGCATTCTAAAGCCAAAGTCGAGCTTGTGGTCGAAAAGTTCATGGCCAACTGAAATTGCCCGTTTGGGACCGGAAAAATGGCCCCTTATGGACCGGAAAATCGTGTTTCGGGCGTCGCATTCCAGTATTTGAAAGTACACAAAAATACCACTGCTGCCATTGCGACGCCCGAAACACGATTTTTCGGTCCCTGAGGGGCCATTTTCCCAGTCCCAAACCGGAAATTTCACTTGGCCGTGAACTTTTCAATCACGAACTCGACCACCACCTCTCAGGCCATATAGAGGCCATTTTTGGCCCCTGGGGCCAATTCCAGACGTGGAGGGCCATTTCTGAGCTCGGGATCGATATACATGGGTATACATATGCCAGACCCAACGATCCTAAACACACAGGATTACCTATTAGCTCGAATCTTTCAGTGATAGGCGGCGCCTTGCTTACGTCACTAGTGGACCTCTGCTCAGCGCGCTTCATTTAATACACATTGCAATCGTGAGTTTTTCCCGCTTTTTTCTTGCTTATTTGCAAACAAATTTTTTATTCGTGTTAGTAAATATAATTAATAATTTCATTCATTCAAAACAAATGATTTGGTAAATCAAGAGATTGCTCTAAGAGTCATTTGCAGCCGTAATAGCCAAGTTTAGAAAAACATTTTGAAACTAGTAAGAACCTTTCATTTTGTATTGGAGAACTTTGTTTAACTTTTATATACTTTTTTAAAGGATTTGGATAATATTTAAGTTTTAAAGTAGTAAAATATGCGGAATATTGTTTAAAACTTTTGCAATGTCTGGAATTGGCCCCAGGGGCCAAAAATGGCCTCTATATGGCCTGAGAGGTGAATTCCGATATGAGGCGATAAAGCCAAATTCGAGCTTGTGGTCGAAAAGGTCATGGCCAACTGAAATTGCCCGTTTGGGACCGGAAAAATGGCCCCTCAGGGACCGGAAAATCGTGTTTCGGGCGTCGCATTCCAGTATTTAAAAGTACACAAAAATACCACTGCTGCTATTGCGACGTCCGAAACACGATTTTTCGGTCCCTGAGGGGCCATTTTCCCGGTCCCAAACCGGAAATTTCACTTGGCCGTGAACTTTTCAATCACGAACTCGACCACCACCTCTCAGGCTATATAGAGGCCATTTTTGGCCTCTGGGGCCAATTCCAGACGTGGAGGGCCATTTCTGAGCTCGGGATCGATATACATGGGTATACATATGCCAGACCCAACGATCCTAAACACACAGGATTGCCTATTAGCTCGAATCTTTCAGTGATAGGCGGCGCCTTGCTTACGTCACTAGTGGACCTCTGCTCAGCGCGCTTCATTTAATACACATTGCAATCGTGAGTTTTTCCCGCTTTTTTCTTGCTTATTTGCAAACAAATTTTTTATTCGTGTTAGTAAATATAATTAATAATTTCATTCATTCAAAACAAATGATTTGGTAAATTAAGAGATTGCTCTGAGAGCTGAATTTTCCTACCAGACAATATGTTGGAGTTTCTTTTTTAAATAGTTAAAAGTTTTAGAATAGGGAACGGATTTAGCGTTGAAAAATACATGGGAATACATATGTCCGACCCTCGAGTATGAACTCTTGTTTTTTTGTGGGGCTGTGTAATATGTTTAAGCATTTGATTCTATTATTTTTTTTAATAGAAATTTTTTTGACAAATTGTAAATTTTGGTCAATAAGCAATGGTCAGTTGCTCATCAAGATGTTTAAGAAATTTATATCATAACAAAAACATTTCATGTAAAAAAAACCAATACAAATTCCAAAATGAAAGATTCTTACTAGTCTGGAAATGTTTTTTTAACCTTTGCCAAACTTTTTTATGTTCAATTTAGCACTGTGTCTAAGAGTCATTTGCAGCCGTAATAGCTAAGTTTAGAAGAACCTTTCATTTTGCATTGGAGAACTTTGCTTAACTTTTATATACTTTTTTAAAGGATTTGGATAATATTTAAGTTTTAAAGTAGTAAAATATGCGGAATATTGTTTAAAACTTTTGCAATGTCTTATTAAAAATGTTTAGGTTTTTCAATTTTTTCCTGTGGTTTTATCACAGATCCTACCAGACTTTCAAAGCTCAGCTCTAGTGTTCCTGGAAGTGGACAAAGTTACTTTTACATAGCTTTACATTTATGGGGGAGGGCAGTAAATTAAAACTTTGGTGTTTTTAAATTTTTTCCAATAGTTTTATCATAGTTCCTATCAGTCTTCCAAAGCTCAGCTCCATTAACGTATTAACCGGAGGAGACCAGGAACCGCGGCAAAAATTCATTCATCAAAACAATTCGATTTGACCCCTAGATGCTTCAATAAGTTGGAAAAGAATAGAAATATTTTTTGGAAAGACGAGGCAACGCTGTGCGACACACAGCAGACGCGAGTTTATTTTTTATGGTCGATCGATTTACCAGTGACGGCGGCAAAATATTTATTTATTAAAAATAAATACCTAACTTATTAACCTACTATTAACCCAACCTAAAAAATTGCCTCGATCCAAATCTAAAAAAACTGTTTAGACAAAAAAAAACGGTTAAATAAAAAGGGTATACGTAAAAAAATTACTTTCCATATTAATAAGATACCTTTTTTACCTTATCTGTTGAAAATCAAGGCTCGTAGATCAGTTAAGAGTATCAAAACCTTAAAACTTGGGACACCCTGTACATTTTTAACTAAACTTATGTTTAAACACTTTTAACAAATAAATAATTATTTATATAATAGCCTAATCTGATTTTATATTGATTTCTACGGCACTGGTCTTTGTTTTGTTTTGAAGGTCAAGCAAGTTATTTCACTTACTTGTAAAACGAATCTTCTGGATTAAGATGGTCGAGATTTTAGCACAAAATACACTCCCACACCATTTTAAAGTCTTTTAAGATTAATTTTGAGTCCAGATCGAAAATATATTTTAAGAAAAATCACGAAAACAATTCCGAACCGGAAAGAGACAGGTCAGAAACGCCGCTTGACCCTTTACAAAATACTAATGGGTCCAAAGGGACTACCTTCTAATCAAGAATAGCTTTGTCTCTTTTTCTCGCATCGGTTTAACAAAAGAGGAACAAAATAAGATACTTTACGCGGGCCTAAACCATTGCAGCATGTTTCTAATTCCTTTGTTTTAGTGAGGGACTGTAATCGAGAATAGTTTTGTTTTTTTCTCTCGCACTGGTTTAATAAAGGAAAACGAAGAAGTAGCAAAATAAATGCTGGAAGCACAAGTTAAAGTGATCACCGCTCGTTATATATCCATATTTGGTGGTGTATAATTAATCTGGTAAGGGTTTGCAAGAAGAACAGTTTCGTCTTTTTCCCTTGCTTGGCTTAAAAAAGAAATAAAAATAAAGGAAAGATCAGATAATTTTGGTGATTCTTAAAGAGACAGGAAATAGAGTTTCTATGGACCAAACAAAAATAGTCGATGAGTTCTTTACTGCAGAAGTACGTTTTTTAAAACAAATTGTTTATCTAGACGGCCGATTTTTTTGTTTATTTCCCAGTCTCCTCCGGTTAATACGTTAATGCTCAGCTCTCTAGCGTTTCTGAAAGTGGGCAATATAACTTTTACATAACTTTATATTTATAGGGAAGGGAAGTTAATTAAAATTTTTGGGTTTTTTAATTTTTTGGAAGTGGGCAATGTTACTTTTACATAACTTTACATGTATAGAGGAGGGGAGTAAATTAGAACTTTGGGGTTTTTTGATTTTTTCCAAGGGTCATATTGTCTATCAGTCTGCCAAATTTCAGCTTTGTAGCATGTCTGGAAGTACAGTAGAATTTTGATGATCTATACATGAGTGAGTGAATGGCAATTTCGACGTTTTTTAAAATGTCGTATCTACTTTACTACTTGGAAACTTGGAGAGATTGTTCACTCTATGAAGATATACTACTGTCCAAAGTTTGAGTTTCGTAGCTCATTCCAAAGTAGAGTTTTAGATAGGTCAAATATGGGATGAAATGTTTCAAGAAAAGATGGTACATCAGTTTACGCCGCGAACTTGGCCGGGCACTGCCGTGTCCTCAGATTGAAAGAATTATTTGCTGTAGTAACAAAGAAATTATAGATAAAATGTAAGCCATGGTGTTGGAATTCAGATTAACTAATTAACTAACTTACCCATTTTTCTGTTGCATCAACTTGTAAATTTCAAACTGGTAGTCCCCTGTAGCGTTGAAGTAGCTCAAGTCTTGGCCTATGTCGCAGAAAATCACCATCCCACCGCATTCTACTCGCGACATGTTGAAGTCGATGATGGATACCTCCACACCGTTGGACTTCACTTCAATGTCTGTGTTGTTTAGCTTAAATTTGATTGATTTCTCGCGTGGCACGCGAGTCACAAGTATGTTGCCCCAGTGCAGATCGCGGTGCTCGAATTTCAGTTCCTCTTCGGCAACTGCTAGGGTCCAGCTGACCTGCAACAATAAAGATTAATTAATGAAATTCCTAGTAGTTTAGTTTAGTTTAGTTTACTTTATTTACGGATACTCCATTTTTACAGTTTGAACAGAATACAATCTCAATTCTTTTTACGGAATGCCATTTTCGCGTACTTTTCTTTACACGAAATGTTTTTGATATGATTTCACTTCTTTTTTATTGACAAAGTGTGGCATGAAGGCCTTAATTTTAAACTAAAAAGGTTTCTGCCAAAACAGTATTCGGATATTTTGGAATCATACATATCTGATAGACATTTTAGAGTAAAACAGGAAGACTCATACTCAAATTTAAGAGAAATTCAAGCAGGCGTGCCCCAGGGTAGCGTACTAGGCCCTTATCTATATTTATTATTCACTTGTGATATCCCAAAGCCAGAAAATTGTCACTTAGCAACATTTGCCGATGATACTGGTTTATTGACGGTAGAAAAATCTATTAAAAAATGCATAGAGAAACTTCAGGATGCAGTCACCCAAATTCACAGTTGGACCACAAAGTGGCGAATAAAATTAAATGAAACCAAATCAATTCATGTTGATTTTACAAACAAAAATATAAATCACATACAAATAACAATTAACAACATTCCAGTACCATATTCGAATCAAGCAAAATATCTAGGTATGACACTTGATACCAAATTGCGCTGGAAAGCACATGTTAAGAAAAAAAAAGAAGAACTTGAGATAAGGTATAGAAAAATGAACTGGCTAATTGGAAGGAAGTCCAATTTAACAATTCATAATAAGTTACTGCTTTATAGACAAATACTGAAACCAGTATGGACATATGGTATTCAACTATGGGGTTGTGCTAAAGAGAGTAACATTCTAGTTGTACAGAGATTTCAAAATAAAGTATTAAGAAACATTGTAAATGCACCTTGGTACGTTCGAAATAGTGACCTTCATCGAGATCTAAAAATCGAAACTGTAGCAGAGACTATAAAAAAGTACGCAAAAAGCCATGAAGATAGACTCCATCGGCATGTGAATGTGGAAGCAATTCAGCTTCTAGACAATACTATGCTAGTTCGACGACTAAAAAGAGTGAAGCCGTTTGAGCTAGTAAACTAAGTGAATTACACATAAAACAAAATAATGCTATAAACACAACACAATTGTGAGTTACAGACTAAACAAAGCGGGGAGAACTGTTGAGTGAACCCTAAGTTTAAATCTGACTTTTCTAGTAAATTAAGTTAAAACAAAATTGCTAATTAGTCTTACTGACTAGATTGTAATAAAAAAAAACACAGTGTGTTTGACAAATAAAAAAAAAAAAAAACTTCTTTTTTATCGAAATTGGACAATATTCAAAACTTTTGCAATGCCTTACTTAAAATTTTTACATTTTTTCCCATAGTCTTATCATAGTTCAGCCTTTCAAAGCTTAGCTCTCTAGCGTTTCTGAAAGTGGACAATGTTAGTTTTACATAACTTTACATGAATAGGGGAGGAGAGTAAATGAAAATTTTGGGTTTTTTTATTTTTTTTTTCTAAAGCTTTATTATAGTTACTATCAGCCTTCCAAAGCTCAGCTCTCTAGCATGTCTGGAAGTGTGCATGAATGTTACTTTTTCATAACTTTACATTTATAGGGGAAGGAAGTAAATTAGAATTTTGGAATGTTTTAATTTTTACAAGCTTTTATTTAGCTTCAGATGTTCTGTCTAACTATATAACTATCTATCAAATCTTGTGAAGCGTTTTTGACACAGTTCCCATTATCCGAATTGGATGAAATTTGGTACACACATAGTGGTCCCATGACAATACAACATTAAGAGAAAAATATCCTCCCACCCCTACCTCCACCCCTTCTATAGAAAAATGTGTTTTTGATACACTTCCCACTATCCGATTTGGATAAAATTTGGTATATACATAGTGGTCCGATGATAATACAACAATAAGAAAAAAATATCCTCCCACCCTTACCCCCACCCCCTTCCATAGAAAAATTTGTTTTTGACACCCGTTATCCGATTTGGATGAAATTTGGTATACATATAGTGATCCGATGACAATACAATATTAAGAAAAAAATATCCTCCCACCCTTACCCCCACCCCCTTTCATAGAAAAATGAGTTTTTGACACACTTCCCATTATCCGATTTGGATGAAATTTGGTATTCACATAGTGGTCCGATGACAATACAACAATAATGAAAAAATGTCCTCCCACCCCTACTCCCCACCCCCTTCCATAAAAAATGCGTTTTTGACACACTTCACTTCAAATGACTTTTATAAAATTTGGTATATGCATAAAGGTCCGATGGCAATACAGCTCAAACAAAAAATATATTTCTACCTCTACCCCCACCCTCTCCTTCTCCCAATAGAAAAATAAGTTTCCAAACAACTCACGATCAGCGATTTCATTATAATCTAGAATAAACACTTCTGTTCTGTTATTGAACAAATATTTTCATTTAATAGAGTAGATAGCTGAGACTAAAAAGTAGAAAATAAATTGGTAAAAAAAAATTTTAAGTCACAAGCTTTTATAAAATGCACTAAAAATTAAAAAATAATTTTCTAAAATTCTAATATTATCATAATAATAAAAGCTATGGCCGCAAATCAAAGCATAAGTTAATCTAAATTTGTGATCTAAACACTTAAAGAATATTCAACATAGCAGGTCATCAAAGATATGTTTACCTACCATACCTATGTCAGAGAAATGCTGGGGTATCTTGGGTCGGGTTGGGTGGGTTTGGTACCTCTGCATTTTTCTGCTAGATTAATTCTTGCAAATAGTGATATTTAATTGATATGGATGTCTTATCGTGCTAACATCGTAAAAATTTCCATCAGTCGGCCATCGCTTTTATTATTATGATAATATTAGAATTTTAGAAAATAATTTTTTAATTTTTAGTGCATTTTATAAAAGCTTGTGACTGAAAAATTTTTTTTACCAATTTATTTGCTATAGTTTTACCATAGTTTTAGTTAGCATTTCTGGAAGTGGGCAATGTTACTTTTACATAACTTTACATGTATAGGGGAGGGGAGTAAATTATAATTTTGGGGTTTTTTGATTTTTTCCAGGGGTGGTGGTGATCATAATTTCTATCAGTCTGCCAAATTTCGGCTTTGTAGCATGTCTGGAAGTACAGTAGAATTTTGATGATCTATACATACACGTTTTTTGAAGTACTTTACTACTTTATGGAAGTCCATGAAACTTGGAGGGGTTGTTAACTACGACTGTGCAAAGTTTGAGATTCGTAGCTCATTCCGAAGTACAGTTTTAGATAGGTCAAATTTGGGTTGAAATGTTTCAAGAAAAGATGGTACGGCAGGGCGAACTTGGCGAGGCACTGCCGTGCCCTCAGATTTCCTTTTAAAAGCTGTAATATAATGTGGGGTTTGAAACTCGTAGACAATGATTGTGTAGAAATAAAATTTCGGACTTCCATTGTCTTTATTTATTTTAAAACACGACGTTTCGGTTAGTAAGTATCTCTAACCGTTATCAAGTGTAAACTGTGTATGTTACATATAAGCCTCCAGGGGCGTAGGTATATAAATAAACTTTCAAAAATAACCAAAATACTCAATTTCTGTGACATATTTTATCTATTTAAAAAAAAGTTTCTAAAAAAAAATTGTATCTTATCCTATGGACCTTAGTTTTTAAGAAAATTTTACAAAAATGTTATTTTGGTAAAAAAAAGTGACCCTAATGTATGGACGCCCCTGGAGATTTATTCATAACTTCTATCATATTTTGTAATACACCATTTAAAAGGAAATTTGATTTTCCACCATAAAGTACTCAACATGTATTGTCATCAGAAGCTTAATTTTTAAGAAAATTGAATAAAACATGTCAAAAACATGTTTTCTCTTTAAATTTTTTAAATGACCCCAGTTACGTACGTCGCTGGCAAGTTTGTTATAAGCATCGAACATATAAGTTATATCAAACGTGAAATTTCGTACCCGTAAATTTAAAAATCAAACAAGTTGATTTTTAAATTCACGGGTACGAAATTTCACGTTTGTTAGTATTATTTGGCTTAAAAATTCCGTTAATTGACGCTCACTGTCTTGATGACGGGTAAAAATGCAAAATGCGTTGATCCGGCCTGAAAAGACAAAGAGCTGTCGTAGGTCACAGTTGTTTTCTTTTATTTGCATTCGATCTTTTCATTGATCGATATTGTATAGCAGTGTTTTTCCCTGCTTTTGGTTTTTTGTTTCTCTCGTATCTCGGTAGATGGCGCCTCTTGCTATAGTTCGCTCACTAATTACATTTAATTAGAGACAAAACCGTCTGATTAACTTCGCAAGATTTATCACTTGACCAGCAGTGTTCTGAGGAGTCCCATAAGGACGAAACGGTTAACTGTCAACACTTATTAGGTGTCCATTAGATCTTGGACCCCCGTGAGGTTAAGCTTTCAAGCTACCCACGGAAAAATATAAGGGAAACAAAAAACTCCTTTTTGCCCGATTAGCCATGAAACTTGTTTGATATAAGTTATATTTTCGATGTTATAAGTTAATACCCATCGAGTTACACATTGTTCAAAAGGAAATTTTTTTATATTAAGCTTAATTTCTGAGAAAATTAGATAAGACTAAAACAAAAATGGTTTATGGTGATTTCTAAAAACTAATTTGACCTTGTTATACACCATTAAAAAGGACATTTTAATAAATACAATAAAGTTTAACACATTTTTTTCTACAAAGGTTGGTTTTTTAAAAAAATAATTAAATATGGGAAAAACATGGAATTACAATTAACGGACACCGCAGGAGAGTTTGTAATCACTCTAAGACCGGCTTATACATAGTTAGAAAGGAAGTTTTATTGTTTACAATAAAGTATATTATAGATTTTCCCTTAAAAGCTTCAAAAAAACTAAAAAACTTACACACAACTTAATAACAACAGCGGACAGATGACTCTGCCGTATATTCATGTAGTTCCAATGATGATACGGCAGATCGATCTGTTCACTGCTGTTTTTTTTGTTGTGTTGCATATCTAGGGTTTGTGTAATCATTGCTTCTTACCGCTTACACGGAACTCTAAATCCAGCTTTAGAGGTAAATGTTTAAATCTTACCTGCACAAACACCGAATAGGCCTGGACAGCATCATCAAAGACGAAAGATTCCAAATCGCTGCCTCCGTATCCAGTCTCTAAAACGATGTAGAGCTGGTTTTCTGTAAAAATTTCGGGGCTGTCATTTTGCGAGCCGCGGGTCTCGTCGAAAAGCTCCCACAAATCGAGCAGTTCCTCTGGGTACTTGCCCTGCACGCACTGAATTTTTAGTACGTTAATAAAACCGCTCGTTTGGTTTGTTCGGGTGTAACGTAGGTTGCTTAGTTTCCTAGTGAAGATAAAAACATAAATAATTAGTTTTAACAAGGGTTCTAAAAGCATCTTTAATTAATAATATATACAGTGTGTCCACTTAAGTTGGCGGCATATGGGAAACTTTTTTATTATTAGCTTTACGAAAAAAAGTTATTCTTCATAAAAAGTTCTGCATGGTCCAAAACCTAAAATGCAACCATCAGATATTAAATTTTTTCAGTCATATTACGAGGTTTGTCAAAAAATTTGATTTTTGCTCTAGAGTAAAGTACCTTTCTTTTTGACAATATCGAAAATTGTTATAAAGAAAAGATGTTTAGAATTAAAAATAGCTTTCAAATATTCACAACATTGTTTAGTTACATTACATTAAAAAAATATTTTCTCTGCGATTACGTTGGAAATTTAAGTTTGCACATGCAGAGAAAATGTAGAAAAAAATATTTTTTTAATGTAAATAAACAATGTTGAATATTTAAAAGCTATTTTTAATTCTAAACATCTTTTCTTTATAACAATTTTCGATATTGTCAAAAAGAAAGGTACTTTACTCTAGAGCAAAAATCACATTTTTTGACAAACCTCATAATATGACGGAAAAAATTTAACATCTGATGGTTGCATTTTAGGATTTGAACCATGCAGAACTTTTTATGAAGAATAACTTTTTTTCGTAAAGCTAATAATAAAACAGTTTCCCATATGCCGCCAACTTACGTGGACACACTGTATATAGCGAAGCAACAACATCAATCAAAATCCAAGTCCAAAAGAATAGAAAAAGCAAAAAGGGTTATTGGATTTCTTAACAGTATTTTATGAAGCAGAGAGATCAAAAATAATGTAAAATTTAACATATATGAAACAATAGTAAAAAGCACGCTGTTGTATGGAATAGAGACTTGTCGCGTAACAGAAAAATACAAAACAAAAATGGAAAGTGTCGAAATGGATGCACTAAGAAGATAAATGAGAATAACTAGAACAGATCACATAAGAAATTAAATCATAAAAGAAAGAATGGGAATCGAGGGAAGCATAACGGATGACATCACTAAAAGACAACTGAAATGGTACGGCCATGTACAACGGATGAATGACGAAAGATTACCAAAGCAGGTCCTAGAATGGCAACCAGGACACAGAAAAAGAGGGCGTCCGAAACCAGAATGGCAACAGTCAATCCAAAGATCAATGAGTCAAAAAAATCTGACAGAAGATGATTGTGAGCGCGTTCAGATTGAAACACTCGGTGTGCGTCCGGTAAAGGGCCGTTACCTCGGCTGGTGTGTGACGGTGCGTGGTCGGATCGATTCTTCAATCTGAACGATTTTCATCTTGCAGCTGATCAATTAATAACTGTCATATGCAATGCATTATATTTCCAAAGTGATTTTTTTTCTTGTGCTTTTTTAAAAACGATCGAACGTTTTTGTTGGACCACTCGCGTGTTAAATGAGAATGAATGAAGTTATGAGAATGAGTACTAATTTGGTTATTCATTTCTACCTAGTAACTACCCAGTCAAAATTTTAGCACTGATTTTTTGACTTAAAAAAAATTAAAGCAAATAATAAACACATATGTTGTAAAGGTTAGAAATCAAAGGATTGGTCAAATGCGCATGCGGGTTAAATTTAGTCATCCTATTTCGAAGGGTGCGAAAGTGTGCATCCGCTGAAAATTCACCAGCAATCTGAACGCCAGAGTAAAGTCTAACCAAATGCACACCCGATGCAATCTGAACGGCCAGGACGCGCCGCACAATGGGTTATATGAGAGGACTAGCGCGACACTCAATTTTAACTCAGTTTTAACCCACTTCTAGACATCGGATCAACTTCAAATTTGGTACACACCTAAAGTTCCGATGACAATACAATATAATGATATTATGAAGTTCACACCCCCTTTGGGAATGCTGGAGGGGGGCTACTATCTAAGTATGTCCAATATCTTTCAAAATTGGTATGCAGATATTTTTGGGGATGGAGATCAAGAATTTTTAATTAGATTTTTAAAATTGTAAAAGTGACGCCCCCCTCCCCTTTCAACAATTTTGACCAACTTGTACATATCCGATCAACATCAAATTTGTTGTGGACTTGTAGTTATTATAAGTTACAGTGCCAATACAATATTATAATGCTTTAAAGTTGGTAACCCAAAGAGGGTGGAAGGGGACCATCTTAGTATGTCCGATTTCGTTCAAAATTGGTATGTAGGGACTTTTGGGGATAGGGATCACGAATTTTTAATTATGTTTTTAAAATTGTGGAATTGATGCCGCCCTTGTCCCTCTTGTAAGTCAATTTTGACCAACTTGTACATATCCGATCAACATCTTTGGTGTGGACTTATAGTTACAGCGACAATACAATATTATAAAGCTCTAAAGTTGGAAACTCTCCACCTTTAAGGAATGGTGGAGGGGTTTTCGGGGTTCAGGATCACGCACCATATCTTTTCTTATTTAATAAGCATTCGAACAAGTTACCACAAGTTGGATCTACCAGTTGCAAAAGGGGTTGGATGTTACTAACTTTTTACTTAAGTTTTTTAATTAAATTGTAAATTTTACTTAAAAGGATATTTTTATTGTCTAAAAATGGCAAAAAAGTAAAGGTCAGCTTTGTTTAAATATTTGACACGTGTCACAAAAAAGTAGTTCATCGTTTTTCTTTTTTGATAAGCTTTCGAACAAGGTGCCACAAAATCCCAGTCGACGTACTTTTGGGTTTTTCAGAATAATCTACTAAATTCAATCCGCTGACGAATTTATTCCATTTGGCTGATACACTGACTGTATAAAGACCACGGACATGGCAGTGTTTAGGGCTACGCCCAAAAAAACGGGGCGGCTAGGGGCAGCAAATTTTTTGCTTTTTTAGTAACATAGACCCCTCTCTCTAATATTCTGGTGGAGATATTACCAAGCCTTGCTAAGCTTGTTTCTGCAGGCTTTACAAAGCAAAATAGAGAGGAAAATAAACTTAATATATTTCAAAAATTTTAAACCATAAAAACGGTTTTAGAATTAGGAAATTACTAGTAGTTTTTAAAAGTGCAGTTACTGGTTATGCCCACTTTATACCCATATACCCAAAAAGTGCTGTTTGTATTGTCATTTTTTTAATTTAAAAATACTGTAAAAATACATACATTTTTTTCTCAAAATATTTTTCAACTTTAGGGCTCTTCTGTTACAGAGAAATACATTAAGACTTTTTTTTTCACTTGCATTTTTTTTATTAACTGGACTATCTGCAATACATAAGGTTTGGTTATCATAATTTAAAAAAACATATACAGGGCTAATGTCGTGCTAGCTCCGCCATATAACCATTGTGCGCCGGGGCCACGACCGACGTCTAATCTGAACACGCTTCAGGATCGAAGGAGGTGGAGAATAGGCGTCGGACAACGTAGAAAAACGTTAATAATAGTAAGAAGACTTACTTGGCGATATTGATCTCAGTCAACACATCCTGATATGACTGCTGGAGTTGTCCATTAACCATTTGGTGGCCTTCGATCGGGATGACTTTCATGACAGTGGGCTCGCGTGCCTCGTTTTTGAACAGGAACACCTCGCCATAGATGCCCTCGCCGATTTTCTGGCAATTTTGAAGTAAGCTGCAAGTATAAACAATAAGTATATAAACAGGTAAATTGTAAAAAAAAAAAATTATAAAAAAAACAACCAACTGCTAAATTTACTTGTAAGCACTAGTCGCAGATGAGTACAAAACTGATAGGTATACCTATAATTTACGGACATGCTTCAACTTTTTCGCCGTCCAAAGTGCAAGGTTAAAATAAAGGCCTTTTTATTTATTTATTATTTATTTATTTACTTGCGAAATTAATTATACAGTTTTGTATTTTCATGAATCAGGTTATTGGGTAATTTTGTACCCAACTGCGACTAGTAGTTACAAGCTTAGAGTAATAAATGTTATTACTCTGAGGTTACAAGTAAATTTAGCAGTTGGGTGTTTTTTTTGATTATTTTTTTTATTTCCAACTTTTTAATTCTTATTCAGCCTTATAAAAATCACTATGCATTTACAATTCATTTAGTTTTACCCAAAAACTAAGTGTAGATTTTCTACGGACGGGAACAATGTTACCTTCCATTGAGTGAAGGTGGGGGAGGAGAGAGGGAGGAGGGAACTAATAAAATGGCGTCGAAAAAAATTTTAAAGCGTGTGCCAAATGAATTCTTGAAATCGCTCTAAATTTGTGAAAGGTATAGCTACAACTATTACTAATAAGAAGGGTGAGGCGCATAGAGGGAGAGGAAGGGGGAAACTAGTAAAATGATGTTGGAAAAAAAATCTTAAAGCGTGTGCCGAAAGAATTTTTGAAATCACTCTAAATTTGTGAAAGATATAGCTACAACTATTATCAATAAGGTGGGTGGGGAGAAGAGAGGGAGAGGAAGGGGGAAACTAGTAAAATGATGTTGGCAAAAAGTCTTAAAGCATATGCAGAGCGAATTTTTGAAATCGCTGTATATTTGTGAACGGTATAGTTACAGCTACCACTATTACTAATAAGGAGGAAGGGGAGAAGAGAGGGAGGGGGAAACTAGTAAAATGATGTTGGAAAAAGTCTTCAAGCGTGTGCAGAAAGAACTTTTAAAATCGCTTTCTATTTGTGAAAGTTATAGCTACAACTATTACTAATAAGGATGGCGGGGAGGAGGGGGATGCGGGGGGGGGGGGAGGAATAAAATGTGGGTGTGTGTGTGAACAAAAATCTGAAAGTGTATGCAGAAAGAATTCTTGAAATCGCTCTATATTTGATAAAATTATGCGCATATGGTTTTTGAATAAGATGGGGGGAATGACAGGAGGGGAGATGGGTGGAAGCAGGGAGGACTAAAAAGTAACTACAGCTAATTAGAGGATATTAGCAATGGGTAATCAAAGGAATTTCAATAAAAGCGCCTGAAATTTAGATAATTTGTATGCCTTAAAGCCTACATCATGTGACAAAATGGCGTCTAAAGACCACCATGTTGATTCCTGTTTAAAAAAATATAGCCCATAGCACCTTCCGGATCAATAGCAATTCAACGACACCTTTTTTGTCAAAATCGGTTCAGCCGTTTAGCCTCTAGGGTGACACAAACATACATATTTGAATGAATGAATGAAACGTCTTTTATTGATATAAAAAAAAATATACATCAACAAGGCGAGATTTAGCTTTTTTTCTCGGTGGAGAACAATTGCTACTCTTACATCTAACCTTTTAAGTAGACTATTTTTATATAACAACTTAATAAATAATTTATACTATAATTAATAGATATTTAATTATTTTTAACTTAAATTTAAATAAGAAATATGCTCTTATATGGGTCATTCTAAAAATTTGGGACAATATGAGGGGTAAAAGTGTAATCGACCAAAGTTATAATATTTACACTCTTTTTAATTTACTTGCATGGGATATCGCTTTCTGATAATGTTTAGGTGTGTGGCCAAAAATCTATGTCAAAATTTGAAATATTATTGATAAAAAAGAAAAATTTGTGTCCACGGAGTGGAATGGTTTCTCCACGGAGTTGAAATTTCATGTAGTAGTAGCTTACTTTTTTAAAGAAAAGAAAGTTTTTCTGTTTTAGTATATAAACAAAGAAACAACAAACTCGTATTTAAAAAAAACAGGTTTTAAATAATTTACTTACATACAAACAACAATCGAAAAACATTACCCTTCCTTTAGCCGTGCTGCAGTTGGGTAATAAAAAAATACAGGGTCGTTCAGATACATCGGATAAATTTTTTAAAATGCCAACTACGCAATTTAATTTTGTTAAAACAGCTATTTATGTATCTAGATCATAAAGGAAATGGAAATGAAACACGCAAGCACACATGTTTGCTCACTAACTTTTGCTTGTAACTTTTGCCACATCAACTTTACAGAAAAATTGTATAGGTTATAATTTTTTTTGCCATAGAACAACAATTTAATTGTCGTCTCAATAAGCTTTGTAGCTCAAGTACAGTGGCGTATATAGGGGGGGGGGGGCGGGAGGCCCGGGCCCCCCCCGGAGCTAAGATTTTTTTAGATATTTTCCACATACATCATTAATACAAACATAAAATACGGCCTCATGAGGTCTTGCCCCCCCCACCCGAAACTGTCTCGGCCCCCCCCGAAACTTTCTTCTATATACGCCACTGCTCAAATAGTAAAAAATATATAATTTTTTAAAATAAATGGATCTATGACTGGTCTGATACCTTCCTATAGTTCAGGATGTATATAAGTACAAGACGCTAGCGCTACCAAGTCCACTTTCAATCCCTGGCTTCGCAAGCGCAGATCTACCAATATTATTTACCTCATGTCTTAGAATAGATGCATACAGGGTGATTTTCACTTGAATGATTCTAACCACATGAAAATAGAAAGTTTCAAAAACCTAACCTAACAAAACCTAATCAAATCTAACCGAACCGAAGGAAACTGAACCAATAATTTTTTTCAAAAAAAAAACTTTCCTGACTTCCTGCCCGGGATCCTAGAGGATGTGAATCCGAACCGAACCAAACCGAACCTAACTAAACTGAACCAAACCTAACCTAACCAAACTAAACTACAACACGTACTGCTAATTAGGTTTAGTTGGGTAGGGTTAGATTTGGATAGGTTCGGTTCGGTACGGTCCGGTTCGGATTCACATCCTCTAGCATCCCAGGTAGGAAGTCAGAAAAGTTTTTTTTTTTTTAAATATTGGTTTAGTTTGCTTTGGTTCGGTTCGGTTAGATCTGATTAGGTTTCGTTAGGTTAGGTTTTTGAAACTTTCTATTTTCATGTGGTTAGAATCATTCAAGTGAAAATCACCCTGTACATCGATTCTAATACATGAGGTAAATAATATTGGTAGATCTACGCATGCGAAGCCAGGGATTGGAAGTGGACTTGGTAGCGCTAGCGTCTTGTGTATATAAGTGGCACCGCGTCATAGCTATGGTAAACCAAATTTTGTGGCAAAATCTAAGTAAAGAAGCCTCAAAAAATTGTTGTTTCACTTTGTACTTGCAGTGTGCCATTTTATAATAATATGTCTATAATAAAACACCGAGACCTTTTAACGGAGAGATAAAATAGATACTTACCTAATAAATTAAGATCCGAAACATAAAAGAGAATCCAAAATTATATTAAAATGTTCGCAAATATTGATTTAGTTGTAAAAACGGTAATTTGTTTTGTAAAAAGTCGGTCCCAATTTGTTTGACATTAAAACAGTCAAAACAACAACAAATAGAAAACGTCAAATCCCAACTAAATCAATATGTTCGTAACAACCAGACAAGAGTATATATGTTCATTTCTAATAAAAAAGCTTAGAAGAAGACATAAATAAAAAGCAAGTAAAATAGTAAGCTAATGACTAATTAGTGCAGTGCCTCGTTTTGGGAATCAATACCAATAAAAAAACTCTGCCAATATATGGGCCCCTAAGCTCACACTAGGTACTATAGTTATAGTGTACGTGTGAGCTAATATAAGTAAAAACTGAAATATATTTTATTTAACTCTAGACTAAATTACCTTTTGTTTGATACCACACAAGCCATGTTTTGACTTAAACTTAAATTTTTGAAATCTACCCCCACCCTTAAAAAAAACAAAAACTAAAATGTATTATAATGCAGTTAAACAAAATACATTGTAATTTATTTAAAAAAAAAGGGTGGGGGTATATTTTAAAAATTAGAGTTTATGTGAAAATATGGCGTGTGTGATATCAAACGAAAGGTAATTGAGTCTGCAGTTAAACAAAATACATTTTAATTTATTTAAAAAAAAAGGGTGGGGGTATATTTTAAAAATTAGAGTTTAAGTGAAAATATGGCGTGTGTGATATCAAACGAAAGGTAATTGAGTCCGGAGTTTAACAAAATACATTTTAGTTTTTTGTTTTTTTAAGGGTAGGGGTAGATTTCAAAAATTTGAGTTTAAGTCAAAACATGGCTTGTGTGGTATCAAACAAAAGGTAATTTAGTCTGGAGTTAAATAAAATATATTTCAGTTTTTAGTTATATTAGCTCACACGTACACTATAACTATAGTACCTAGTGTGAGCTTAGGGGCCCATATATTGGCAGAGTATTTTAAAATGCCAACTACGCATTTTAATTTTGTTAAAACAGCTATTTATGTATCTAGATCATAAAGGAAATGGAAATGAAACACGCAAGCACACATGTTTGCTCACTAACTTTTGCTTGTAACATTTGCCACATTAACTTTACAGAAAAATTGTATAGGTTATGATTTTTTTTGCCATAGAACAACAATTTAATTGTCGTCTCAATGAGCTTTGTAGCTCAAGCAGTAAAAACGATATTATTTTTCTATATTATATAATATATTAATGTTAAAATAAATGGATCTAAAACAGGTCTGATATCTTCCTAGCTAGCCTATTAGCACACTTCAAGTGAAGCTATGATAAACAGTTTTATTTAATATCTCAGAAACTAGAGCTCCTAAGAAGTTTTTGGTTATAATATAAGTTATTGAGCCAAATGTAGTCTACTATATTCCGAAAACCTCATATTGATGCGATGCTCTGTTAAAAAGTTAGCATTTTTAAAATTTTTTAATTGTCAAAAAGCTGTCATAAGCATTAATGGATTTTGACCAAAATCTAATCAATCTGTGTGTGTCAGCGGCGTAGCGTGGGGGGACGCGGGGGGTTCGTCGCCACGTCGTTTTTTTTTGGTCGCAAGGTTTTTTTCAGTTTTCAGAGGCGCCCTTTTTAGCGGCCGCCCCCCCCCCACCCTTCCGGGCACGCTACGCCGCTGGTGTGTGTGTGTGTGTATTTTTTTCTGTTCGTAACACGATAGCTCCTAAACCGCTTAACCGATTTTCATAAAATTTTCAGGAAAAATAGTGTTCGACACTCTAACGAGCTGATTAGATTTTGTTGAAAATCCATTAATGCTAATGACAGCATTTTGACAATTAAAAATTTTTAAAAAAGCGGAGCATCGCATCAATATGAGGTTTTCGAAATATAGTAGACTACATTTGGCTCAATAATTTGTGTTATAACCAAAAACTTCATAGAAGCTTTAGTTTCTGAAATATTTAAAAAAACTGTTTTCAAGGCTGATTATCATAGCTTCACTTGAAGTGTGCTAATAGGCTAGCTATTTCTAGAAAAGTTAGTTTTTTCTAATAAAAAAATGTTTATCGAAATATTTCAACGGGAAGTTTTAGGAATCCAATTCGAACTTATTTCTATAGTAATGAGTCGTTCTATTCATAGGCTTTTAATTTTTGTTACATTTTGGGAACTTTTGTTGCGCGAGTATCTGAGTTTATATTTTTGGCTACAAGGTAACTGGCACAGGGCCAATTAAAAATTGAGGTTTCCGCAATACTAGTTCAATTGATCGACCGTGAAAATTTACTCCAAATTGTACGTTTTATTATTTTTTTAGACTCAAAGCATTTTTTGAAATAAGTATATAAGCAATCCAAGAGTGCTTAAATTTCTAGAGAAAATACTCTGCCAATATATGGGCCCCAAAGCTCACACTAGGTACTATAGTTATAGTGTACGTGTGAGCTAATATAACTAAAAACTGAAATACATTTTATTCAACTCCAGACTAAATTACCTTTCCTTTGATACCACACAAGCCATGTTTTGACTTAAACTCAAATTTTTGAAATCTACCCCCACCCTTAAAAAAAACAAAAACTAAAATATATTTTGTTTAACTCCGGACTCAATTACCTTTCGTTTGATATCACACACGCCATATGTTCACGTAAACTCTAATTTTTAAAATCTACCCTCATCCTTTTATTTGACCTGTGTTCGGTGGATTTCGTTCATTTTTAAATGGAACCATCTCGACCGAAGACCCAGCCTAGGTACCAAATTTCATTAAAATCGGACAAGCGGTTTTTGAGTTATGCGCGTAGGTCGTTACAGACAGACAGACAGCGCGACAAAAAAGTTTCAAAATCAGCTGAAACGCAAAGATATATAAAATTTTTTGAAACCGGAGCAACTTTTTTTTTCCTGAAAAAATTAGGATCACTATAGCTCACACAAGCCATGTTTTGACTTAAACTCTAATTTTTGAAATTTACTCCCACCCTTTTTTTTAAAATAAACTAAAATGTATTTTGTTTAATTCCAGACTCAATTACCTTTCGTTTGATATTACACAGGCCATATTTTTACATAAATTCTATTTTTTGAAATTTTTGCCCGCCCTTTTATTCGGCTTGTGTTCGGTGGATGTCGTTCATTTTTAAATGGGACCATCTCGATCCAAAACCCAGCCTAGGTACCAAATTTCATTAAAATCGGGCAAGCGGTTTTTGAGTTATGCGCGTTGGTCGTTACAGACAGACATACAGACAGACGGCGCGACAAAAAAGTTTCAAAATCATCTGAAACGTAAAGATATATAAAAAAATTAATATACTACTATAGTATAGTATATGTGTGAGTTAAAAATAAGAAGTACATAGTAAACACAGACCTAATCCTATATTTTCTTGGCAGTTTTTCGCTGGTATTGCTTTTTCAGTTTTTCTGTAGTTGTTTTCAGAACTTTTTAATAAAATTTGCCTACAGAACACAAAACAGGCGTTTGACAGATAAATAAAGGATAAAGGATAAAAAATTGTGTCTGCAAAAGGTCAAAACTAGGCTTCTAAATATCACTTGACATCTGTCATTTAATGTTGCATTTATAAAGGATACAGTTAGCTAAAGGAGGGGGTGTGGAAAAGGTCCTATAATATACAAGGTCTAAACAGTGTCAGTTTATTGTATTTCTATCAAATTGTCAAATCATTTAAAATTATACTTGTTTTGATTTTGCCTTTACGCGCTACATGTTGAAGAGAGATGGATAATCGTTGTTATAAAAAGATGTCACTTTAAACAAGTTATATTTTGGGTTTTTCCTATCGTTTATTAATAATAAAATTGTATCAATAAATACGTCCCAAAAAACTTTCACCTTAGATAACAACTTGAATTCAATTTATGAATAATAATTTTGTTGGCCATTAGTAAGCCCCCATAAACGCCAGGAAGGAAACAGTCTATTACGAAATAAAAGATAGTTGATGATTAACGATTTCAATTTTGTATAGTCATTTTGGAATTCTAAAATTCAACTTTTTCATCGACTGGAATCGAGGTTTTCTAGATCACATATTAATGGAGAAACAGAAAATAACAAAGGTGTCATTTGCCCGCCGCGGATTCTATGTGGCCCCAGCGTACAGACCAGTGGCGGCAGCTACAGGGGGGGGGGCAACGGGGCAGTGCCCTCCCAAAACTAGACTACAAACAGTATTTTTATTTGATTTATTTTAAAAAAGTTAAATCTTCCCTTACGACTTATTATTAGCTGTGGTTAACAGCAAGCGATTAATTGGGTGAACTTTTTTAGTGTAAATAAGTACAAGCCGGCAGCGCCGCGCAGGGCAAGGTTTCAATTTCACCCGTTTTTCAGCGGGGTATGGGTGGATGTTCTCGAGCGGGGGCGGGAGGAACGTTTGTTTTAGTTCAAGTCAGCCATCATCATCGGGCGAAAACGTTCGCTGCCCTTCCTACGAAGCCGATTCTATCCTTAGTAAAGACGTATGAGTTTGTTTTAATTTGGGGTATGTTAGTAGTAAAAAGCATTGCCGGTCGCGTGTCATTGATTGTGTTTGTTATCGTTTGTTTATAAAATGGAAATAAATACCGTCGATTACATAATTAACTGTGGAAATTTAAATACGTTGACATATGAACTTAGATTACAAATAAAATTAACCAATTTTAGTGCAAGTAATGCCGAGGGGTGTTCCAAAAAACTTATAATAGAAAATTTAATAAAAAATTATATAATGCTAAAAACTGGTTGTGCGGGTGTGAAAAAAGAAATGCTTTTTTTACTTAATTTGTCTTTTTGTAACCAATCCACAAAGTGATCCTGTGTGGGTGGCAAAGGGAATGTGTGAAAACTTAAAAAGACACAAAGTAAGTGGTATTCAGTTAAATAACCACATAGAATTTTCTATGTTAGGCAAGACTGATATAAGGTGCCAATTGAATAGTGCCTATAGGCAAAAAATTACCTAACATAATGAAAATGTGACAAAATATAGACATATACTTAGTAGGTTAATAGACTGTATAAAATTTTGTGGGATTTTTGAGGTTGCTCTACAAGCCCATGATGAGGCTAAAACTGGTGGTAATCCGAGCACTTTGCGCATGTAAGAGAAGGTCGGAATAGACTTTAGCTATAAACAAAAACTGAAAACTACACCAAGTAGCTGCTTGTTTGTAAAATGCTAAAATAAAATTGTTTAGGTAAGTTTTTTTATCTCGTTTTCCAGGCAATATAAAATGTCTGCCCTCAATTTATTACGTTATTGTGATATGCTGCGGGGTGAAGGCGTCCGTTAGTTGTCATGACAACGTCGCATGCTTTGGCAGGGTAAAGAATCAGATGTTGAACCTGCGTACATTATTAAAATAGTGTCCGATTACCGTCGTATGGTTTACATTCAGTTCTGATTCGGTTTTTATTTTAATTATTTTGCACAATGTTCCTTTTGTATGATACATGTGTATGTTTTACTGGAAAAACCGTTTTCGAGGTGGAACGACAATAACAAAAATGACTTTTTGAACTCTGAATAAAAAGCCGTTCCCTATATTGAACGTAAATAAATCGGGTTCGGTTCGGTTCGGTTAAAGGTTAAAGACAAAGTGTACATTCGACTAATTCGACATTTTAAAGAATCGTGGTACAAAAATTTTACGTATAGACAAATTTGCCTCACATACTAGTAGCATAAATTATATTATTAGTTTATGCTAGTAGTAAAATTTAAATTAAATTGCAATTGTGACCAATTCAGGACACCCTGTAAAATGTTAGTAAAAAGAAAATTCATTAAAATTACCTATCTTTCATTGTTTAAAACTTTGCCTAGTGGCTATGAGTCACCACATTTTTCCAAGTAATCTTACTAATAAATCACATAATGATTAAAAATTATACATTAGGGATTTTCAAACAATCAAAAATACTCTGCCAATATATGGGCCCCTAAGCTCACACTAGGTACTATAGTTATAGTGTACGTGTGAGCTAATATAACTAAAAACTAAAATATATTTTATTCAACTCCGGACTAAATTACCTTTTGTTTGATACCACACAAGCCATGTTTTGACTGAACTCAAATTTTTGAAATCTACCCCCTCCCTTAAAAAAAAAACAAAAACTAAAATGTATTTTGTTAAACTCCGGACTCAATTGACTTTCGTTTGATATCACACACGCCATATTTTCACTTAAACTCTAATTTTTGAAATATACCCCCACCCTTTTATTTGGTTTGTGCTCGGTGGATTTTGTTCATTTTTAAATGGGACCATCTCGGCCCAAAACCCAGCCTAGGTTCCAAATTTCATTAAAATCGGCCAAGCGGTTTTTGAGTTATGCGCGTTGGTCGTTACAGACAGACATACAGACAGACAGACAGACATACAGACAGACATACAGACAGACAGACAGACAGACAGACAGACGGCGCAACAAAAAAGTTTCAAAATCATCTGAAACGCAAAGATATATAAAAAATTTTGAAATCGGAGCAACTTTTTTTTTCTCGAAAAAATTAGGATCACCATAGCTCACACTACTATAGTATAGTATATGTGTGAGCTAATTATAAATGCGTTTAATATACACGGTGTTTCACGAACATCGAAACAAAGGCCTTTTTGGGTATTAGCTTACACTACTACTATACTATAGTAGTGTGAGCTATGGTGATCCTAATTTTTTCTCGAAAAAAAAAGTTGCTCCGATTTCAAAATTTTTTATATATCTTTGCGTTTCAGATGATTTTGAAACTTTTTTGTCGCGCCGTCTGTCTGTCTGTAACGACCAACGCGCATAACTCAAAAACCGCTTGCTCGATTTTAATGAAATTTGGTACCTAGGCTGGGTTTCGGGTCGAGATAGTCCCATTTAAAAATGAACAAAATCCACCGAACGCAAGCCAAATAAAAGGGTGGGGGTAGAAAATTGGAGTTTATGTGAAAATATGGCGTGTGTGATATCAAACGAAAGGTAATTGAGTCTGCAGTTAATCAAAATACATTTTAGTTTATTTTGAAAAAAGGGTGGGGGTAAATGTCAAAAATTAGAGTTTAAATGAAAATATGGCTTGTGTGGTATCAAACGAAAGGTAATTGAGTCTGGAGTTAAACAAAATACATTTTAATTTAAAAAAAAAGGGTGGGGGTAAATTTCAAAATTATAGTTTAGGTCGAAACATGGCTTGTGTGGTATCAAACGAAAGGTATTTGAGTCTGGAGTTGAATAAAATATATTACAGTTTTTAGTTATATTATCTACACTATAATTATAGTACCTAGTGTGAGCTTAGGTGCCCATATATTAGAGTGCGAATTTGGAGAAACGCTCGGACACGTCGATTTTGTTTGCGAGGGGGACACTTTTTGGCTATCTTGAAATTTTTGTAGCATGAACCCCCTTCGAGGGGTATACTTTACCCCAATATTTTAAATAGGGAAAGTGGGTCTAGTGATATCTTGTTTTGAAACTCTCTTGAATATCTTTACAACCGTGTAAAAATTTTGAAAATCCATCGATTAGTTTTTGAGATATTTGCTTTCAAATTTTTAAATTTAACATGGAACCGAAAAATAATAAAATTCGAATTAAATTTTTATTTTATCAGTCCATGTTAAATTTGAAAGTTTAAAAGCAATTATCTCAAAAACTAATGAATAGATTTTTGACATTTATACACGATTGTAAGGACATTCAAAAGGCCTTCAAAACAAGGTATCACTAGACCCACTTAGCCTATTCAAAATATAGGGGTAAAGTATACCCCTTGAAGATAGTGTGTGCGACAAAAATTTCAAGATAGCCAAAAAGTGTCCCACTCGCAAACAAAATCGACGTGTCCGAGCGTTTCTCCAAATTCGCACAAAAAAATAACCAAAAAAACCTCTGTTTCGATGTTCGTGAAACACCGTGTATGTACAGGGTGTCAGAAATTCGATGTTTTTGAATTGTTTAAGAAGGTAACAATCCAACTGTAAAATTCAATGTTATTTCTCACTTTTAATTTTTGAGATATTACCTAAACTGTTTATTTTTCGTATCGAATGACCTTTTTTTTATTTGATTTTTGAAATCAGCGTAAAATGTTGTTTTAAATGCTTTATCACACACACATTTTTTTTAAGTACCTCTTTATTTTTAATTAATTTCTTAACTTGATCACAATATTAAACAATATACAGGGTGTCCCAACTACAAGGTAACATAGGTGTTTTTGGGTATTTTTCGTGCGAATTTGGAGAAACGCTCGAACACGTCGATTTTGTTTGCGAAGGGGGACACTTTTTGACTATCTTAAAATTTTTATTGCACGATCCCCCTTCGAGGGGTACACTTTATCCAAATATTTTAAATAGCGATACCTTGTTTTGAAACTCTCTTGAATATCTTTACAATCGTGTAAAAATTTTGAAAATTCATCGACTAGTTTTTGAGGTATTTGCTTTCAAATTTTCAAATTTAACATGGAATGATCAAATAAAAATTAAATCCGAAAAATAATAAAATTCTAATAAAATTTTTATTTTATCAGTCCATGTTAAATTTGAAAGTTTAAAGGCAATTATCTCAAGAACTAATAAATAAATTTTTGACATTTTTACAGGGTTGTAAGGACATTCAAAAGGCCTTCAAAACAAGGTATCACTAGACCCACTTTCCCTATTCAAAATATAGGGGTAACGTATACCCCTCGAAGGGGGTTCGTGCTACAAAAATTTCAAGATAGCCAAAAAGTGTCTCCCTCGCAAACAAAATCGACGTGTCCGAGCGTTTCTCAAAATTCGCACGAAAAATACCCAAAAACACGTCTGTTACCTTTTAGTTGGGACACCTTGTATAAAGAAATAAAAGGCTCATTTCAAACTAAAAGTGACAGAAAAATTCAATTTGACAGAGTGGTTTGGTGTAGGATAGCAATTTAACCCAAAATGATTTTTTTCATAAATAAAAAAGTCCCCCTCCTAAATCCAGACTTTTAAAAATGGCTTGCTATATAAATATGCAGTTTTTACATTTAAGCTTCTTTTGAAAATTAAGCTTCGCAGTGTCTCCCCCAGAAACACTTAAAACCTCCCAAAAAATAAAATTTGGGACACCCTTTATGTATAGGAAACAATATTAATAAAACTTTAATAAATATTCGGTCATCAAGATTCCCACACATGATCATATTGTTTTGTACAAGATTTGTTTTTATTTTAATTTTATAGCAGTAGGTTTAGTAGGCATTTAAACAGTGATATTTCTCAAGGTATTACTAAAAATCCAGACAATAAAATTAATTAGGCAGGCAGACAGGAAAATTAGTTTTAGGGAAATAAATAAGATAAAATTAAGCAGCTATTAATAAAATTAAACTTGTAAATATTATTTTTGATTTTAGATGTTTTGTGTTTTTAACCTTTTAATTAAGGATTAGGTAAAGTAATATGAGTAAAATACTATTTTTTAACTTGAATTGAACTATGATTTAAATATTCCTTCCAAAAAATATTTTAGCTCACACTACTACTATACTATAGTAGTGTGAGCTATGGTGATCCTAATTTTTTCGAGAAAAAAAAAGTTGCTCTGATCTCAAAAAAATTTATATATCTTTGCGTTTCAGATAATTTTGAAATTTTTTTGCCGTGTCTGTAACGACCAACCCGCATAACTCGAAAACCACTTGCCCGATTTGAATGAAATTTGGTACCTAGGCTGGGTCTTGGGTCGAGATAGTCCCATTAAAAAATGAACAAAATCCACAGAACGGAAGCCACATGAAAGGGTAGATTTCAAAAATGAGGCTTTATGTAAAAATATGGCGTGTGTGATATCAAACGAAAGGTTATTGAGTCTGGAGTTAAACAAAATACATTTTAGTTTAAAAAAAGGGTGGGGGTAGATTTCAAAAATTAGAGTTTGTCAAAACATGGCTTGTGTGGTATCAAACGAAAGGTAATTGAGTCTGGAGTTGAATAAAATATATTTCAGTTTTTGGTTATATTAGCTCACATGTACACTATAACTATAGTACCTAGTGTGAGCTTAGGTGCCCATATATTGACAGAGTATTTTTTGTTGGATGTTGGTTTGGGTATCCTTGTCGTTGTCCCATTTTCGATGGTATTAGAAGCTCAAAAAAAGCAATCTTTATTAATAAGCGAGTTTCCCATTTAATCCAATCGAAAATAGGACATGCTGTACATTGAGTAACAAAACAGTCTTAAGTATACTTTGAGTAAAAAGATAATTTTGAATTTATGTTTGCTTCAACAGTAGTTGATCTTCATTACAGAAAATATGAATGTTTTTTTTTTAAATACTACGTTTTATGAAGCTTGAAAAAATACTCTGCCAATCTATGGACACCTAAGCTCACACTAGGTACTATAGTCATAGTGTATGTGTCAGCTAATATAACAAAAACTGAAATATATTTTATTCAACTCCAGACTCAATTAACTTTCGTTTGATACCACACAAGCCATGTTTTGACTTAAACTCTAATTTTTAAAATCTACCCCCACCCTTTAAAAAAAAATTAAAATGTATTTTGTTTAACTCCAGACTCAATTACCTTTCGTTTGATATCACACACACCATATTTTCACTTAAACTCTAATTTTTGACATCTACCCCCACCCTTTTTTTAAAAATAAACTAAAATTCATTTTTTTTTAACTCCAGACTTAATTACCTTTCGTTTAATATCACACACGCCATATTTTCACATAAACTCTAATTTTTGGAATCTACCCCCACCCTTTTATTTGGCTTGCGTTCGGTGGATTTTGTTCATTTTTAAATGGGACCATCACGGCCCAAGACCCAACTTAGGTACCAAATTTCATTAAAATCGGACAAGCGGTTTTTGAGTTATGCGGGTTGGTCGTTACAGACAGACAGACAGACAGACATACAGACAGACAGACAGACAGACAGCAAAACAAAAAAGTTTCAAAATCATCTGAAACGCACAGTTATATAAAAATTTTTGAAATCGGAGCAACTTTTTTTTTCTCGAAAAAATTACGATCACCATAGCTCACACTACTTATAATAGTAGTGTGAGCTAATATGAACATTTTCATAAAATACGAAGGTGTAGAGCCCTGCGCAGATAGCCAAGAAAATAGAGTTGGAAAAAAAATAAAACATGGTAGTTAAAGTTATAAGAAAAAAACGTGATTTAAATAAAAACTTCTACAAAAATTTTAAAAAATACCCCAAAAGTGATTTGACTTTTTTCTTCTGTGTTAATCATTTTAACATAATACCCTAATAGACCCCTTATACTTAAACCCGCATTGTTCATGTGTAGTACAATTAGTCTAGACATTGTGCCAATGCGATATTACATTAAATTAAATTTTAATAATCTTTGGAAAACACACTTATGTTGTTTAATATTCTATTTGTGGAATTTTTCCACATCTCAGAAATTTGAATTACTTATAAGTTCCCTATTTTTATCATTTTTAATGTAAACAATTTCAAGGTGAACAATGTAATATCATTTAAAAATTTATCTAAATGCTATCTAACTCAACTGTTGCAATAAGTACTTAGTTTATTTAAAATGTTATTAAGCCATAATATTTAAACCAATTCAACCAAATGCAGCTTTAGATGTACAGGGTGAATGGGAAACTAAGTACCTCAATATCTAGAAATTCTACAAAATTATATTGACCAAATTTTAGAAAATTTGCCTCTTCAAGATGTAGCAAACATGTGGTTCCAGCAAGATGGAACACCTCCACATAATGCAAGACTATTTGAATTAGCAACATGGAAATAACTGGATCGGAAATCGAGGTCCAGTTGCCTAGCCTGCACGTTCGCCGGACCTTACACCTCTTGATTTTTGTATTTGGGGATACAGGATAAAGTTTATTTACTACTCATAATACAATAGAAGAACTTGAGGCAGCCATAGAAGAAATTCCTGAACAAATGGTTAAAGATGCATGCATGTCTCTAATTCATCGATGCAGGATTTGCATGAATAACAACGGTGGAATTTTCGAACATTTGCTTATTTAATTCAATGCTTTGTTGTATGTTTTTAGTTTTATTTTAAATTAAATAATAAATGCAAACTTTTGTTTCAGAAATAAAAGATAGGTTTTAAGAAATTGTATTATTTCTCAGCCAGAGAAAAATTAAAAAATAAGGGCCTTAAATATTTGCAAATAAATCAAGTAAATAAAAAAGTTTTGAAAGGTAGTTATATAACTGTTGAAACATTTGTTTCACAGCAAACTTAGTAAAAAACAATTTTTTTAGTAAATTCACATTTTCTGTCATCCAAAGATAGGGTTTTATGCTCTATTTATTGAAGTATAAATCCAATATATCTTCATAAGAAATAGCAAAGATTCAAAAAAACTAAAAGGCCTACAAAAAAATTGTTAACGTTATTTAATTGGCCGCTTTTTTCTAAGTTAAACAAACTCTTATCTCTTACCGTATCCGAAATCCCCATGTAGTTGCTTTTATTTGGGACACCCTGTATATATATATATATATATATATATAGATATATTATATATAATGAATAAAGGGTAATTTGATTTAGAAGATGTCTTATGGATCATTCATACTCGTCTTTTATCTAGTCTTTTGTCTTGGTTTAGTCATATGTCTTGTCATAAGAAAGTTAAAACCACTGTTTCTTATGAGAGTGTTCATACAATGCTTTTGCTTTTGTTTTTGATTAGTCTTTGTCTTAAGAGTTGCCAACTTTCAATCCTTAGGACAAGGACTAAGACGAGTGACAGACATCAGCTGATATTTGTTGTTTTTTTTTACAGGGCGTCCGAAGAGCGCAAGCGCGCGGCCGAAATTTGGAATTTACCGCCATTAATAATGTTTTTAACAGAAAATCTCAACATAACCTCAAAATTTTATTTGCTTTTTTTTTTCTTCACTTTTGTTCTTTCGTGTCTGTGTTTCGTGCACAGATTATGTTAAATAAGATTGTTTTATGTAGAAAATTACTTTTGAATAGGGCCTTTTTATTGAAATTGAATTTTTTTTTCAGTGGGTTATGACTAAGACTAATCAAAAAAACAAAAGACGAGTATGAACAGCCGATTTTGTTTAAGACAGCTAAGACTAATCAAAGGACAAAGACTAATCAAAAACAAAAGACTAAGACGAGTATGAACAATACTTTAATAAATGTGAAAAATAATCACTTTTAGGGAACGCTAATAAATATACAGTAAAAAAAACATTGCATATTTTGGAAATTATATAAACATTGAAATAATGTACCATTAAAGCCAAATATATAAATAAATAAAATCAATCAATCAAAACTTCGAAACTTGCAAGTGTCTGAAATTTTTTAAACAAAAATTTACCCCAAAAATTACATCTAAACACACTGGATAATTTCTCTCACTAATTATTCCAATCCATATCAAGTTTTACTAATGAATCGTTCATACTCGTCTTTTGTCTAGTCTTTTGTCTTGGTTTAGTCATATGTCTTGTCATAAGAAAGTTAAAACCACTGTTTCTTATGGGAGTGTTCATACAATGCTTTTGCTTTTGTTTTTGATTAGTCTTTGTCTTAAGAGTTGCCAACTTTTAATCCTTAGGACAACGACTAAGACAAGTGACAGACATCAGCTGATGTTTGATGTTTTGTTTTACAGGGCGTCCGAAGAGCGCAAACGCGCAGTCGAAATTTTGAATTTACCGCCATTAATCATGTTTTTAACACAAAATCTTAACATAACCTAAAAATTTTATTTGCTTTTTTTTCTTTTTCGCTTTTGTTCCTTCGTGTCTGTGTTTCGTGCACAGATTAGGTTAAATAAGATCGTTTTATGTAGAAAATTACTTTTGAAGTTTTGAGTTATGACTAACACTAATCAAAAACAAAAGACGAGTATGAACAACCGATTTTGTTTAAGACAGCTAAGACTAATCAAAGGACAAAGACTAATCAAAAACAAAAGACTAAGACGAGTATGAACAATACTTAAATTAATAGAATTAAAGTCCTTTTAATATAAGTATAATCAAGTTTTAAAAAATGTTCCCCAAATGACGTTTTTTTGAGCGACGTTATTTTTGCCGATAATTTGAAAAATGTGCTGTTCTATGCTCTGCCCAGTTATAAATTGATAAATGAGGAGCTGACCCAACATTTAAGCATGAAAAAATATTTTGTAAAGCAAAGTCAAACTTTTAATAATTTGCAAAATGATTTTGACCCCTTGGCCCTGTTGAATTAACAAGGCAAAATTTTCCTAAGGTAAAGTTACCCAAAAAAAATTATGAAAATGCTTACCTTTTGGGATAACATTCTGAAAACGGTAGTGGTTGAATTTGGTTGCAGTGTTGCAGAACAAGCTCTCTGGCTGTTAGAAAAAGTGCAGCTTCGTCATAGATAAAGGTACCCTCATCGATGCCTCCTGCAAGATGAGTCTTACTGGAATTTAGCTTTCTGGAATCGGTAAAAAGGTCGTTGACATTGAGAAAAGTGTGGTTCGGGAGGTCGGCAGTGATCAATTCAGTATTGAGAAACTCCTTGTTATTAAGCGGTAGATTTTGAAAGTCGTTGTCGAGCAGTTGGGCATCAAGGACCTCATAGATGAACGCGGATTGAGACTTGTTGTCGACTTTAGGTGCCTTTAACGATAGATCTCCTCCACAGTTATCCAATAGTTGCTCGTTAGCAAAAAGAGATTCTTCATGTGAATGGTCATACGTGAACTTGCACATACAATCAACCTTTAAACAAGGAGCTAAATCTTCTTCACACAGCAGCATGCAACCTAGAAAAATATGTTTAATTTAATTCAAATCAAATAATGAGTGCGTTCGAGTAGGCCACCCGGGCGCCCCGAGGTCCATTTTTCCGTTCGAGTTGACGCTCGGAGCACGCCCTTTTGCGTTCGAGATGACACCCAGCGAAACCTCGGGGCACGCTCGATATGACCCGAGCTTGAGGATGGAGAAAAGCGGGCGTATTACATAACCCTACTTTTTTATACTTTTAAACTTTTGTTTACATTTTTTACGACTGTTTTCTTACTGTTGTTTTGTCAAATAAAATACATGGACGCATTTCAGTTTTGTTGTAGAATTATGTTTCCAAGATTCTGAGGAGAAAGAAGAAGAAAGACTAACAGGGTGCTCCAAATTTGCCGCGAGGCGGAGCGCTAAGAATTATCCGCGATTGCCCAGTGAGGCTTTAACCATCGGCCAGCCAGCGGCTTATCTAACCAAATTCTGGTGGGTAATGGCAAAGCGGCGACCATAAATAAGGGTACAGGAAAAAATCGCGTAGGAAAAAAGCGCACAAAAAATATCCACACAGGAAAAGAGTACACACATAAAAAACCACACACACTAAAAGAGCGCACAGAAAAATTATACCTAAAGTGAGAAGCTTTGTCTAATAAAAAAATCATGAATTAAAATAAAATAAAATAAATAAATTGTCTCAACTTTGCCCATAAAAAGAGAGAGACTATTTTGTTCAAAAAAATATTGACCAATAAAATCAATGTGACTGGCAGATTTGGATGAAAAGGGAACGAATTACAGCGATAATTTGCCCTAGAGCAAATTATCGGTAATTTACACTAAAACAAATTATCGGTAATTTGCACTAAAGCAAATTATCGCTGTATTCTTCCATAAAAAGCCCATTTTATTTAAACTCATTTTTCAAACTTTTATCGCTTTTTTCCATTTATGTACAGAGTGATCCAAATTGGACAACGCCCATTTCCAGAGGAGCTAGAAAAAAACTAACATATGTTACGAGCCAGAATTTTGTAAAAAATTAATGCCGAAAACCGCACATCGATATCTTGAACTACTTACAAGATATAGGGTAAAAATAAAAGATAATAAAGAAATAATCTTAAAATTATGTTATTTTTATCTGTCTAATCCCAGCATAAAACCGCCATCAAAAAAGAAAAACTTGGAAGTCCAAATGTGCGAAAAATAACCTATAAATAAACCACGTGATCAAAGTGTCTTTTTATTCTTCAACAAATTGTAGTCTTGCTACATTCATGTATAGACTTACAGGCGATTTTAATCTAGGGTTTTTTATTTACAAGCAGTTTTAAATTGCAAAAATAAACAAAAATTTTCTGCCGAAAATTTAGGGTTAGAAGTTTGTAACCGGTGAATGCATTTTCCGTTCGAGTTGAACCACGAAAACCAGGGCGTTTTGTCCGTGACGTCACTACGCCCCGCTCGCTCGACGGGTTTTCTACTCGAACGCACTCATTGACAAAGTAAATAGGGTCGACCGGGGTAAATGTAAACAGGGGTAAATGTAAATGGTCCTAAAAAAAAAATTAAATTTGCCTCTAAATTCGATATTGGCGCCAATTCTAATACCACGCGTCCTTGACAGTTAGCGGCAATGAAAATTACCTTCCAGATCAGTTTGTTTTAGTGTGGTGATAAGTTCAGATGCACCTCTGCAAATTAACTGTATTTCATTTTTTCAGAGACACTGAAATCTGTCAGTATTTTTTTTGTCAGCAAGGTAAGTTTTAAACTAAAGTAATTATTAGTAACACAATGCATTATTTTATTTGTTTAAATATGTTTAATTGCATAATATCAACAAAATAAATTACTTTTGAGGTAAATGTAAACATATGTGGGGTAATTGTAAACATAGCTAAAATAATTAATAATTTAATTCCAGATGCCTCGAAAATATGTGCGCAAGACAAATTGGCCATCATACAGTAGGAGGAGGATTTGCTGAACGCTATAGCTGATGTGCAAAACAGGAATTAGACATAATGTGAAGCTCAAAGTTTCTACAATGTTCCGATATCTGTAATATTCCATCAGCTCCATGGTCGAAGGAATTGCTTAGATTCCACTGGTCCCGGTCGCAAAATGGCGTTTAATGCAGATGTAGAATCCAACATTGTAGATTGCCTACTGGCCAGGGCAAAATATCTGTGCAAGAAGGATGAGCTAAAATACCAGTTTACATTTACCCCGACTTCTTGGGATAAATGTAAACATATGACATGTTTTTAGAACAAAGGATAATGTCCAAATATTACCACAAAATGTCTGTATAATTTTTTTTATAAACAGGAGTGTCTGTCTATTGCTTGATTTCAAATCTGAAATTTCTCAAAATGGTCAAAATCGTTTACATTTACCCCGGTCGACCCTATACTCTTACAACATAAAAACTACAGTGTGATTATGAACTAATAAAAGAGAAAAGAAGATATAATAATTATTAAATTAGATCCCTCAGTTCATTTCTAACTTAAAAATAAACCAAAATTAATAAATCCATGACAAATCTGATACCTTTCTAGAAAGTCAGGAAGATAATTGGCAATATTGGGCCTAACCCTCGGTCTAACCTGGATTTGAGAAAATTTTATTGCTGATTTTACTAGTACTAGAGCTATAATTTAGGAATCTGGTATATATTCAAGATGATAGATAAAAAAGTTTTCAAAAACATAAAATCAAGACTGAGCGCAATCAATAATTATTATGGTTCCATTAAATATAGTAAAAGCTGTAACCCCTCTCCCTTCAGACTATTTTTTCCTTTATCAGTCTTTTAGTAAAAAAATTCTGACTTTTTTAGAAAATATGTTAAAAGAAAATCTAAAGCCCATGAAATATAGCTAATTACTTCCTTTGAAAAGAGCATCCCCAACATGCACATTTCAATCAAAATAAATACACCAAATGAATACAATTTTTAAATTTAACCAATTGTCTTAAAAACAAAGATTTTTAGGAAGAAAAGTATACAACACTGTTTTGTCTCCTTTCACAGACAACTTCATCTTCAAGAAAATTATTTAAAAACTTAAAACTAAACTATATTTTCGATGATTTCTGTAAAGTACCCCCATCTATGTGTAAACTAAAACCAACCAATGATCTCAGTTTAGGGACGCCACTGAAGTAATAGCTGTAGTCTTGAGTAGATTATGCTACACAACTTCGGCAAGTAAATTTGTATTACACTACTAATTAATTTTTTGTTCTGTGGAGCTTTGTTTTGAAGAAAATCGGATAAAAGCGTAAAAATTCAATAGATTTTCGACGATTTCTATAAATTACCCACACTTATGGATGCCACTGGGCCATTAGTAAATTTGTACCCACCAAGTTATACATTGGTAAAAAGTAAATTTCATCCTCTTAATAAAGTCTTGTACACATGTTTTTTTTAGCCCCACTTGGGCGCCACCAGATCTTATATATTTCAAGATTTAAAGGAAAGCTCTTCATATACTTCTAATATCGAAAACTCGACCTCTTTTAAAAAATTTCTGTACATTAGCACACTTCATGAACTTCACAATATATCAGCCTTGAAAATAGTTTTTAATCAATCTCAGAAACAAAAACATTCCAGAGGGGGACTTTTTCACTTTGAAATTTTTGAGAGTACTAATTTTAACCAACTTTTTAATCCTTGCAGCCCTATTGTAAGGTACCTGAAAAATGTAGCTGCTTCAGTAGCACATAACTAAACCAAAAATTTGAAAAATTGTTTTTTGAAAATCATTTTGTTGCCACTCTACGTAATATGGCAACCCCATTTAAAACTTAAAAATTTAGTGTTTTTGAGGAATTTGATTTTGTTGATAATTTATATTCTTTCTTATTCTTTTTCACTTTTAGTGTAAGTACATTAACATAGATTTTTTTTAGGTGATGTTGATTTATTCAGTCACAAATTACCTTACATTAACTTACTTTAATACTTACCCCAAGCCAAGGGGTAATCAGCTGCCCACAGTAGGTGTACAAAATTTGTTTACAGGACTACAAGACCAAGAATTGATTTAAAAGTCCTGTAGGATGGTGTACAAATTTGGTTCAGCTGATCACCCCTTGCCCTAAGCCATCTTACACTAACTTAAGAGAACATTTTGTGCAAAAAGCTTTCTTAAATATAGTCTACAAAAAATTACATGTTAAAAACTTGCAAAAACTGTAACAATCTAAAAAAGTTCTTCTTAAGTTAGTCCAAGGGGTGAATAGCTAACCCAAAGTGGGTAACCCGATTATGAAAACCCAGAATCTTTTCCCAGATTGTGGGGGATTGTGTGTGTAAGGATTGTCACAAGATTGTGAAAAATGTGTACACTGATTGTGAGAGCTATTACCTATTACCCCTTAAGTTAGTCTAAGTTAGCTTAGGGTAAGTTAAATTAACCCATTTTAGGCCAAGGGTAAAAATAAAACTTAAAATTTTTAAAGATTATATTTGAAATATCAACACATTACAGTAACACATATGTGGTGTCAAAAAAAATAACTCCGCTACTTCATATTTAACATTGGGTCAATGGTATCGCCTATATTGTAAGCCAAAAATTCTCCCATTTTTAATAAAAAAAATAAATTTCTTCTGTGTTGCATATACACATCAGCAGCCATAAATGGGTTAAGTTAGTGTAAGGCTATTTGCAAGGCAACAGATACCTACTTAATTTTACACCTTAAGCAGAAAAAGTATGTTTCTAGATTGTGCACAGTTGGGAGTTTATCAGAATGAAAAACACTTTTTTGGTCTATTCAAGCCCTTGTATGGCCAATAAAAAGCTAAAGAACTGAATATATGATAAATAATATAGTATCTTTGAACTGCAGAAGCAAACTGTGTTTATAAATCCAAGCTGTGCTTTATTATTCTAAAAATTATGAAAGTATAGCCAATCTGAGTAGAGTAGATACATAATTGAGCAAATATTGTCCCAAAAAATTATGATTGTGTATAGGTAAAAAAAAAACAATCTCAATTTCTAGATCAGCCACTTGAACAAGGCCTTTACTTCCTAAATACGCTCAGCCAAACAAATTCCTGCGATATTTACCGTTATGTGAACTATAAAATCATCCTTAATAAACCCAAAAATAAACACTACTCACCACTCACTACTCGGTGTGTTGTCGACTTCAAGCCTTCCAAGACTGCCCGAAAGCGAAAACCTCGATAGGGTCAAAGAGCAAAACGAAAAAAAAGACAAATAACGTAAAAGGGACAATGGACAACGCACTGGAAATTTATATCAAAATTCACAAGCTGAAAAATTGGTACGCAGTTTCCAACACAAACGAAACGACGAACTGACGCGATGACAGAACCGACACAAAAAAAAATTGCTCCTTTTTGTTGTTGACGCAGGCGAAAAAGCGAGATGGAGCGTGGTGACGCGAATGTGTCACACATGGAATTACAGGGTTGCCAAGGTTGGTTAAAAATTTAGCAAGACCAACTCCACAGAGGCCATGAATCAGAATCAAAATGACCGAAATATAATTCATGATACAGTCTTGTTATACCATGAATATAATTATACACAGAATACTAGGGGTAAATTTCACCATAGGCCGTTCTAGGGGGAAGGGGTTAAGTTTTAAATATTTTGATAATTTTTTTAAAAGTTTTTAGGAATTTCAATAAAAAAATTTCAAACACTTTCAAATTTCTAAAAAAATTTTAAATACTTTCAAATTTCTAAAAAAATTTCAAATATGTAATTTTAATATTCTAAAATTTTTTCAAGATTCATATATATATATACAAATATATATACAGGGTGTCCCATAACTTAGGGCCATAATGCAGCAGGTAATAAAGGGAGGTTATTTCTGATAAAAAATATATATAACATATGGGAGTCGATTAACTCATCTGTTTTTAAGATATAGGATTTTTAGTTAGAGTTAGAGAAGTGTGGGAAAACGGTTTTACAAGAAAAAGAAAGTTTGTGCCAGTCAAATAAATACTTAGCTAATTGTAATCCAAAAATGTATTATTTCCTATTTTGATAAAATTAAGAGTTAAGAGGGAGCTCTGCTTATAGCATACAATGAGCGTGTAATGGTTTTAAAAAACCATGTAGTAGGAGGGTAGGTTGTCATTTTTTTCATTTTAAGCTTTTAATTATCATTTTTGCTACAATTTTTCCTTAAAAATAAATAAATATTAACTAATACTACGTTAATATAATTTATCAACTTTAAATAAATTGATTTGAAAATAAATATTTTTAAAACTTTTTAACGTTTTTTTCAGTTTGATTTATTTTTAATTGACACTTTTAATTTATTGTATTAACTTAACCCTTTTCTGGTAGTAAATTATTATTAATTTTGTAAATAAAAATACAAAAATTTAAAAAACATTAAATTTTTCACTGTAGAGTTTTTAGAATTGTTTTTATTTTAACATATCTATCTTTTTTTTAAATTATTGTTATTGCACGATTTTGTAAAACTTGTAGTTTTTAAAGAATTTCTTCATAAGCTGAATATAAAAATGTTAAGCAGTATTAAAAATGTGGAAATATTATTGTGTTGCATACAAATTTTTTCTTCTATTCTTCCTACATATCTAATTTTGGCTGCTATTTTGAAGATGATATTATCGTGGTGAAAATTAAACTTTAATTTTTGGTCTACTATAATTCGTAAATATTAGAATAAATCCACAATTTCCAATGACCATATGACTAGCATGCTATCGTCTGTCTACCCTCCCCCTGTCTCCACAATGCATTGTTAGGCCTTGTTGTTTCGTAGGTAACGCTCAAAAGTCGTACGTTTTCATTCGGAAGGCGAATGTCACCATCTCTTTTCATCTGATTTAAATTCTGAAAGAAAGAAGTTTACTAAAAGTGCTCATAGTTTTCTAGGCAGTGTTGTCACGGCCAACGTCAACTTCCACCTCACTCTTTGTTATGCTAAATTATATCTGTCATCTCTCTTTGTAAAGTGTATTGACAAAATTTCCCATTGACGTCGCCGTCGCCATTTTCACTTGTCTGATTCTTGCTGACAAAACACAGAAAGTTTTCTCGGTTTTTCTTCAGGAAATTGGCTTAAAAACTAAAACAAAAAACATAGGAACGATTCTATAGACCAACCGCCACGATGCTGACCAGTTTCCAGCAGCAGCAGTTAAGTATGAACGGAGGAATACGGGTGGACAACTTGCAGCAGGCACAGGGCGGTTCCACTAAAATGGTAAAAAAAACCTATTTTTAACATTGCATTAATTTTACTTTTCTTATGGAGCCTATTTTGGCGGCGAAGCAGAATACATATTTGGGGAGCTATAATTGCCATTGAACATGCACAGTTGTTGGGGCATGTTTTAGGACTATGGCCTGTCCGAACCCAGCTCTATGTTTGAAAAGAAAAATGAGTTTTAAAAGTTTGATGTTTTGAACAGGAATTTTATGTTAAAATGTATGTTTACTAAAGGCCGCTTGACATGGTGCATGACAATAAAATTTGCAGGCAAATGAATGAAATTTTGCCCAGGTGCATGCACAGTACAAATCCAGCTGATTGTTGCAGGCAATCCATTTTTATCGGTCCAGTGCCATTTTTTTGTATGCAAACTGGGGATTTTTCCCTAGATTCTGGGGAATCAATGCATGGCTATGCACAATGTCAAACAAAAAGAAGATTTTTTTGCAGGCAACAATTTGACCGAAATTTTTTGTTTGCAAATTTTTGCAGCGTGTCATGCACCATGTCAAGCGGCCTTAAGGGCTACTTGACATGGAGCAATAGACTTGCAGTTGCATGCAAGATTAGAGTGCCTGATATGACATCTATTGTATAAACAAACAAATATGTCATTCAGGGACACTAATCTTGCATGCAACTGCCAGTATATTGCTCCATGTCAAGTGGCCTTTAATAAACATGGTTTTTTCGCATCTCTATTGCCCCACTATACTGTAACTCGGTGCGTTTGCTAATAACATGTATAGCTTGTGAGATATGAATTTTCAAAGTTTTGCCATTTTGGTCTCATGGGATTTCCTATACTAAAAATCGCTAAATGACGTTTTTCTGAATCTACAATGAAGGTGTGGTTTTTTCGCATTTCTACGGCCCCACAATACTGTAACTCGGTGCATTTGCTGATAACATGTATAGTTTGTGAGATATGAATTTTCAAAGTTTTGCCATTTTGGTCTCATGGGATTCCCTATACTAAAAATCGCTAAATGACGTTTTTCCGAATCTACATGGAAGGTGTGATTTTGTCTCATCTCTATGGCCCCACTATATTGTAACTTGGTGTGTTTGCTGATAACATGTATAGTTTGTGAGATATGAATTTTCAAAGTTTTGCCATTTTTGTCTCATGAGATTCCCAATACTAAAAATCGCTAAATGACGTTTTTCCGAATCTGCAATGAAGGTGTGGTTTTTTCGCATCTCTATCGCCCCACTATACTGTAACTTGGTGCGTTTGCCGATAACATGTAGAGTTTGTGAGATATGAATTTTCAAAGTTTTGCCATTTTGGTCTCATGAGATTCCCTATACTAAAAATCACTAAATGACGTTTTTCCGAATCTACACGGAAGGTGTGGTTTTTTCGCATCTCTATCGCCCCACTATACTGTAACTTGGTGCGTTTGCCGATAACATGTAGAGTTTGTGAGATATGAATTTTCAAAGTTTTGCCATTTTGGTCTCATGGGATTTCCCTCTTTACTAAAAATCGCTAAATGACGTTTCTCCGAATCTGCAATGAAGGTGTGGTTTTTTCGCATCTCTACTGCCCCACAATACTGTAACTCTGTGTGTTTGCTGATAACATGTATAGTTTGTGAGATATGAATGTTCAAAATTTTGCCATTTTGGTCTCATGGGATTCCCTATACCAGAGAACATATAACATTTCTTCGATGCCTATACTAAAAATCGCTAAATGTTGTTTTTCGGAATCCACAAGTAAGGTGTGAATTTTTTGCTTCTCTATGGCCCCACTATACTGTAACTTGGTGCATTTGCTGATAACATGTGTTTGTGAGATTTGAATTTTCAAAGTTTTGCCATTCTGGTCTTATGGGATTCCCTATCGTTTTTCCGAATCTACAATGAAGGTGTGGTTTTTTCGCATCTCTATGGCCCCACAATACTGTAACTTGGTGCATTTGCTGATAACATGTATAGTTTGTGAGATATGAATTTTCAAAATTTTGCCGTTTTGATCTTATGGGATTCCCTATACTAAAGAGCTTTAGTTGACATGGCTTCACTTGAAGTGTGCTAATAAGCTAGCTAGGCAGGTATCAGATCCATCATGGAGCCATTTATTTGGTTAGTGTTTAAATTATTTATTTTCATTAATTTTTATTACTCACATACCAAAGTACAATAGCTAGTCAAAAAATGAAAATTATTCAAAAACATGAAACTTTGGTATTTACCATATTTTTATATCTATGTTTATTTACTTGCTTTTTCTACAACATATAGCTTCTTTTGTTTTGAGTTGATTTGAAATATACAGGAAAACCCTGTATAGTTTTTGCAAAGTCACTTGAATAACTCCTAATACTGGGTTCTATCGATTTCATTAAATTTTGCTTCGTTCCATATAAAATCTTCTTGGTATAATTTCAACCCTACCGACAGAGAAAAGGCGCGGCTCTTTGCGGTCCGCCACACAGTATTTGTTTTCCGACCGACTGAGGCCAGGTGGATGGATGGCACCTGATTGGCAGATTTTTTTGAGATGCGCTTTTAATTGCTTTCAGGTGTTCGTTTCGGGACCCCCTTAGTCGGCAGTACGCAGAGTTAGAAAATAAATCAGTGTCGTTTCTGTAGGTGTAGGAATAGAAAGTTTTATTATCTATTTTTATTTCTTTAGTTTACGCCACAATTAAATGAAATAATTTCCATGAGTATATCTACCGCCGCCCATGTCACTTTCTTTAACTTTAAAGGACATGCCGATGGTCGGCTTTTATCTTTGTTCAACTGACTTTGCAAAAACTATACACAGGTTTATACAAACAAAGTATTGTTGGAATCAAGACAAGAAATGTAATTTAAAAACTTATTCAAATACAGGTTGTTTTATGTGGTGTAATATTTGATATTTTGTAATAAGTATTACCTATTTGTTATTAGACTTATATTGAGGTGTAATTTTTATATAGTCTGGAATACAGCAACAACCCCCGATGCCGGGAATGCAACGACCGCCAATGCCTCCAATGCCGCCGATGCCCCCCATTCCTTCCTCAATACCCCCAATGCCTCCAATGCCAGGACAACCACCAATGCCTGGCATGCATCACCCTCCAATGCCTGGCATGCAACTTCCACCAGGTAAGTTGGAATCTTCTGCACAACATTTCTTAATGAAAGTAAGATAGAAACAAAATTTTGGACTTCCATAAGTGTCTAACCGTTTTTAAGTGTTTTTTTAAATCTTAATACACTTGTTTTCTATATAGTTCAGGCAAGATTCGGGAAAATCCACTCTCTACAAGCATTTTATATTACTTTTTGGCAAATGGGCAATTCCCCCTATTTTGACCCCACTGAATCCGAATATCCCTGTTGCCAACTCGAAATATTGACAGGGGCTGAGATATTCAAGATGGTGGCCAAAATGGCGGCGGAATTTTAAATTGCAGCTGGAAAGCTCAAATTGTCACAGGTGGACATTCATAATATATGTTTGTATAATTAAAAGATAATAACATATTATTTTTTTTTTTTAATGGCTGCAAAAACCTCCATAGACCCCCCAAAATCTGAAAGTTTGAGGTTTTTTCAAATTTTCTTAAAAACTAAGCTTCTAAGAGAAAAATGTATTATATACTTTATTGTAGACAATAAAATTCCCTTTTCAACATGGTATAACTTAATAAAGTTAGACTAATAACAAGCTCTCCAGCGGCATCCGTTAATTGAAGTAATTAAAAAAAGTTGAAAAAATACCTACGTTTTTTCCAAGATTTATTAAATTTTTTTAAAAACTAATATCTACAGAAAACCATGTATTACATTTTGGTATACTCAATAAAATTTCCTTCAAAATGACGTATAACATGATTAAATCGGTTTTATAAATAAAACTTCAGGGGCATCCGTAAATTAAATTAATTTTGAAAAAACAGAAAATAAACCATTTTTGTTACACGTTTTATCTAATTTTCTCAAAAACTAAGCTTAACATCAAAAAACTTGTTTTACACTTTTTTGTAGACAGGGAAATTCCCTTTTTAAAAATGTGAAACTCGGTGGGGTTTGACTTATAGCAAACTCTCCAGCGACGTCCGTCAATGTGGGTGATTTCAACAAATCATTAAAAAAAAACATGTTTTCCATACGTTTTATTCAATTTTCTTAAAAACCAAGCTCTTTATCAAAAAATGTGTTTATACTTCGTCATAGCCAATAAAATTTCCTTTCAAACGATGAATAACAAAGTGGAATGTTATTTTATATTTACCGCTCCAGTGGTGTTCTTAATTTAAAGAAATTATTTAAGATCAATCCAAACTAATCAATTTTGTGTCTTATTAGCTTTTCGGTGGATAATAAGGAGCGGCGGATAAAAGGTCGAAAGTACAAAAGGTCGAAAAAATAAGGTCAAAAGTACAAAAGGTCAAAAATACAAAAGGTCGAAAGTACAAAATATCAAACTCTTCCTAACAGTTGACAGGTTGGTTGTTGATCCCAATGAGACCTAATTATGATTATGCCCCCCCCAAACCGTTGCATAAGATTCACCACTTTATTTTTAGTTCCATATGCTTAAAAAAATAACCAAAAACACCTGTGTCAAAGTTACTACTGTTACTTTCTGCACAAAAATATTGCTTAAGGGGGGGGCCATGGCCCCTATGCCCCCTCCCCTTATAACCACCGGTGTTTTGTTGCTTTAAAGAACTTATTTAGAAAAATCAAAATATCTAATCTAATCAAAAAACAGTTTATTTTAATTTGGAAACATTTTATTTTAGTATGTATAAATTACGAACCTTTTTGAAGTATTTATCATAACATTAACCTTACTTTGTAATATATCATTTAAAAAGAAATTGTCTTATCCTCAATAAAGAATAAAGGCACATTTTTTTCTGAAAATCTTAGAAAAGATATTTAAATATGCAAGAGAAACTGATTATTTCAGTTATTTTTGAAAATAAGTTTATATTAGTACGCCCCTGAAGCCTTAAATATGGCAACAACCCGACTTTAATAAAGTTTTTAAAAGAAAATGTTATGTTCTACAATAAAGTATACTATATATTTTTTCCTAAAAAGTGTAGTTTTTGAGAAAATTTTGACAAACCTATAATAAACATGTTTTTTCTAAATAATCCCAATATACGTACGCCACTGAAGAGCTACTTGCTTTTCCTAACCTTATTGACCAATACATCGTTGGAAAGGGAATTTTATTCTCCACAAAAAACTGTTCTTTGCAATTTTTGATAAAAAGGTTAGTTTTCGAGAAAATTGCATAAAACTTAAAAAAAAAAACAGGTTTTTGGGGGTTTGGGGGGGATTTTCTCCGTCCCTGTCGATTTTTCAAGTTGGCAACAGAGATATTCGGATTCAGCGGAGTCAAATTAGGGGGAAATGGTCTGTTGCCAAAAAGTAATATGATTTGCTTCTAGACTGAAAACGGAAAGCCTTTTAAAATAATATGCTCTGACTAATAAGGAGCAGTGGCGTCTGCTACAGGGGGGGCAACGGGGCAATGTCCTCCCAAAACTAGACAACAAACAGTAATTTTTTATTAATTTATTTAAAAAAAGTTAAAACTTCTCGTACAGCATGTCTAATTCTTTTTTTTAGTCTGTGGTTAACAAAGGCGATTAATTGGGTAAACTTTTTTAGTGTAAATAATTACAAGCCGGCAGCACCGCGCGGGACAAGGTTTCAATTTTACCCGTTTTTCAGCGGTGTATGGGTGGCTGTTCTTGCGCGGGGGTGAGAAGAATGTTTTAGTTAACGTCGGCCATATTCATCGTGCGAAAACGTTCGTTGCTCTTCCTACGTGTTGCCGGTTCTATCCTTAGTGAAGACGTATGAGTTTATTTTAATTTGGGGTAGCTCAGTAGTTAAAAGCCTTAAAAAGCGGAAATAAATACCGTCGATTACATAATTAACTGTGCAAATTTAAATACGTTGACATATGAACTTCGATTACAAATAAAATCTTTAGGGTCACATAGACCGGTCCTAAAAATCCTAAAAATGAACCAAAATTTTAGTGCAAGTAATAAAATATACGATTCTGAAAACTGGTGGTGCGATTGTGAATAATGAAATGCTTTTTTTTTCAATTCAATTCAATTTTTTATTGTACATCGACTTATAAAAGTATATACAATGTCAAATTTTACAGCAGAAAATACTATATAATATTACATTTAACTCTAGTCAATGATCAAAAAGGTCACTAATGCTATAGAAACATTTATCAATAAGGTAGCTCTGTAGTCTTTTTTTGAACTGTTTTTCTGGTGTGACATTATTTATTTCATTAGGAATTTTATTATTTACATAACTAGCAAAACATTTTGGACTTTTCCTAAAAGCTGATAGATAAAAATTTGGAATCAAGATTTTACTTGTTTGCCTAGTATTATAGTTATGACTTGTTGAAACTGTTGGGAATTTGCTTTTGTTTCGCCTTACAAACATAGCCGCCTCAAGTATCAAAATGCCATAAAGAGTAAGTAGCTTTTGATTTTTAAATATAGGCCTACATGATTCCACAGGGCTCAAGGAAAAAATCTTCCTTAAGATTCGTTTCTGAAGCACAAAAACCCTCCCAATTTCGCATGATTGACCCCAATAAAGAATCATGTATTTCAGATGACTGTATACCAAAGCATAATATACATTTATAAGTTGTTTTGTTGTTAATATGTTTTTCAAATTAACTATTGCGAAGTATGCAGAGTTGAGTTTTCCAGCTACATGGTCAATATGACAGGTCCAGGTAAGCTGGCTATCGATATGTAATCCTAAGAACTTATAGCTGTCAACCCTATCAACCTTTACACTATTCATGGAGAGGACAAAGTTTGGTACTAACTTTCTCTTGTGAAACACCATGTATTTAGTTTTGCTCTCATTGACTAGCAGTTTGTTACTAGTACACCATTCATGAAACTTATCAAGCATGAGATTGGACTTTTCGATAAGAGTTTGTAGGGATTCACACGATATGACAATGGTGGAATCATCGGCATACAGAACGATTTTTATTTTATCCTCTGGGGACCAACAACTTTCTAGAAAACTTACAAGGTCATTAATAAACAGAATAAATAGGAGTGGGGATTGCACACTACCTTGTGGCACCCCATATCTTTGCTCACAAGTGCTAGAGAAATCTAAACCAAACTTTACCTTTATTTTCCTACCTGTCATAAAAGAAGTAACAAGATTTCTGAAATCACCTCGAAACCCTAAAGCATTCAGTTTTTGAATAAGAAACACACTATCAACACAATCAAATGCACGTGTGAGGTCAAAATAGAGAGCAACAGTGAACTTGCTTGAGTCCATTGAGTTGTAAATTGCTTGAGTGAAATCATAAGCGGCAGTATTGGTTGACAATTTATCTCTGAAACCATGCTGTGCATTTGAGACAAGGTTTTCATGATTCAGGAATGACCTCATTCTATTTACATTTATTTTCTCAAAGATTGCTTTATTTGTCTTATTATGAACAATCACCCCATTCTGAGGACAAGCTCAAAAGTAAATTTCTGTTTTTGATTTTTTCCCTATTAAAATTTGAGATAGTAGTTCTTTATTTGTTGCTAAGTCTAATAATAATTTTTCTATTAGGAATGCAACCCCCTCCGGGGATGCATCCTCCTCCGGGAATGCAGCCCCCAGGAATGCAGCCTCCAGGAATGCTGCCTCCCAGAATGCAACCTCCAGGAATGCAGCCTCCAGGAATGCAACATCCGCCAGGGATGTCTATTTCCAGGCCAGGAATGCCTGGACAACCTCCTCACATGGCTACAATGATGCCCCCACCAGGATTTCAGGCCCCACCTCCTTTGATGTCAATGCCCATTCCTCCGCCTTCGCAGGCGGGACCTAGCAGCCAAGGTCCACCCCCACCCACTCCTATGCAAGTTGACATACCACAGCCACCCCCACAAGCACCCCCTAAGCCATGTAAGTACCTATTTTTCAAGATTGTGACTGTTAATAAGTTTTTCTCTAAGCGGTATGTTTTGTGGCTATTGAAGTTTGATTATTAAAATTAATTTTTTTTTAATTGGGAGGATATTATAATTTTATGAACTATGGAATCAAGCAAGGGATAAAATTTAAAAATATGGTTAATTAACCAATCAAATTTACCAAGGATTTACATTTTGTCAATTTAATTTTATTTTTTCCAAAAAAAAATTAAAACAAAAATTAAAGGGTGTTGTTGAGGGGTGAACAGCTCTCACAATCGGTGTACACATTTCTCACAACCTGTTCACAATCCTTCACAATCTTTACACAATCACCCACAATCTGTCACAATCTCTCACAATCCTTCACAATCTCTCACAATCCTTCACAATCTTACCACAATCCCTCACAATCTCTCACAATCTTTAGACATTCCCTCACAATCTTAGCAAAAGATTGTGGAAAAGATTGTGGATTTTCGCAATCGGCGTACACATTTTGGGGTTCCCTCACAATCTTAGCAAAAGATGGTGGATTTTCGCAATCGGCGCACACATTTTGGGATCAGCTGGTCACCCCTCGGTTATTAAGCAGCAGGTCCGGGAACGTTAAATGAAGAGGGCGGCAAAGGAAACTATAGACATGATGACTTTTTTTTTTTGTCGCAAGAATTTTTGATGGGACAGTGCCCACCCCGCCCCTTCAGGCGCGGTACGCCGCTGCACAGTCCTCCACCATCTGTCACATTCTCTCACAATCCTTCACAATCTTACCACAATCCCTCACAATCTTTCACAATCCCTCACAATCTTGCCACAATCCCTCACAATCTTTTACAATCCCTCACAATCTTGCCACAATCCCTCACAATCTTAGCAAAAGATTGTGGATTTTCACAATCGGTGTACACATTTTGGGTTAGCTGTTCACCCCTCAGGTGTTGTCAAAAGGAGACACAATTTGGGTAAAGGGCAAATTGACCTTGATAATGACGTGGTAGGTCTTTTAAAGCTGAGATCGATTTCTTTAAATTTTATAATGTTTGATCTTGATTTTGATAGCCTTGAACTGACCACCAAAAAAAAAAAGAAGTGAAATATTATTGACCTTGCTGATATTAACATTGATTTTGGTTAAATAATGTTATTGTAAATAACAGGGACGTTGCGAGGACGCAGTCATAAGATCAAAGGAAAAAATAGTTTGTGGAAAATCCTCAAAAGGGGGGGGGGCATAGCTCGTATACTACCCGGGATATTCGGCCGCCTTGTTAGTCACTCCTTAAGAGGAACATTGGCGAACATATGTTCCTCTCTAGAGAAGAAAATACTTTCATCTCTAGGAACAAAAATAAAATAAAATAAAAAAATCAAGGTCAAGCAAAAGAACCAATTATAAAATCTACCTCTGTCCGATTTTAGAATCAAGAATTAACTTTGGTTAAAAAAAAAAAATCACAGGAACTTTGGTATGCACAAGACATACACCCTTTCGATAGCTTTAGGCGCTGGTTAAACTTTTAACGCATTAAGGATAAAAATGGAAAATAACGCGAGAACCATACAAAATGTCGATTGACACCTACCTTGCTTTTTTCTCGGCGGTACAAATTTCATTCACTGGGCGCCCAGGCTTCTACCAGAGTTCTTGAGTTGATTGAAATCACTGTGAGGAGTTGAGGTAACGGATTGGAATGATTTTAGAATTGATTGGCACTAATTGTAATTGATTGAATTGTATTTTTGGAAAAACCGAGTAAAACACGCCGGTTTCAATATGGAGGCTACGATGATCTCTGGTCATCGCGCCGGTGGGTTGCGCACTTTCTATCCGCGCACTTTGCGGTGTCACGTGACAACCTGTATGGCTCAGTGCAACGGAATAATTAATATTTAGGAAAATTAACTAAGTATTATTTGTCTTGCACGTACAAATTTAAATGACCTTGAAGGCCATGGTCAAGGTCAATTAATACATAAAGTCTTTCTTTAAAGGAACATGTTAAGATCAAATATAAGGTCAACAGTTGATTCGCCTGTTGACACTCTTTAACTTTTGTCTTAAACGTTTTTTGAAAAAATAAGATTTTTTTCAGATATTTGGTTGTCTGAACCACGTTGTATAAGAATCATTTTATTTATCCTAAACTTTTCTCCACAAAAAAAATCTTCAAAATCCACAAAACAAACTGCACCCTCAAGTAACGGACAGCCATAACTAATATATGCGATGTTGTCTGCTTGAGATGTTCCAGAATAACAGACTGACTGGCGAACAGATAAGATACCTTACCCCCCCTACTTCGCCGTCGATATGCAACCGCTGGTCTCCGAAAATGCGGTTCATCTCTGGTAGGACCTTCAACCACGAGTTCATATGATTTGTAATCAAGTATGGGCTGTTTTAGCAGGCAATCACAAAAAATATACAGTTAGGGTAAAAGCTATACTGACCATGAAGATTCTGCTTAGAAAAGAAAAACTAATTTTGCAGGTGTTTAGATTAAAATAGAAACAGCGCCCCTCTTCATCACTCTCGAGTCATGCTCCGCCTTCCGTAAGCCGCGTCGAATGAATTTTATTGCATTGGTTTTGGTAGGGATAAAGATATTTAATTGCCTAGTTTGGGTGTGGTCTATGATTCAGTTACTCAGAGCTTTTGGAAGAGGAATGTACCCATTTTTTGTTTATTATTGTTTCTAAACATCGCGTTAAATTAGGCTGCCATATCCTATGAATAAAATTGATTTTTTACATTGCTCTCGTCACGGCATAACCGATTCAACAGCTTAAAAAAAGTAAGAATATGTGATTTTAAAAACCTTACAAAATCTTTTTAAGAGCTACCAAATTAATCAAATTAAATGCTCAAACTTGCCACCCTGTTTTGCTAAACGGTTATAAAATCCCTGCCATAAATTGCTTAGCATTTCAGGTGTGATCGAATTAAAAGCCTCTTTAATTTTAATTCCAAGTTTAGCTAAATTATGAGCTCGAATGCGATCTGGTAATACTGCGTCTGCTTATTTAGTCATGTGTCAGGCACCCATCCTGCTGAAACCAAACTTGAAAATCAACATCCGGCAATTGTTGAGTTGCAGGAATCACTCGATTTTGTTTAAATAAGCGGCCCAATTAAAGTTACCATTAATAAAAAATGGCCCGATGATATTATCTCCAAGAACCTCAAGACTAAACATTTAATTTTTGAGGGTATTGTGTTCGCACATTTACCGTTAAATGTTTATTTTCTTTTGTCCAGTAACGAGTAATTGATTAAGTAAATTTCATCCTTAAAATATTGTCCTCAGGAAACAGTCTGAGATTTTTTTAAATTTCTAGGCTTTGGGAGGAATATCATCAGGTATCTCCTTGGCAATGGTTGAACTTGAGCAAGGAGGGAGGACTTCAGCCGCAGCACAAATGGCATGTCGTCTTTGTTTTCACATGGGTGTTGAAGCCTCATCCCCCTCTTCATTGTCGCTACATTTTCTCCAGAGCTTAACACACCTAAATTTATCCAAATGGTTAATTATGTTCAAAATGAGGCCAAAATACAGCCGGCATAATGCTCGAGAAAGAAATTAGTAAGGTTTATAAAAACGCAATTCTTACCTCCTCCTCGCTTCGCGGATTAAAAAAAAAAGACAATCTCTAACCCATTACGCGGCCTCGTTAGATCTCCCCTAATATCTCTAGTCAGCTCTTGTCTACCTGCCTATAATTTCTCTTTTGGTGTTCCTCATCATCTTTAACTTTTAGTTTACGGATCGTCGCGATTTGCTGCTGATATTTTTATCTAAACACTTGCTAAATTGGTCTTTGTCTTTCTAAGCAGACTCTTCATAGTCAGTATAGCTTTTATCCTAACGGTATTATATATTTTATACCTATTTGGTATATGTACAGGGCATTTTACGAGGCAGGCACTTATGATAAAACACCCTGTACTTTATTTGTTTTTTGATTTGGTAAATTTCTTAAGAAAATGATTCCACACACTCTACATGGGGTTCTGGTTGGCACAGGTTCTTATAAATAAGATTTAAAAAAAAATTATTCTTAAATTTCACCATTGTTCTGGCAAATTTGTACACATTTTTAATGAGGTCATTCCAATGACCAAAAACGTCTTATCATATTTCTTTTTTTAATATTTAAAAAGGCTGACATTTAAACCATTGTTTTCATTTTTCTGTCACCGCCAGTTGACATAACTTATATAGAAAGATCAACCAAAATTAAATTAAAAATGTGTATATATTTCAATTTTCTATTTTGATTTTTGAAAGTTATGACAAAAGAGATTAGAACTTTTTTCTTTTTTTGGAACAATGCTCTAAGAATATTATCCATTTTTAAAATATATTCCTAAATTCTATGTAGTGTATGGAAACTATTATGAAATTTTTTAAATATAAATCTTCTTTTATTCCATTGATCACAAATTAAAAGTCGAAAGAAATAGCCCATACTTGGTCACAAACTTTAAAAGGACACCATGTTTTGACGTCTCTATTTTCTTTTGTATTTACAGGAATCGAAATTCAATGCGACTTGAGTTGCAATCAGCTATTTATTTTGAATTATAGCAAGCCTCGGCCATGATCTTTCCTATTTTGATTTTGGAGCTGTTTATTTTGAATCTTATGAAATCGTTTTTTTTTTGTTTTTCAGAGCATCCAAATTCTACTACATTATCAATCATTATTTTTTTTGCTAAAAAGTGATTGCCAGTCATAGTCATAAAAAATGTGGTCATTGCCATTCATTGTTGGCATGTAAACAAATACTCTTCTGCAATAGATAACAAGATTTGCAGCAGTGTTTTCTAAAGGGTGCTAAATTTAGGTTTTAAAACCTGTAACATAATTTGTGTGTGGAGGTTTAGCTAATTTTTTACCCTGATTGCCATTTTTTTATATCTTCCTACCCCTAATATAGTAGGTCCTTGTTTTATTGATAAGATTGCATAATGTCGATACAACCATAAAAAATTTAATATTTTCTTGGTATCTTTTGAACTTGCAACTTTTTTGTGCAACTGGTTAAAGAATGGTAAAGAGAAATACCACAGAACAAGGCATAAACAAGACGTTTTGGTGAAAAAGTTTCGAAAGTTTTAAACTCATGATTATATGGTTAATGGTCTTTAATAGTTTGCAACCTTTTTTCTTGTTCTGAAAGTTGCAGAAAAAAGTTTTAAACAAAATTTGAATTCAACAAAATTTTCTACAAAAATGCTGAAGTGTGTTTTTCCGTCAGACTAATAGTTTTCGAGTTATGATATTAACCATTTTGTCGCTATTTTCGATTTTGCAATTTTTTTCTTTAATCGCCTTTAACTCGAAAACTAATAATCTGACAGAAAAACATTATGCAGCATTTTCGTTGGAAATTCTATTGTCTTTACTTTTTATTCAAAACTTTTTTTCTACAATCTACAGAAACCAAGTGATTTGAAAGAAACTGATCGCGGTACGAGCGGACATCGCTCAAGGTCGCAAACTTACTGGGATATTAAGGACCATCGAACCCTAAAATTTTACCAAGTTTCAAAACTTTCGAACCCTTTGCAACCTTAAATGTATATAATGGATGGCCTATACTTACATTAATAAAATTTATGAATCAAAAGTGTCGTTTTGAAATTAAGTGATGAATTTGGATGCTCTGCCATTTTGTCAAAAGCCAATCTTGCGCTGCTGCTGCACACGAAATCTACTAATTCCCTTGAAAATATTTTATTCTTTTAGCTACGGTAGAGCAGTGTATACCGGCCACGTGATGATCTTCTGGAAATGCAAAACTGAACCTATTTCTATTGTTCGTTCAAAAAGTTTGATTTTTTTTGCCTAATTAAAATAGTATTTAATAAAAATACTATATAAATGGTGCTAAATAGTGCAGGACCAAACAGCGCTCTGATAAAACAATGTATGGACAAAATATTAAATTATAATTTGCACTGTATTAAATATTAAAAACTAGACCAGGTACTTTTTTAAATCTTGGGAAAATAAAAACTTAAAAATGCTATTATTATTTCTAGACACAAAAGATAGTAATATGGTGTCTTTGTTCAGTAACTTTAAACGTAAATTTCGTTATAATTGTGGTTAATAATGATTAGTTTTTTTCGCGAAAAACAGACAAACCTCAACCTTGTTATTGTCTTTCACAATACTGTTACACCCGGTTCCCACCTACGACTTTCTCGTGGGTGCCCGCCCCCGTCACATGATCTCAATATAAAATGTTATGACAGTCATGTGACGCGTGCGCGGGCACGCACGAGAAAGTCGTACGTGGGAACCGGGTTTAAGAAAATAATTTCTTGAGAAGAATATTTTTAAACTTGTCAAAACATTCATAACAATATGGATCGTTCATACTCGTCTTTTGTCTAGTCTTTTGTCTTGGTTTAGTCATATGTCTTGTTATAAGAAAGTTAAAACCACTGTTTCTTATGGGAGTGTTCATACAATGTTTTTGCTTTTGTTTTTGATTAGTCTTTGTCTTAAGAGTTGCCAACTTTCAATCCTTAGGACAACGACTAAGACGAGTGACAGACATCAGGTGATATTTGTTGTTTTATTTTTACAGGGCGTCCGAAGAGCGCAAGCGCGCGGCCGAAATTTACCGCCATTAATCATGTTTTTAACAGAAAATCTCAACATAACCTCAAAATTTTATTTGTTTTTTTGTTTCTTTTTCGCTTTTGTTCTTTCATGTCTGTGCTTCGTGCACAGATTAGGTTAAATAAGATTGTTTTGTGTAGAAAATGACTTTTGAAGAGGGCCTTTTTATTGAAATTGAATTTTTTTTCAGTGGGTTACGACTAAAACTAATCAAAAACAAAAGACGAGTATGAACAGCCGATTTTGTTTAAGACAGCTAAGACTAATCAAAGGACAAAGACTAATCAAAAACAAAAGACTAAGACGAGTATGAACAATACTATACTCACAAATTTTTTAAACCAAAGCAAAACATAAAAATGAAACACGAATCGAGTTGGCGCTAAACCTCGGTAGGTAACCACGTCCGTTGTTATTAAAAACAACGGCATGACAGGTCGCCACTGCGTCGACTCAGAATAACGATAACCACAATTGAAGTGAGAAATGTACTGACCAATAGCACTTTATTATTTTAACGCCTTAACGTAAATTAAAACGACGGAAAGTGTTAATAGCATAGAGGGCAAAGGAAGAACAGTTAGCTGTAATGTTTTGCTCTTTATCAAAGAAATTCAAGGAACCCATGTTTTTGCTCTTTATACATAAAGACGGTCTTTTAAATACGAGGGTGGATCAAATATAAACAAGCCTTTTTAACTTACTAACGAAAAAGTCATTCAAGATGAACGTGGCCGTTATAATTTTGGAGTAGGGATATTCAGCAGCATGTAGGCGGCTGGTAGTGCCGCGATGTTCATTTGGCCAGGAGCAATCGCAATGAGCGAGAAGAAGGGACATAGCAGTGTTGCGCAAAGAATAATCATTAAATTTCTTACACGCGAAAACGTGAAACCTGCTGAAATTCGATGCAGATTGCGAGCACAGTTCGGAAATAAGACGCTTTCGTGGGCACCTGTAAAAACTTGGTGCAAATAAATTAACGACGGCCGTGAGCGTGTCGACAACGTGAGTCAGCTACGCGTACCATCACTTCTGCAGGCAAAGTTTTAGCGACCGTTTTCTGGGACTGGAGAGGAGTTTTGTTGGTCGATTTTTTGCACGAGCGAATAACAATAAACGCGGCTTACTACTGCAACCTACTTGACCAGGTAAAGCTTGATTATGGCGAAAAGAGGAGAGCACGCCCCATCCAAGACGTGTTGCTCCTGCTAGACCTGATACGGCAGCTGACTGTGCTGGAATACCCTCCATACAATCCAGATTTATTACCTTGCGATTTTCATATGTTTGGCCCACTCAAAGATTCACTGGGAGTCGAGCAATTTCAGACCAATGAAGAGTTGGAGGCATTCGTGCGCAACTGGTGAGATACGAAACTGTCAAACCGTTGGGAACAGTGTATTAACCGAAAAGGGGGATGTGTAGAAAACTAGAAAAAATTTCTGTTTTGTGTTTCTAAATAACTAGTTTATAAACAAAGGCTTGTTTATATTTGATCCTCACTCGTATATTTATATTTGTTGGCTTTACTCACTTTGTGCCATAAACATGCATTCTTAGTTGGCCATTACTGTGATACTGACGTCACGTGACCTGATCAAACGTCACTATTGCTTCACCCGAGGATTATAGCCTGTCTTTTGGTTAACCAATAGCACAACCCGCAGCTTGCAAAAGGTTCGGTTTGGTTCATTCTTTGAGTGTTCCCCGTTAACAAAAACCCACTAGATACATATCGTTTTAAACATAATTTTATTTTTAACAAAATAGAGTAAAACAAGATTTTTTCTGAAAACTTAGTTTTTAGGAAAATTAAATAAAAGAAATAAAAAATTTAAAAATAAGTAATTAGAAAAAAAATTAGCTCAATATGCGGACGCCCCTGGAGTGTCAATAATAGCTTTAACACAACTTTGTAATACGCAATTTAAAAAAACATTTTATTTTCTCTGAAAAAGGTATTTTAACATTTTTCTCTAAAATGCTTAGTTTTTTTGAAAACTGAATAAAACCTAAAAAAACATGATTTTTTTTCGTGATCTCAAAAAATAACCCAAATTTATGGATGCCAATTCAGTGTTAACCGTGGACTTGGCCCATTTAGGTGATAGGTATATTGTTTAAAAGATAATTTAATTTTCTACAATAAAGTTACACACTTTCTTTAAAATGCTTACCTTTTGAGAAAATGGCATAAAACTGAATAATTTCGGTTTATTTTGCATATACTATGGAATTACATAGGAACCGGGTGTACTGCTAACACTTCAGGGCTCGTATCTCAGGAAGGGTACTACCCAGAGAACTCACTAATGTTACATTTTACAGACTATTAGTGGGTCTTTATTTTATGTGCACATATTTTCTCAAAAAAGAAGTTTCGAAGTTAAGCCACTAAAAAAAAATTGGTCAAAATCCAAAACGGCGGCGAAATGTTTAGCGTCATAACTCAAAAATCATTTGTTTGTCAAAAAACTTACAAAAGCGTTTTTGTAGAAAATTTTTATTGTCTTGAACTTATGTTTAAAAGTTTTTTTTCTAAAACGAACAGTAACTAAGTAATTTTACAAAAACTTTTTTGTGCGCACAAAATCCAAAATGGCGGGGGAAACTCGAAAACTCAAATTTGTTTTTAGGACTGCAATGTCAACAACATATGTCAAAATCGTGACTACACCACCTTTTGCAAGTTAAAATTCTTTAATGACTGGACTAAAAAGCCCAGGCGAAGCGTGCAACTTTGGATGCCATTTTATCCCGCGAAATTTTGGGTGTGCTTTCCTGCGCTATTTAGTACTTAGCTGAAAAGTCGTTTTAAACTAGAGATACTTTTTATTCGCTTTAGGTTTACTAAATTACTCATTTTTTGATCATTTTGGTCTTATTTAAATGTAATTAAAATTTAAACTTTTCCGGAAATGTTTAATTAAACACAATGAACTTTATACGAAGTAACTAAAACGGCCACGGCCATACATTACGTATATGGGACACTGAGGCAAAAATTTAAAGAGTTTTTTTTAGAGTGAGAACATACATGAATGGTAACCATTGCAACGTTTCTCTCTCTAGTTCTATCCACCGGTGCTATTCTGTGAACTAAGTCTCTTCTCTGTTCTGAATCAAAGAGATTGTCATTTGTGATTTGTCATTAAAGTGTTTGTCAGTGGTTGTCAGTATTTTTTTCAAAACTGTTTATGTTGAACAAAAATAAAAAAAGGGAACACGATGCGTTGCATGTAAAAACAAGTTTTATAACAGTGAAAAGCCGAAAGTTACTTTGATTATTTAAAAAACTTTATTAGTACCTAATCGCAGTAAAAAATGCAGTTATAGATTAAAACTCAAACGTCCGCGAACTTTCAAAACTACAAAATATCATAGGAGGGTAGTGGTAAAAAAGGAAAGGTAGCACCTCCTGCGCAGCGTGCTCTCTCTAAAAAAATATCCAATATTTTTGCCTCACTTGACATATATGTAAAGGGCTATTCAGTTATATTTATAGAGATCATTGATTAGACATTACTTTTAGGTTCTAAAAGGAAGAAAATTTTCAAAAAATATTTTAGTTTTTCTAAAGTGTCCTAAAAGTGTCTTACCCCATAAGTTTTAAATTGTCTCATACATTCAACACAACAAACTGCAAAAAAACTTCAAACTTTTTTTGAACGAAATTCACAATAATGATATTTAAATTGCAATAATATTTTATAACAAGCATATTTTTTGAGATTTTGTGATTCATACAGTACTCTTCAAATAGTTTTGATAAATTTACTGATTAAAATAAGTTTTAGGACGTACTGTATGGATCATAAGTATACACTTAGACCTAACAATTCTCGTTTTTACCCCTGATTTTTGCGCCCCCTAGAATTTGTTTCGTTTGTTTGAAGGTCCGATTTTACACCATCAATACGATAAATTGCAGTGTGTTATGCAGCGTTCACACTAGTATGACCTGTCAATTTTTGAAATGAAGTGGTCATACGGTTTTTGAAAGGTAATTTTTATTCAAAATGGTTGTTACCCTGATATGTACAGTAAGATGTCATAAGAATAGGACGTATTTAGTCCTTTTCAGATAACTATTTGTCAAATGTTTGACAGCGCCATAGAAGTTGCACTGTAGGAAAAACTGGTAAAATTTGCTAGGATAAAGTAGGTGTCCATAAAACTCTCTTGATAATCTGAGGTTCAGTGACAAACATGCTTACCAAATCGCGACATTTAAAGCTCTCAATTCGTCATACCTCGACAAATTTTAAACCATTTAGAACCTTACTACAGAAGTCAATTTAGTAAAAAAAGTTTTAAAAAAATACATGTTGATTTTTTCCTAAAGCTTTAGATTACCTTGCTAAGCAAAATACAATTACAGTGAAACCTCTCCTTGTGGACACCTCTATTAAGCGCACACTCCCTTTAGGCTGACAAATTTGTTGGAACCAAGCTTTTGCCTATATCTTTACATGTAAAATTCCCTCCTATAACCGGACGCGGACAATTTTTTTTGGTTAAACAATTCTGAAACCTCCCTTAACCGGACTCAAACCTCTGACAACGGGACGGAGCGCTCCACGACATGGGCATAAATATTATGTAGTATGTTGGCAACCATGCACTCTACAGCAGGGGAATTACCTCTTTCCGTTTTAATGCGGTGACTGCTGTGTTTATTATTCAGTTGGGTAATAATACACTTGCGTGCATAGTCAGTGCAGTCTTCGTCTTAGTGTCCACTGACTAATAGCCACTACTCGCACCTTAACGAGCTGTCATTGCACTTGAACGACATTAAGGTGACGGTTTCTTAATGTTGTTGACACAATAAAGCGGTCATCACGAGCGGTTGTAAATCGCCTTCTGCCTGTTCCAGGTCGCCTATGAAAGTCTCCAGTCTCCTTATAATGCTGGTACACTCTTCGAACCGCTGCGCAGGTCATATTCAATTGTATGGCAACAGCTCGCTGACTGAGTCCATTTTCGATTAAAGCAATAACTTGGGCGGTTTTTTGTGGTGTAGTATGCATTAAACTTACACTATTGACATTTTAAAAAACGAATAATATGCAAATTTCAGCTGCAAAGGCAATTTGACAAATTTGTTATTTTCGTTACAATCACCACATAAACACGTTTCATGTGTTTACCGGTTGCTACGCATATAAACGATAAACCTTCTTAAAAAAACTATACTCATATCAAAGCATATTAAATTGTCATTCAAACAGCATATTTCTTTTTTTGATCTGATAAATAATTCTTTAAAAACTCAAGTTTAGATCTCCTTGAAATGGCGCCTAGTAAAAAAACTTCTTAGTTTATGTGGAAAAATGGAAGTTGTTAACGTTTCGGAGAAGAAACATTTATAAGCACGAAGGATCGCCGAAAAATTTAATATCGGAAAATCTTTAGAAAATTTAACAGTTCCCTCTCTTAAGCGGACACCTCCAATAAGCGGACAAAATCGACGGAACCGTGAGTGTCCGCTTATGGGAGGTTTCACTGTATATTATTTTCTAAAACGACAAATCGCGGTCCAAGAGGTGGCCTACTTTCCCGGTCTTAGGTTCCACTTAACAAACTACAACTGCTAAAATGACGAGATTGCACTGCTAAAAACGTGTCCGTTATCTTGGAAATCTCTAAGGACATATTGTTAAATTACTTAACGCAAAAAATCAGAATTTTTGACCCCGCTCTCCCCTTCGTAACGCATTTTCAAGAAAAAATACATAAAAAAAAAATCATTAAGTGTAACGCAAGGCTAAACTCCCACTCCCTAGAGCGTTACGTAATTTAGGAATGGCCCCTAAACTTTCGTAAAATTTTTTATTATTGTAATAAAACAGATTTTCCACATATTTGCTGCTTTGCCGTTACCACCTTGTTGGCACACATAGAAATAAAACATACAGCAATCTGAATAGTTGTTTAATGATCTGTTACTCAAGCGATGTCAGGTTCTTCTCAAAAGTTATGACCGCCAAGTTTCGGAAATATATTCTAAAAATGAACGATCTCTTAAAAACTACTTGGTGTCCAGAGGTGTTTTGTAAAAAGGTAATTTAAGGCTTTTTTATCACTTTTTTTCTGAACTGACTGTAGTGCGGACCAGTTCGCCAATTTCGATAGACGGCTAAAGTAAAAAAAATTGTATTTTTTTTAAATTACTTTCTTGCATATGCCATCGAAATTTCTTCGATGCATATGCTTTAAAAAAAAATGATTTCCAATTGTTTTGGAGCAGAGCTGGTTATACTTTGGTAATAATTATCTAAGATTTGACGTCACTATTTTGTTCTTGGGCAAATCTGTAAAAAATACCTCTTCATCAGTTTAAAAAATAAATTTTTTTATGATTTGTACATGAACCAACATTAAAAATAACAGTTTTAAAAGTTTTATTTTGTTTTGTGGAATTGTAAAGTAATTGCTAATCAGGTAGAAGCGGTCATGATAAATTATAATAATAACTGATTTTTAGGTAAACCAAAAAATAACCAGAGCTTATCAATTCTTAAAATCAGAGTGGTTTACATTAAAATGGGTGAAGAGCAAAAAATTCACATAAAGTTGGATTTTTTTGTTCAATTTTTTAAAGAGATGTAGATATAAAGAACTCTAGATCTTACTATTCCAACAAGCTCGTTTAAAATAACATGCTTGTGCGTTACTTATGTTGAGCCTTTAATTTTGGACCAGAAGTTAACTGAACTTTTTTCTTAATCCGACCTTATTTATTTTCCATTTCAATACAGTGTGTTTCTTAGATACATGCAAAAATTTAAGGAAGTTATTTATAGGTTAAAAATAAAGCTTTTGTATCAAATACACTTGAGGTATTAGGCTTTTGATTTCGAAATACATGTCATCACTAACAATTACTTACTTACTTAGTACTTTCATTTAAATTTTATCTTGTAAATCCAGTCCTTAACACAAAAAAGTTTTAAAATTTTCGGGTATTGTGCAAAAAACAAAACAAAAATAATTTTTTGGTAGAGGCAATATTTGCTTAGAATAATATTGCAGATTAACCGGATTAATAAAATTTTATTTTTACTAACCGCCTTGATTTATTTTAAAATGTTACCTAATGACATATACGGGGTGTCCCCGACCACCCATCCACCCCTTTTAAAACCTAGGGGATGGATTTTTTCAAGGATCTAAAAAATTATTGTAGCCATATCGAGTATGCTCTTTCAATTGGTTGTTATTTTAGATTCCGGCGCCGACCGGAAGTGGCCTATTCTGGTCTAAAGTCCGTTTTTTGAATAGGGATGGGCATAATTTTGCAACGAATTCGGATTCTACGCAAGAAAATACGTACATTTTATTTGACACATTTTTTTCTTAAACGTCATTATTTTTTGTTAATATATGCCCATCCCTATTTGAAAAACAGACTCCAGGCCTAAATAGGACACCCAAAGTTGAAAGCATCTACCAATAATCAAAAGAGCGTACTCAAGTAATTTTTTGGATCATTAAATAAACTTTTCCTCTAGGTTTTAAAAGGGGTGGACGGGTGGTCTGGTACACCCCCTGTATATATATATATATATATATATATATATATATATATATATATATATCTCAGCTACTGGTGAAACATTGATCTGTCAACCTGTTTTGACCTTCAATAAGTTGCAAATTTGGTTGGAATATCTCAAGAGACAAGTTAAAAAATCAAAACGTAAAAATTTTAATTATTCATCTTATATTTTGTAAACAAAATCCCTAAGAACACTCCTTAAATTTTTTGCATTTAGGAAACACCTTGTATATTACATATGTTACGACCCTCTATAAATAAAAACTTATGAAAACACACCGAATTACTTTTCTTCCTTCGTTTATCGCAAGAAAAAGTTTTTTTTTTAAGTTTAAAACCACTTTATAGGCCTATAATTTAAAAATACCTTATAACTCGAGTATTGTTGCTACTAAAAATATTGGATTATGTTTTGTATGTTTTGGATTTTTTGAACAATTACTTAGTATAAACGAGGAAATAGATCAAGCCTTTTTTCGAACTGTTTGCCATTAATACATTTCTAACTTAATTTATGTTTTGTTCTAGATGATGACGGAATCAAATATCTGTATGACATACAACAAACTGGAGAATTAGTGACTGGTAAGTTTAAATACATTTCCTTAAATACTCACACTTAAGTCTAGTTGAAACACTCTTATATAATATTGATAGTATTTTAAAGTAAAAGACTATTTCCGACTTTCAATGTCCTTATTTTTTCTTTATCACATTATATCAGTACATAGCATTGTTATATAGTATGTTATGTAGCCAAACTCCAAGAGGTGCTTCGAATTTCTATTGATCATCTCTTCCAAAAATGCTGGTGCATTCGATGAAACAGTTGCGAACGTTTCAGGCGTTAATAGAAACCACAACCAAGTCCACGTCTGGGGAAGCAGAAAGAGGTTTAATAGTCATAAAATGAGACGCTCTTGGTCTTTTGACTCGGGACTTATTTTACACAATGGTCTAGAGTTTAACGCACCGTCACACTGCAATAAAACGGTCAATATTTTTTGACGGACAAAACCTGATGCCCGAACGTACGATAAGGATGGATTTAACGGATTTCATCTCAGATTCCAATGCTTCCGAAACGAGGAGCAGAAGGTGGAGATGGAGAGTTTTTCAGCGTCATATTCGCAATAAGACATTACATTATTTATTTGCACCGACAAAATTTGTACCACGATCGCTGTGAAGATCACTGCACCGTCCACGGCGTACTACAAATCGTCGGACAGGGGCTAGGAGGGCCTCGGAAGATAATCTGACAGGCAAAAACGATCCACTTACCGTTTAGGTGGAGAGTATCTAGGTATTCTACTGATCACCTGTTCGAAAAAATGTTGGTCAATTTGTTGAAGCAGGTGTCAACGTTTCAGGCGGTTGCGTTAATAGAAACCACATCCAAGTCCTCGTCTGCTGGTAGCAGGAAGAGGTTTAATGGTCATGAAATGAGACACTCCAGGTCTTTTGACCCGGGAATCATTTTACACAATGGTCTAGAGTCTAACGCAGCTTCAAACTGCGATAAAACGGTCGATGTTTTTTGACGGACAAAACCTGATGCCGAACGGATTTCACCTCAGATTCCGATGTTTCCAAAAGGAGGGGCGGGAGATGGATGGAGATGGATAGTTTTTCAGCAGAAGATTCGCAATAAGACGTAACATTATTTATTTGCACCGACAAATTTGTACCATGATCGCTGTGAAGATCACGGCACTCTCCACGGTGCACTACGAATCGTCGGACAGGGGCTAGGAGGGCCTCGATAGATAAATCTGATAGGCTCCAAGTGTAATGCCTTCGTCTCGATATAGTCTCCACATACGAGAACGGTTTCATGGGGAAAACGGTCCACTTACTGTATTGGTGGAGAGTATCTAGGTATTCTACTGATCACCAGTTCGAAAAAATGTTGGTGAATTTGTTGAAGCAGGTAACAACGTTTCAGGCGGTTGCGTTAATAGAAACCACAACCAAGTCCTCGTCTGCTGGTAGCAGTCAGAGGTTTAATGGTCATGAAATGAGACACTCCAGGTCTTTTGACCCGGGAATCATTTTACACAATGGTCTAGAGTTTAACGCAGCTTCAAACTGCGATAAAACGGTCGATGTTTTTTGACGGACAAAACCTGATGCCCGATCGTACGATATAGATGGAATTTAACGGAGTTCACCTCAGATTCGGATGCTTTCAAAAGGAGGGGCGGGAGATGGATGGAAATGGATAGTTTTTCAGCAGCAGATTCGCAATAAGACATTACATTATTTATTTGCACCGACAAAATTTGTACCATGATCGCTGTGAAGATCACGGCACCGTCCACGGCGTACTACGAATCGTCGGACAGGGGCTAGGAGGGCCTCGGAAGTTAAATCTGACAGGCTCTAAGTGTAATGCCTTCGTCTCGATATAGTCTCCACATGCGAGAAAAGTTTCATGGGAAAAACACACTTGTGAAAGATCTCCCATGAAAGGATTCAATGGGGTTGGTTTAACCCGAGCACATAGCTCGATTTATAAACATGATACGTACTTGATGCCTTAACAGAACAGAAAGCACGTGTTGTTTGGTTCATAAGAAACGCAAATCAGCAGAATGGGTTTCTTATCTCGAAGGGTTTCGGGTTTCATAGAAGGTTCTGGTGTAGGCAGGATATTTTATGTATAACATTGACGGCCAAAAGTTTAACTACAATTTTGACATGAAATGTTCTATGATATTAGAATAATGTAAAATGTATAATCGAAATTTTTGCTGGGTCTCAACTACAAGATAACTTTGCCTGATTGTGAATAACTACCTATTTCAGGTCCCGGTGTCCAGAGTACTGGCTTGGGAGTCCTAGGGGCGACGTTGCAAAAAGTCTCTTCGGAACACAGCGAGATGATTGCCAAAGCTAAGAAGTACGCGATGGAACAGAGCATCAGGATGGTGCTGATGAAACAGACTATCGCGTACCAGCAACAGGTGAGCTACATAGTAACATATGTTTCGCATCGTTTAAACAATGTATTGTTTATCTTTTTACGGTTCTCGCCGTAACTGAACCCCCAAAGTTTTACAAAGTTTCTTTTTTAAATAAATATATACTGGGTGTAATTGAATAAGAAGCTCATATTGAAGAAGGTGATTTTTTTGCATATTGTTGTGAAATTTGGTACACACTTTCTATTCATCAAAACCAGTGGTGTTCGTGTGGAAATTACTTTTGGTATTTTAAATAAATTGTTTTTTCTCTTAAGTGGAGCAAGGTGCAAATGAATTAATTGAATTTTTTTATGTAAAAACTGTATGTCAAAAGAAATCAAAAGGCGACCTTTTCTTAGCAAAGAATGATAATTTCAAAAATAAGTTTTATTTAAAAAAACGGTGGCATACCAATATTTTCTTAAATCAAACGAAGGGTAATTCTCTCACAAACGCTACTGGTCAAAATAAAATAAAAAACATGTTACACATCAAAAAATACCTCTTGATGAATAGAAAGTGTGTTGAAAAATATATATCTTATTCAATAACACCTTGTTAATGTAAAACATAGTGTGAGATGAGGGAAACTTAAACAAATATGATGCATTTTTTTATTAGAACTGTTATGCGTCAATTGTTTTTTATTGTGGCGTAAAAATAATTACTCTGTAGCTTCTGCGTCGTAAACAAAAGGGCAAAAACTGCATTTTTTTCAAAAATAAGTTGAAAATACTGTCCTGATCCGAAAAAAAAATAGCTTTTATATAGTCCAAATTATACTCATTTGTAATGACATCATTTTTGTTTATCTTTGTTTAGTATATTATAAACAGCGGTGACAATAAATTTTTGAAAAAAAGTAGTGTCTATGATTAATTCATTTTTTAAATAGGTAGGTAATTGGTTATGTGAAGTATCCGTCACTGTCAATCAAAAACATGAGTTTTTCAACTTGTCGGAAATTATTTTAAAAAGTTGTAAAATGCCGAGAAACAAATATAACAGGGATAATAAACAATCGCAGCTGATAATTTTAAATATATTGGCTTTTTTTCAACTGAAAATGGAACAAGTCCGAAATGGAATCGCACTTCAATTTGAGAATGTGATACAGCGAGCCGCAGATGCAACAAAATTGAGCCCAACAACGGTAGTAAATATAAAAAAGAATACATGACGTTTTTTTCTCACCTGGTGACGTCATTATAAATGCGTATAATTTAGACTATAGCTCTACTCATGTGGCCTAGAAATATGATGTTTTTGCCGTGGACCAGACAAAGAATAGGGCATTGCAAATGGGTTAAAAGTAGTGTTATCTTTAGCCAAATAGCTATTTTGACCTTCATAGCCCGCGTAGCAATGGCTAGAGATGGTATTATTATACTTTTTTTTTAGATAACGCAGAAAATTTGTTATTTGGGTGTATTTTGACCTATCTAAACTTCGTAAGAGCTTTAGTTTCTGAGATATTTACAAAAAACTGTGTTTAATGCTGCCAGTTATTTTTGTTTTTGTTTTTATTCGAATTTTTGGGAAAATCTAACCTTAAATTTTGTTTTGATATTTTTGGGCTCTTTAGCCAAACCTTTAAAAGAGAACCTCCTTGTTTGGGAAAATTCCGATCAGGTGATCATTTTTCTCTTTATTAAAAGTTATTTCCTTTTTTAACACCTGGTCATTTTGGCAAAAAACATGCGCGCTTGCACACGCTGGAAGTTTTGAAGCGCCTCCCTGTATTTGTCATGGGAATTAAAAACCGATTCCGAAAAGACACTGAAAGAAGTCACACTTCTTTTAAGATTAAGACCAAAATTCCATCCACAAGAAAATCCGCGGCGCCGCGGGTGAAATGTGGAACTGCTGCTAAATGAAAGAAGGTAAGCTTCTAGCGTGTTGCCGATTTTTTTCCTTTGTTTTAGATCAATAAATGTCTGTTTTCCCAGACGGGGTGAATTTAACTTTAGGGTAATTTTTTTGTGATATCTCTAGTTTTCTCCCCTTCAGGCCCTGAGCCGTCTAAACTGTTTTCAAGGCTGATATAATAGCATGACTTTACTTGCAGTGTGCTAATAGGCTAGTTAGGAAGGTATCAGATCCGTCATGGATCCATTTATTTCTATCTAGGTTTCGTTAGTCTATGTAGTCTTATAAATATAGTTTTTGTTGGAATTAATAAAAATACGAGAAGTTTCGGAACATTGAATTCTTTTTTCGCAAAAATGCATTTGAACTTTTGCTTACGACGGCAAAGCTAATATTTAGCGTGTTCAATAATCTAAATTTTTGTTGTGTTTTCAGCTTTATGCACCACAATTGTTTATCTTTTATTAACTGCACTACAAGAAAATTAAATGAAAAAGCACATTTAATTTTCTTAATTTCTTTTTATGCAGTGTATTTCACGGGAAAAGGATGAATTTCAAAAAAACACCTTGGTCAGTTTTCAAGTGTTTTTTGTGGTGTACGGGCCGTGGTTTTCCAGTCCACTTAGAGATTTTATTTAGATAGATATAAGGATCAATATAATTAGTACAGTAAACTTGAAAAATTGATTGATACTCTTCCCCCCTTGAGCTTTTTTGGAAAACTCAAAAAGTTTTTGGATTTGATTTTAGGCGAAAACACTTCATCGCAGAAAAAAGCTTTGGTAACAAAAAATGTTCAGGACACAATTCCCTAGAATCCCTCTTTCAGGGAATTTTTTTTTCTACGACCACATATGAAAACAATGGATTTCACACGATTTGCATCCTCAGAAAACGCACATGTATGCAAAAGTGTACGATGACGTTAACTGTCACCATACTTTTCCACACATGTGCGGAAAAGCGGTTTCATTTGATTTGTGCAAAATTTTGACAAAAATTAGTTTAGTTCAACAGTGTCCGTAGGAAAAATAGCGTACACAACTCGATAGAAAGTAACTTACACTCGCGTGTTGTTTCACTCGGCTAGCGCCTCGTTCACAACATTCACACTCACGGGTGAAATTTGTCACTTTCTTCTCTTGTTATGTAACATACTATTTAATGGTGAGATAACGTCTAATAGGAAAGAACGTTAAAATTGAACGATTTTCTTATTATTCACTAAAAACTGTCGGAACTGCAAAAACATGTTCATCGACCAGGGTTAATTTGGTTTAAGAACATTCGTTTGAAAAGACAATTTGTTCGAAAACCATTGGTTGGTTCAAAAGTTAATTAATTTTTGCACTAATTATCTTTCAAGCCAATTGTTTTCGAACAAATGACTTTTTTTTTTCTTCAAACTGATTACATTTAAAACCAATGGTTTTCAAACTAAAAATCTTTTCAATCAGTAGTTTTCGAACTAATGCTTTTGAGCTAATAATTTTTAAACCAAATTCGGCGACCAAACCATTGTTGTGAACCTAAAAAAATAACTTTCATTTTCAACAAATTGACATCTCCATCACTTACCAAAGGCCTGACTGCGAATACTACCCATTCCGAAAACATCCTCTTGCCGTGAAATACCCCGTGAGCAATGATCTCTATATATATAACTGGATAGGCCTTTACATATATGCAAAGTGAGGCAAAAATATAAGATATTTTTTGTACAGAGAGCTCGCTGCGCAGGAGCAGTGCCACCCTTCCTTTTTTACTTCTACTCCTGATACTCTGTGGTGTCGAAACTTCGCAGACGTTTAAATGTTCGTGACGTCATTCAACAAAAATAATTTCAAAAAATTTACTGGCAACCATTGACAAACACTTTAATGACAAATCCCAAATGACAATCTCTTTGAAGTATTAAGTTAACAGAATATTACCGATGGATAGAACTAGAAAGAGAAAGGTTGGAATGGTTACCATTCATATCTCACTCTAAAAAAACCCTTTAAATTTTTGCCTCACTGTTCTATATACGTAATTTATAGCCGTGGCCGTTCCAGTTACTTTGTATATAATCAATGAGTATATTGAGGGGCAGAATGCGCTGAACTAAATCGTCTGGTACGCAATATTCAGGGACTGCTAGTACGATTTAGTTGCATGTGCGAATTCCGAGGTTCATGCGAGCAATTTCACGCCAAGTCATCCAATTTACAAAAAAAGTGTTACCCTGACATTTAATTTTTTTCTTTAATCATGTTTACTAATTCAAACAGCTTATGCTTAACCACTTTTGCACAATTTTAGATTTTTAAATCCAATTAGTCTGTACAAAGCATTTGAAAAGTCTAAAAAACGGGCAAAATGACTTATGCTCATAGTAAACAGCACCTAAAAAAAATCAACCTATAACTTTGAATACATGCATAAAAGTAGTTTTCAAAAAATGTGACGTTTAGCAAAAATCTTTTACACTGGCTTGATTAGAGCAATGTAGAGAATATCCAAAAAACGCAGAAATTTCCGAAGTTTTCATATTTATTTGGGGTATAAATATAATGTTTTCCTAAATTTTTGATACAGTGTTGGAAAACTATACTCAAGGACTATATCTTCCTGGTATAAAACATATTTAAAAAGTAGACGTTACCTTGAAATTCCACGAAGAAGTTAAGAATCTCTGGAAAATTCCTCAACTTCAGCATCAAAAATGACCCTGTCTATCGGGGAGCTGGTGATAATCAAGTAGGGTAAATTTTTCACTGTATCATATACTTTTAAAACCAAGAATAAAAAATCTGGGTCTGTAATCCTTAAGGTAACTACACATTTTTTTGTTATTTTAATATTTTTAGTGATGTTAAATTGCATCACAAATTACAGGCGTCGATCTGCGGGGGGGATGCCCCCCCAAATCTCAAACTTTACTTAGTTTTGACACACAGAATACACCTCCTGGTCACTACGCAAAATAGTTTTGTGAAATATTTATTATGATATTTTCCCCTCAAATAAACTTTCTAGATCCGCCCCTGCAAATTAAGGTTTATCAGAAAGTAAAGTTTATTCATAAGCACTGTTCACTAAATTATGATCTAAACTCTCTTCATAAGGTCACTACACAAATGTTTTTAAAGTTTATTTACTTTTTTAGTAGTTACCTACTGTCATATTTAAAAAATCGGAAAAGAAGTTGAGTTCTATAATTTCAGAAACCGAACATTAATTTTTTTCTGAGCTTGTTGTAATTTTAGCATCTATAGTTAAATCATCCAGAGGAGTGAAAGAATGGTGTCCAGTTGTTGTTCGTTCGTTTCACAGTACCTCAAACCACATCACATAGACTTTTACCATGCGTTAGTTTAGTGGTTAGTTTTTTTAATGCCCAGTGGCGTATGCAGAAATTTTCCAAGGGCGTTGGGAGAGGGGGCTTGAGGAAAAGTCCTGTAAAACCATTTATTTCTTCTTCCAGAAAAATTCAATTTTTAGGAGAAGTTATTTAATGCCTTTGGAAGGATTGGGCCTCCAACGCCCCTCCCTCCTGCGTACGCCACTGTTAAACCTGAACCTTTTCATTTACCAAAGAAGCAAACTAATTAATGTCGGTGTCTAACCAAAAATTTATTCTTAAAACTAAAAAAAAAATCCGACAGTGTAAGAAGATGGGACTTGAACCCACAAACTAGGATGTCACGCAAAACAGTATGTGGCTATAAATAAGATCTCCTGAAGATGATTTTTATATACAATTTTTTTCTTTTTACGACTGAATAAAAAAATGTGATTTTTTACCTGCTTTAACCAAATAGCTTCAAAGTTGATGTTAAAATGACAGACCCAGATTTTTTATTTTACTTTTATTTAGATGATACATTTTCAAGTAAAACAAGGCACAAGTGAAGTTTCAATAGACAGATGGACATGCTAATTTTTTCAGTCAAAAGTTGCCAATTCTGAGGCTTTTGCGGTTTTTCAAATTTTTAAAAATTTAGTTTGCTGAAACCAATAGACCTAGAAATTTTTTTTTGCCTTGTATGATAGTCAAGCCACTAAGCTTTAAAGTGTGTATAGACTTTTTTTGATGGACCATATTCCGCACCGGTGTAAATAATTAAACATCGAGAAAATCATAAAATTTACTTTTTTTTTTAAACTATTTTTGCCATGTCAAAAAAGTGAGGTTTATTTTTTTTTCTGTATAGGATCATCCAACCAATATTATATTAGCAGCTTCCACCGTTGGATGATTTGGCGTAGAATTACCCATGCCTATCATACAAATGCAATTAGATCTTAATAGTTGAATTAGATCTTAATAGTTGTCTCTGAATATTGCGTACTAGACGAATTTATTTTAGCGCCATCTGCCCCTTAATGGTGCAAGGTTCGCCGATTGCCACTCCAAATAGGTCATATACCCTCATATGCACCGTAAGCACTTAATCGCGATTATGAGTTTAATCGCGATTAAGTCCTTGTTGCTCACATACAAAACAACAAAGAGGGAGAATGGATTAGTTAAGCCTTGATACGGTGCATCCCAGGGATACTCATTGATATAATTCATTGCCTGTGAGCTAAGTATTGTTCATACTCGTCTTATTCTTTTGTTTTTGATTAGTCTTTGTCCTTTGATTAGTCTTAGCTGTCTTAAACAAAATCGGCTGTTCATACTCGTCTTTTGTTTTTGATTAGTCTTAGTCATAACTCACTGAAAAAAAAATCAATTTCAATAAAAAGGCCCTCTTCAAAAGTTATTTTCTACACAAAACGATCTTATTTAACCTAATCTGTGCACGAAACACAGACACGAAACAACAAAAGCGAAAAAGAAAAAAAAACAAATAAAATTTTGAGGTTATGTTGAGATTTTGTGTTAAAAACATGATTAATGGCGGTAAATTCAAAATTTCGAATGTGCGCTTGCGCTTTTCGGACGCCCTGTAAAACAAAACATCAAACATCAGCTGATGTCTGTCACTCGTCTTAGTCGTTGTCCTAAGGATTAAAAGTTGGCAACTCTTAAGACAAAGACTAATCAAAAACAAAAGCAAAATCATTGTATGAACACTCCCATAAGAAACAGTGGTTTTAACTTTCTTATGACAAGACATATGACTAAACCAAGACAAAAGACGAGTATGAACGATCCATTTTAGAATACGAAACTAGAAATGTAAGATTTTTTACGGTGCCAAATACTGACTCGTAATTTTTTGCTTGACAGAAAAATAAAAGAAGCGAGCGGGCCCAAGTACTTGTTATAATGTGCAGGTTAGTTTGTGTCAACGCCCGGCCCATGTGGGGGCGAGAGAGCGGCCCCCTCATTGACATTTTTCGCGAGTTATGTATTTTATGTCTTGTATTTTTCAGCTGTTTCAACCCACGACTACTTTTTCTTTATTCTTGTCCTAAATTTGTGGCACTAATTTTGTCCAGAGATTTAAATTGTAGTTTTATGATGTTTGTTCATCATACAGTGAGAATTTTTGACTTCATTAATTAATCATGCAAAGAAAAAGATTGAGTTTTTAAAAATGTTTGTTTTGATATTTGTATCAAAAATTATCTACCTTATCAGAACCCCTGGTATATATGTAAAGGGGTCTTCCATCTTTTCTTGATTTAATCCCCTTTTGTATCGCTCTCGCCGCAATTTTTGACGTTGATGAAAGCTGTCACCATTATTTATTTGTCCAAATGACGACACGCGACGAGACTGGTCCAAGGAGTACTGAAATAGGAAAAGATGTGAATCACTTGATTCTTTATAAACAATATGACAGAAAGGATAATGCTATGATGTATATACGTATCACTTTTTTTCTAAAAACTCAAGTTTCTTTTATTGCATGATATAACTAAGCAAAAACTTATCTTTGTAACAAGTTTTATTCAAATATAAATTTATCCTGACTTAACTGTTATTTAAATTGACCTTCGAGGGTTTCAAATCCTGGACAAAATTTTATTATGGGTGCTCTTTGTATCATTATATCACTGAAAAAAAAAATCACGTTTTTCAATGACTATATTGTATTTTTTGTATACTTATTTGTTTTGAATCGGACCTCTTTTGCAGCAAATGGCTAGTCAGAGGACACAGGTCCAGCGGCAGCAGGCTCTCGCCCTCATGTGCAGGTTAGCGCTACTATCATCATCTAGACTAGAACTTCATCAATGTACCATATAATGTCATACTAGAAAATGAGAAAAAAGCAACATAACCCCTACTCTTTATTTGATTTATTTTTGTTTATTAATCCCCGACTAATTTAATTTGTAAAATTTTGCATGATACACATGCGAGGGGTAGCTATTAAATTACCAGACTGATGGGGCTATGCTATAAGACAGAGGAGAGATTTGGAAGTGGGTGTTTTATAATGTTTCCCTTACTTTAAACTGCCTGATTGATTGTAGCAAAGATATCATCCGCTCCAGCGCTCGAAATAGTCACTGCATCAACAGGGCTTCGGAAAAATTCCAAGTTGTCAGATGGTGTAAGAGCAGCAGCAAGTGTACCAAAGCGAATGTTTATAGGACACAGAAGTTCTTAAAGCTAAAATGGGTTCTTTGCAGAATACAGCATCATCGTGTTGTTTCATTTACCACAGTTGATCCTAATAACTATTTATTTATTTTTCAATGTCAAGTTGATGTTAAAAGGACATTTTTTGAGAGTGTTAAAGCAGTAAAATCAAAGGATGTTTTCAACAAGGGAAAGTCGTCTTTTATAATGCTTTACACACCTGAACGGCCTGAACAGGGCTTTGAAAAAATTCGAAGTTGTCAGATGGAGTTACAAGAGCAAGTGTCCGAAACGAATGTTTATAGCACAGAGTGTTGAAGCAGTAAAATCAAAAGATGTTTTCAACAAGGTAAAGTCGTCTTTTATAATACTTTACCAACCATGAAAGGTCTCATTGATTGTAGCAAAAAAATTGGCTTCAGCGCCCGAAATAGTCAATGCATCAACAGGGCTTCAGAAAAATTCCACGTTGTCAGATGGAGTAACAAAAGCAAGTGTTCGAAACGAATGTTTATAGGACACAGAAGTTCTTAAAGCCAAAATCTGTTCTTTGCAGAATACAGCATCACAGTGTTGCTTCATTTATCACAGTTGATCCTAATAACTAGTTCTTTATTTTCCAAGGTCAAATTGATGCTAAAGAGACATTTTTTGAGAGTGTTAAAGCTGTAAAATCAAAAGATGTTCTCAATAAAGGAAAGTTATTTTTTGTAATGCTTTCCCCACCCTGAATACTCTGATTGGTTGTAGCGAAAAAAACCATCTGCTTCAGCGCCCGAAATAGTTAATACATTAACAGGACTTTCCAAGTTGTCAGATGGAGCAACAAGAGCAAGTATCCGAAATGATGATGATGACAGAGAAGTTCTTTTGACTAAAATGTGTTCTTTGCAGAATACAGCATACCATGTTGCTTCATTTACCACAGTTGATCCTAATAATTATTTCTTTATTTTCCAAGGTCAAATTGATGCTAAAGGGACATTTTTTGAGAGTATTAAAGCGGTAAAATCAAAAGATGTTCTCAACAAGGGAAAGTCATCTTTTGTAATGCTTTCCCCATCCTGAATGCTCTGATTGGTTGTAGCGAAAAAAATCATCCGCTTCAGCGCCCGAAATAGTTAATGCATTAACAGGACTTCGGGAAAATTCCAAGTTGTCAGGTGGAGCAACAAGAGCAAGTATCCGAAATGATGATGATGACAGAGAAGTTCTTAAGACTAAAATGTGTTCTTTGCAGAATACAGCATACAGTGTTGCTTCATTTACCACAGTTGATCCTAATAATTATTTCTTTATTTTCCAAGGTCAAATTGATGCCAAAGGGACATTTTTTGAAAGTATTAAAGCAGTAAAATCAAAAAATGTTCTCAACAAGGGAAAGTCATTTTTTTGTAATGCTTTCCCTACCCTGAATGCTCTGATTGGTTGTAGCAAAAAAAATCATCCGCTTCAGCGCCTGAAATAGTTAATGCATTAACAAGTCTTCGGGAAAATTCCAAATTGTCAGATGGAGCAACAAGAGCAAGTATCCGAAATGATGATGACAGAGAAGTTTTTAAGACTAAAATGTGTTCTTTGCAGAATACAGCATACCGTGTTGCTTCATTTACCACAGTGGATCCTAATAATTATTTCTTTATTTTCCAAGGTCAAATTGATGCTAAAGGGTCATTTTTTGAGAGTGTTAAAGCAGTAAAATCAAAAGATGTTCTCAACAAGGGAAAGTCGTCTTTTATAATTCTTTACCCACCCTGAACGCTCTGATTGATTGTAGCAAAAAAATGATCCGCTTTAGCGCCCAAACTAGTCAATGCATCAACAGGGCTTCGGAAAAATTCCAAGTTGTCAGATAGAGTAACAAAAGCAAGTATTCGAAACGAATGTTTATAGGACACAGAAGTTCTTAAAGCTAAAATGTGTTATTTGCAGAATACAGCATCACAGCGTTGCTTAATTTATCACAGTTGATCCTAATAACTATTTCTTTATTTTCCAAGGTCAAATTGATGCTAAAGAGACATTTTTTGAGAGTGTTAAAGCTGTAAAATCAAAAGATGCTCTCAATAAGGGAAAGTTATCTTTTGTAATGCTTTCCCCATCCTGGACTCGCTGATTGTTTGTAGCATAGAAAACGCCCTTGTCTCGTTTGAGGTAGTGAGTACTTCGAAAAAATGCTAAGTTGTCAGATGGAGTAACAAGAAGAGCAAGTGTACCCAAACGATTGTTTATAGAGCACAGAAGTTCTTAAAGCCAAAATGTGTTCTTTACGAAATACGGCATCACCGTCTTGCTTCATTTACCAAACTCGATCCTAATAACGATACACTTTCTCAAAGTGTTGATGCACTCAGATTAAAGAATATTACAGTAATGTAAGGATATCCCAGGGGGGTACGTTGTTAGGGATTAAGTAATGATGCAATTTGTGAAGAAAATTAATGTGAAGGTACCACTACATTTTTAAATCCAATTCGGAACGGTTTTTAATAAAGTTGGTGTAATACAGATAGCTTAAAACACTCACGTTAAACATTTGGCGACTACGCTTTGTGTGGAAACAAAAAGATAGCTGACATTATCTTGAAAATAACAATTAGTTTCGATATCAATGTTTCTGTGCAATACGGGTCCACTTATTAGACTGACTTATTTCCGGCTAGACAATATCCGAGCCTATTATAAAAACCAACTCTTGCGTTTAGAGGCAAGGAATAATAGTTTGAGATGATTCTGTAATTTTATTTCGACATTCTTCCATATTATTGGCCCTGATATGCTCGTAAACATTATTTTTAATGTAACTCCATAAAAAGAAATTATTGGGAGCAAGTTCGATCTCGCTGGCCATAATTTAGTTCCCCGTGTGCTTCTCAATCCATTAGGAAATACATTATCAAGATATTCCCTAACAAATCCAATGTTATGCACAGGGCAACTATCAAATCTCACCCCTAACAATGGTCTAGCTGCTGGTCCAATTTCCTGCTGCAGAAGATCCAAGTATCTAGCGCCATTCAAATTACCGTCAATAAAAAACGGTCTAACCACGCCACGTGTTTTCCGACAATACCCCCCCAAAGATTTAGTTTTTGCGGATGTTGTGTTCGAACGTCAAAGTGCAAATACAAGTTTTCCTTTTACCAATATCGCTCCTGTGTTGGTTAATGTCGATTTAACACCGATAAATAAAAGAGATCTTAAAAAATGTTTATCACGAATAGTCCTTTGCATCATTGTTTCACAAAATTCCGACGATATTGGTTATAAGATAAAAATTACTGTTTTTCTTTGCGTACTTTTCTAAACCGGATGCGTAGTGGTCGATAACTTATTATTTCCTTTCTTTCAGATTTCTGACCACGAGGGAATGAGAGGATTTAGTTTCTTGAGTTTCCAATTGTCCTAAAAGAAATGATGAGGGTCCACTAATTGTTCAAATTTTCAAAGAAAGTCTTTTCTTTCAATAACACAGGACAACGCGCGCATCATCCAGAAGTTTAGCGTTTGCGAAATTTATAGATCTCAAATTTTATTGTTTGAGCATCTTTGAAGAGTTAAAATTAGTTACACACCATGACCTGTCTTACGGGAATCTCATCACACAATTGTACATAATCAAGGGCATCCGTACTGCTGCCTTTTATTGGCGTCTAGCTCTAGGTTTTGTGAATGGAAATCCCAAATTAATGTTGGATGTACTGTTATAAAATGAATCAAATTTTTTTTGTAACAAATTAAAACGCAAGAATGTTGGAAGAGCTGGATACAGCAGCTAGAATTATAGACTTGAATTTGAACCACACGAAAACTAAAATCATAATAAACACAGATGAAATCCCGATCAGAATAAACCAAGAAAAAATAGTAGAGGAATATTATATATCTGGGACAAATTATTAAACTAAAAAAATAAAACCAAACATCTAAAATCAAGGGACGATTATAAGGTAACAAAAGCCCAAAGATCAATAGGAAATCAGAGGAGAAGTACCAAAATTAAAATGGAAATTTGGACGGAACAATAAATGTGTAAACTGGAGACCGTGGGAAAATAAAAGAAGTAGGGGAATCCCCCATATGAGATGGACGGACGATTTGAAGAAACATGCGGGAATTAAATGGATGAACACGGTGACAAGCAGAGGAGTGTGGAAGATATTAAGGGAGGCCTATAATAGCCAAAGATAAATCCAAGAAGGCTAACCGATAGGCCACCAAATGTCAAAAATATAATAAGTAAAGGTCAACTTGGTGTTTTTCACTATTGACTTCATTCTCGTGAACCTCCAAATAAAAAAAATATGTTGAACGTATTTTTATGTTGCTTTTTTCTCATTTAGAATAACAATTTAACAACATCTCTAAAAATTTTACAAAAGCCTTGAAAAAAAAGACAAGTTCTGGCAAGTCCGTGACAAACATTAACACCGAGTTTTGTTGGTGGCTATTAATTAAACTTAGGAACTTGAAATTTGGGTGGGTTATATAGTTTGCAGGTTGAGAAAGAACTTTTTTTTACATTTAAACCACGGACGTCTTAGCCTCAAAATTGATAGTTACCACACTTATACACTTACTTGAAATTGAGTGAGAAATTGTTGAACTTTGGTCTATGGCTGGTACAAATGGGCAATTTTTGGTAAAATTCGTAAAAATTACAGTCACACAAACCAAAATTTAAACTTCAGAAAATACGCGAACAAACAGCTGATTCACACGGAACATAGTGGAGCTCAGCCGTGCTTTGTGTGCGGTCGGAAAAAGAAGAGTCTAACACCCGGTTTCCACCTACGACTTTCTTGTGGGTGCCCGCTCACGGGTCACATGATCTCAATATGAAATGTTACGACAGTCATGTGACGCGTGCTCGGGCACGTACGAGAAAGTCGAAGATGGGAACCGGGCTTAAGGTGGCGCCACGGTGATCGCACTTCGAAAGCTCGAGTGTCCAGCCTGGCAAACCCTAGCGGACGTAAGTCAAACTTGTCAAAAAATGACGATCCTGTCTCTATTCAGTAGCTGCGTTCGGTATTTGCATATCAGACGAGACGGATTTTTGGTCACGTGATTACAGATTAGTCTGAGCAAATTGGAATTAACGAACGATCCAGATCAAATCGATCAAATTTTTATAAATGGTTATAACCTTAAATATAACCAAAAATATTATGTACATATTGCAACTCACGCCCAGCTATAATTTTGACAAAATTTTCCTGTGATGTGGGAAATTTATGTAATTTGTTGTCTTCAACATCAAATAATTCGATTTCAATCTTTTTACATAAAAAAAAATTATTTTTGTAAACAAAACAATCGTCACAATCTCAGATTAATCTGTTTCGTCGATCAAAATGTACGGAGCAACCAGATTTACGTCCGACTAGTCTGAGCAGAATTACCGAACGATTCAGATCTACCGCCCCTAGATCTAGATGGAATTAACGAACGATTTCGATCAAAAAGATTAATCCGACGTAAATACCGAACGCAGCTAGTGTTACAGAGCAAATTCAAAAACAAACAGTGCTACCAACAGAAGCGGGTCCAGAACGTCAAAAACATGCCGCAGTCAGCAATCCATGTTGAGGCAATGATTACAGAACCCTTAGATACGTAACCCAATAAACTTAATAACAGCACCGGACAGATGACTCTGTCGTGTCATCATTGAAACTACATGAATATAGGCCAGAGCCATCTGTCCGCTGCTTTTGGGTTGCATATCTAGAGGTTATGTAATCATTGGGTGAGGTTGAGAAGTCCGTGATTTACACCGGTAGAAATGCGGTCAGAGTTAGTTCCCCTACCGGTAACGTCAGTATTATACAAGGTCACTTGTATATTTGCGTGGCCTTTATCAGGCGTTAATGTAGATGAGCCCTTTTTATATGGAACCCTGGGCCAAGTTGTTTAACAGTGATTTAAAACTAATATAACTCAAAAATGATCCAAATATCAACAACCTATATAATTTTAAAACCAGGGCAACTACATCTTTAGTTCTGACAAATAATATACAGAGTGTTGCCTTTAACTTAATAAAGTTGTTTGCAAAAGTTTACACAAGGAACGACATTTGACATTCCTGACATAGTACAAAAGATAATATGGAATAAATTATGCAACTCTTGTTTATAAAGCTTTTTTCTATTGCCTACAACCTACATTAATCCCTGATAAAGGCCCTCACCCTTCCAACAACTTTTTCCTTGATCAGTTTTCTCTCACATGATGATGTCGCGATGTATCACAATATCCAAGATTGCCACCCATGAGAAGATATTTCTATGACGTTATAAGGGTGGCCGGGCGGGGGATTTCTTCAAGAAAAAAGTTGTTGCTAAGTTATTTGTAGCATTTTCGAGGCCTTTTCAATGATGTTATCCCCTTAATGGAATATTTATATTTTTCTTAATACATACCTTTGACAATGACATAATCGGGTTGTGGAGGGTTATAACTGATCGCGTTTCTTTCGGCGTTTTTTGTATCTTAGTATATGGATGATTCTACCAAAAGTGGGCTATATGGATATCATTTTTGGTCATTGCCTTTAAATAACAGTACAGCACAGTAAATAATTTTGTTTTGTTAAATTTACGTAACTAATTAGGTGTAAGCTAAGAAACATTTATTTTCCCGAATTTTAGGAATTATTGCATAAAAATTCCAGAAGGATGAGTACCAGAGGAATGAGTTTTTTAATGGTTTTCCAATTTAAATCAAAATCTATTTAGACTACTTCACTTAAGTTTTATATAAACAAAGTTCCTATACTTATATTTTTAAAACAATCAACAAAAATATTATACTATTGATATCAGTCGAATATTTACTTACCAGAGGAATGATAATTGAAGCGTTCCTTTTTGATTTCTCTGAAAAAAACTAATTTTATGCCGAAAATAAAAAGATCTATAACTTAAACCAAACTAAAGATGACATTATCTGTCACAACTTGTCACCCTCACAAGTAAATTAGATATACAGGACCGTCTCTTTCTCTAGAAATTAACCGGTGGTATTCACAAATATTGTGTTATTAAAAATGGAGCACGTTTAAAATTGTAAAATTTTCCGGAGAAAATGTAAATTCGGATTTTAAATTCTTGATAAATAGTTAAGACTTGGTTAAATATTATTTATTAGAATTTTTTTTCAATCTGAGTTTTATAATATTTGGTTTGGAACTACACCAGAGGAATGCGGTATTTGCTTTGTAATAAAAAAAATTATAAACTATACATTTATTTATACATTAAACTCAAATGACCCATAAAGAAAACATTTCGTTTTAAATCTTATAACTAAAACTATGCTTCATTTGCAGTCTGTGTTTGAAAAATATGCATTCCCACTCCACAGCACCATTTTTGTAGAATCATCCATATAAACAAGCATGGTGCAAAATTTTAAAGTATTAGCTGAAAGTGAAATATTTTTCAAATAATTCCACGGACTATATCTCAAAAACTCTTTTATGTGAGTAATATTTATTTTCAGGTGATTAGATATACAAAATATGCTCTTTCATAATCTGCCATAAGATATAAAGGTGTCGTTTAAAAATTTTTAGGATGGTTGAAAAGGTTGCTCTACCTATGCCCCTGCGAACTAACTTTCAATTTCCTAAGTTTAATAATAACCGAGACAAATAAGTGTTAAGTTTTTGCACAGACATTTTGTGTAATATATGGTGTTGCATGAATTTTAGTTTAAGTTGTTTGTTAAAAATGTGGTTCGTTAATTGTGATGAAGTCTTATAAAAATTGAAGTTGTTGAGGATCACTGATTCTCCGACTGCTGATTTTTTAGCTGATAAGATCTGATTAACCAAAGCAGTTTAAACAAAGTGTTAGTTTTAAAGCTAATTGATCATTGCAGTTTTTTTAGGCAAAAACCGGTATTCCACGCTTATTGTAATTTTATTTTTCTGTATGTTGGTACTGACAGGATAATAGAAACTAAATTTCGAACTCAGTTTACACTTGAAAACGGTTAGAGATACTTACTAATCCAAATAAATTAAGACAATGTAAGTCCGAAATTTTGTTTCTACTCAATCGTTGTCTACAAGTTTCAAACTGACAGTATAATGTAATGAATTAAATAGCACTATACTGAACAAAAGTGTAACAAATTTTCTGTTGAAATCACCTAATCTTGAAGTAATCAGTTGAAATCTCACGATATTAGCCCTGCATTGATAAAACCACTTTAAAACTCTTACCAACAAAAATTGCCTGTAAAGTTTTGCCTAATACAATTTTGTTATTCATTAAATTATCACACTAACCAATTTTTCAAACATATTTTTTTAAATATTTCCTACAAAAGTACTTTTTTATATACAGGGTCTACGTGGGAAGCATCAGCTTTGAATTGAAAGAGGATACTATTAGACAATCGTTTCTACCATTTGGACCAATTAAGTCGATAAACATGTCATGGGATCCTGTGACACAGAAACACAAGGGTAAGCAAAAAATATATCAGTTTACCAAATATGACATCAAACCTGAAAGCATCAAACCCTTAGAACATTGAACTACTAGAAGCAGCATAACCTCAAACTATGGGCAGGTTTGTTTGAGTAAATGATCTCCAAACATTGTTTTCAAGTCAATTTGAAAACATTCCTAAACCTTTAATGATACAAACATATGTTTTTAAATCTTAAAAATAGTACAAAATCATAATACAGCATTAAATCAAAGAATACTTCTTTATATTAAAAATGATTCAACATTCTATTGTAGCAAGTATATTATATTTTGAGTCTCAATAGTAATAATACAAAATCGTGCAGGTATAATACATTTAAAACAATGTGGCAGCTTAAGAACCGGCTGTTTGTTTACATGCTTAAATATTTAACTACGCCTATGTTTTGTTTACAGATAAATAAGCTGTTCACTTAGTTGTAAAAGAACCGTTTATTTCCTCCAGCATAGGGTGTTCTACACACCTCGCACTTTTTTACCATATTAACTTTACGCAAAAAAAACAATAAAAAAATCACAAAATCACAGGCTTTTTAGCACGGATCACCTTTTAGTCCACAACGATTTAAAACAATGACGGCCATCAACAACAAGTGACAGTACGTCATCGACCACGCCGTTGTTGGCAAGGTTGCCGCGCTGTTAATGTTTTCAAACGTTTAAAGGAGACAATTTATATTAAATAATAAACGTGGAATTTCGTACCCGTGAATTTAAAAATCAAACAAGTTTCATGGCTAATCGGGCAAAAAGGAGTTTTTTTGTTTCCCTTATATTTTTCCATGGGTAGCCTGAAAGCTTAACCTCACGGGGGTCCAAGATCTAATGGACACCTAATAAGTGTTGACAGTTAACCGTTTCGTCCTTATGGGACTCCTCAGAACACTGCTGGTCAATGTGACAAATCTTGCGAAGTTAATCAGACGGTTTTGTCTCTAATTAAATGTAATTAGTGAGCGAACTATAGCAAGAGGCGCCATCTACCGAGATACGAGAGAAACAAAAAACCAAAAGCAGGCGAAAACCCTGCTATACAATGAACCTTTTCTGAAGCCTGCTTGTTTTTTTGATTGATAATTTTGTTAGTCTATCTGTTAATATTTTACTAATTTAATACTAATTCAGCAATATTTTCTTTCTATCACGTAGGTTTTGCCTTCGTGGAGTACGAAATCCCGGAAGCAGCAACGTTGGCCTTGGAACAGATGAACGGTGCCATGTTGGGCGGCAGAAATATTAAAGTTGTCGGCAGACCCAGTAACATGCCGCAGGCGCAAACTGTCATCGACGAAATACAGGAGGAAGCCAAGCTTTATAACAGGATCTATGTTGCGTCGATTCATGCCGATTTGACTGAGGAGGACATTAAAAGGTGTGTGTTTTTTATTTTTAAATGAAGTTGTTCTTTTGGTAACGTGATTATCTTATTCTTTAAATGAAATGTTTGAGCGCAAATGCCACGATTTAAATATACACGTAGGAGGTAGGCAGAGCTCTGAAGTATGGAAATTCATTTCTACAGTAAAAAGCCCAACAAAAGAAAAAGTAAACATCCAGATCATCAAACCAGAACAATGGACAGAACACAACAAGGGACTGCTGCAGGAGACGAGACCCGAATATCTAACAGCCTCTCTCAGGAGAGACATAGAAGTACATGGAGAGGAAGTAATCATCGAAAAAGAAATGTAAAAAGCTTAAATCCGGAAAAGCTAGCGGACCTGGGGGAATATATGCTGAAATGCTCAAATATGGATCAGAGAAACTACTCGAAAATCTCACATATATTATCAATCAATGCATAAACGGACATCCAGTACCTAATGATTGGAAAATTGCATTCATATCCTCAATACATAAAAAAGGAAACAAGCTGGATTGTAACAATTACAGAGGAATTTCAGTCACCAGCACTCTAAGTAGATTGTACGGTAGGATTCTTAGAGATCTAATAGAGAATGATTTTCATGAACAAGAAGAAGAAGAGCAAAGTGGGTTTCGTGCAGGCAGATCTTGTAGTGATAATGTTTTTTGTCTTAAACAAGTAATTGAGAAAAGAAGCGCCAGAAATATAGAGACTCATGTTACCTTTGTGGACCTACAAAAAGCATATGATACCGTTCCAGTAGAAAAATTATGGACGGTGTTGGAACAAACTAATATCAATCATACATACATAAAAGCGATAAAAGAACTATACAAAGGGTCAAAATCTAAAATTAAAATTGGAAATCGACTTTCAAAAGAATTCCTGGTAACAAAAGGCTTAAGACAGGGATGTTGTATTTCTCCAACTCTTTTTAAAATATATATCGTAGTGGCTCTAAAAAACTGGAAACGTAAAGTGCACGGCATGGGAATACAACTTAACGACCGATTTACTATATACACACTACAGTTTGCTGACGACCAAGTAATTGTAGCTAATTATAAAGAAGACATGGAGTATATGATGAGAAAGTTAACGGAAGAATACCAAAAGTGGGGACTAACAGTGAACGTGGACAAAACACAGTACTTATGTATTGGAAACGAATCCAGTGAGTTAGAACTAGACAATGGACAAACAATATCTCCATGCAATGAGTATGTATACTTGGGTGTCACATTTGATAAGACAGGAACAGACTGTAAAGAATTGGAAAAAAGAATAGTAAAAGCAAAAAAGGTTATTGGATGTCTTAACAGTATTTTATGGAGCAGAGAGATAAGAAAGAATGTAAAATTTAACATATATGAAACAATGGTAAAAAGCACGCTGTTGTATGGAATAGAGACTTGTCGCGTAACAGAAAAATACAAGACAAAAATGGAAAGTGTCGAAATGGATGCAATAAGAAGATCAATGAGAATATCTAGATTAGATCACATAAGAAATGAGATCATAAAAGAAAGAATGGGAATCGAGGGAAGCATAACGGATGACATCACTAAAAGGCAATTTATATGGTACGGCCATGTACAACGGATGAACGACGAAAGATTACCAAAACAGGTCCTAGAGTGGCAACCAGTAGGGCACAGAAAAAGAGGACGTCCTAAACTAGAATGGCAACAGTCAATCCAAAGATCAATGAGTCAAAAGAATCTGACAGAAGATGATTGTCAGGATCGAAGGAGGTGGAGAATAGGCGTCGGACAACGTAGAAAAACGTTCTAAACGACATAGTAGTAGTAGATTATCTTCCTCGTAACCTTGAACAGAACCGAAAAGAAAGTTGTGCCATAAATTTGGCTTGGCCGGCAAGTCCTAAAATGTAAAGAAATTTTCCATCTGTAACACGATTTGTCCCGTTCGGTAACGCTATTTTTCGATGTTACAAAAATTGTCCTGTGTTAGCGATCTTGAATTTCGAATTTAGTTGTAATTATATTCTGCCTTGATATTTTTGACCATTTTGTCTTTGTAATTTTGTTTTGTGCCATTAAGTGTTTGCTTTTAAATTGTTGTCCCATCTGTAGCACCTGAAATACCTGATATTTTTGTCAAATTTACAAGTCCAGTGTTGAAATCAGGGGACTTTACAATCAAGTTTTGCTGGACACTTTGGTAATCTTAAATTTTGTTTACAGCGTGTTTGAAGCATTCGGACCGATTATCTACTGCAAGTTGGCGCAAGCCTCCATCGGCCACAAACACAAAGGATATGGATTTATTGAATATGAGACAGCAAACTCTGCAAACGAAGCTATTGCCAGTATGAACCTGTTTGATTTAGGTAAGTCTAAAATCCTAATTTTATGTTTATTAAAGACAAAAAATTTTATATTTTTACAAGTAGAATATTTTACCCATTAGTATGTGTTCTTTTATTGGAAGAAATAAAGAAACTGATGGAAAAAAAGCGGAACCTGGAGAAAGAAGGAAAAAGAACATCGATAGAATACACAGAAATAAATCAAATTATAAAAAGAATGATAAAGAAAAATAAAAGAAAGAGCCAAGAAATAAAAGTTGAGAGAGTTATACAAAATAACAGAAATATAAAAATGTCTAAGGCCCCCCACTCTAGGTAGATATGAAATAATTAAAATAAAGAATATAAACGGCATAGAAACTAACGTTAATGAGGAGGGAAACCATGAAGCAACTCCAACCAAAAATAAAGAACATAAACTCAGAGCTACAACCTAAAATAAGCAAAGTGGAAATAAAGAGAGCATTAAAGAAAATGAAAAATAACATCACAAAAAGCTGTAGTTAGTACCATTCATATTCTCGTGAATAAAATATTAAATGAAAAAATAATCCCAAACAACTGAAGACAACAACAGACCTAAAAAACTATCCACCATAACACTTCTCAATGTAATTTATAAGCTTTTCACGAAAATACTAACAGATAGATTAACAACAAAATTTGACGGATTTTAATAAAAAAAACAAGCAGGCTTCAGAAAAGGTTTTCTTTTATTTGCATTCGATCTTTTCATTGATCGATATTGTATAGCAGTGTTGTCCCTGCTTTTGGTTTTTTGTTTCTCTCGTATCTCGGTAGATGGCGCCTCTTGCTATAGTTCGCTCACTAATTACATTTAATTAGAGACAAAACCGTCTGATTAACTTCGCAAGATTTGTCACTTGACCAGCAGTGTTCTGAGGAGTCCCATAAGGACGAAACGGTTAACTGTCAACACTTATTAGGTGTCCATTAGATCTTGAACCCCCGTGAGGTTAAGCTTTCAAGTTACCCACGGAAAAATATAAAGGAAACAAAAAACTCCTTTTTGCCCGATTAGCCATGAAACTTGTTTGATTTTTAAATTCACGGGTACGAAATTTCACGTTTGTTAGTATTATTTGGCTTAAAAATTCCGTTGCTTGATGCTCACTGTCTTGATGACGGGTAAAAATGCAAAATGCGTTGATCCGGCCTGAAAAGACAAAGAGCTGTCGTAGGTCACGGACTATAGTTGTTTTCTTTTATTTGCATTCGATCTTTTCATTGATCGATATTGTATAGCAGTGTTTTCCCTGCTTTTGGTTTTTTGTTTCTCTTGTATCTCGGTAGATGGCGCCTCTTGCTATAGTTCGCTCACTAATTACATTTAATTAGAGACAAAACCGTCTGATTAACTTCGCAAGATTTGTCACTTGACCAGCAGTGTTCTGAGGAGTCCTATAAGGACGAAACGGTTAACTGTCAACACTTAATAGGTGTCCATTAGATCTTGGACCCCCGTGAGGTTAAGCTTTCAAGCTACCCACGGAAAAATATAAGGGAAACAAAAAACTCCTTTTTGCCCGATTAGCCAGGAAACTTGTTTGATTTTTAAATTCACGGGTACGAAATTTCACGTTTGTTGGTTTTAGTACAGTTCACCACCTATTAACCATGAAAATCCCAATAGAACGAGCCAATGAATACAAAAATCCACTATATATTGCGTTTATAGACTTCAAAAAAGCGTTTGATAACATTGAGCACTGGGCAGTAAAAGCATCTTTAATTAATAGCCAAATAGATCAGAGATACACAGACTTAATAGCCAATATATATATAGCGAAGCAACAACATCAATCAAAATCCATGAACCAAGCCAATCCTCATAAGAAGAGTGTAAGACAGGGTGACACCATATCCAAGTAACACAATAAACTATTCAATCAAGATGTTTCTAAAAACTTAGATTGGGAAGAAATAAGCATCAAATTAAACAGACAAAACTTGAACAACCACAAGATATGCTGATAATATCGCCTTAATAACAGATAAAAAAGAAGAACTGCTAAACATGCTGGAAGAACTGGATATAGCAGCTAAAAATATAGGCTCGATTATGAACTGCACTAAAACTAAAATCATAACAAACACAGATGAAGATATCACGATCAAAATGAATCAAGAGAAAATAGAACAAGTAGAGGAAACCTTGGACAAATTATTAAACAAAAAAAAGAGAACCAAACGGCCGAAATCAAGAGTCGAGTTAGATTGACCTGAGCCAGCATTCGGTAAATCCTCAGTACCTCAAAACGAAGGTGTATATCCAATGTATGCTTCCTGTACTCATCTATAGGGCCCAGACCTGGACACTTACAAAATCAAACATAGATAAGGTAACAAAAACCTAAAGATCAATGGAAATACAAATGTTACATGTAAAGCTAACAGATAGAAAAAGGAATGAATGGATTAAAAATAAAACCAATGTAAGGGATGTCAGAGGAGAGGTAGCAAAATTAAAAATAAAAATTTGCCGGTCATAATATCACACAGAAAGACGATCGATGGAACAAATGTATTGTAAACTGGAGACGTTGGGAAAATAAAAGAAGCAGGAGAAGATCGCAAATGAGAAGGGGAAGCAAGTGCTGTTACCAATGCTTTGAGAAGGATTATGAACTAAAGTTTTTGAAAAGATGCAAACTAAATAAAAGTGTTTAAAATTCATTACACTATGAATAATAACTCGTTAATCTCAATAAGACAGAGTATATGTGTATCGGTGGAATGAAACAGGATGTAATCTTGAATACCGGGCAGCGAATTCAGTCCTGTGATGAGTATAAATACTTAGGTCTAAAAATTACAGCTGACGGAACACTAGACAAAGCTATAAAAGATCGAAACGTACAAGGAAGAAAAGCAATAACTTTATTAAATGGAATAATTTGGGACCAAAGTATATCAAAACATAACAAAAAGCTTATATATAACACCATTGTAAAAAGTATTATTACATACGGCTCAGAAGTATGGCCAATCAAGGATAGAACAGAAAAAATGCTTTCCGCTACGGAGAGAGAGACTATTGGAGAAGAGCAGCAGGGAAATCAAAAAGAGAAAGAGTTACAAATCAAAGAATAAGAGAAATTATGACAGTGGGTGAACGTACTTTAGTGGATGATATAAGAACAAAACAACTGGTGTGGTACGGACATGTACAAAGAATGAATGATGAAAGAGTACCTAAACAAATACTACAATGAAAACCAACTGGCCGAAGAAAACAAGGACGGCCAAGGAAAAGCTGGAGAGAAGGAATATACAGTGAAATAAGAATAAGAGGTCTAGATGATGAATTATGGGCAAACAGAAACGAGTGGAGATTGGGTATCGGAAGACGTAGAACGTTGTGAAACCGATAAATATATAATAATAACTCGACAATCCAGAATATTGTAGTTATATTTTTTGTTTCAGGTGGACAATACTTGCGTGTGGGTCGAGCCATTACTCCACCCAACGCTCTGATGGGTCCTTCGACCAGTGGAGCTTTACCCACGGCTGCTGCGGTGGCAGCTGCGGCGGCCACGGCCAAGATTCAAGCTATGGACGCTGTTGCCAGCAACGCCGTCGCACTGGGCTTGACAAAGTATACACAAGCTGCGGCGTTGCCTGTTGTGCAACCAGCTATTCCTACAGGTTTGTTAACACATTTATATGACAGGGCGGCTACTGGTATTATGTCCCATTTTATGTTTACTATACATTAATTTATTTTGGAAACAGTTTTTTTCAAATAAAATTAAACATTTTGCAAGATATGAAAATTATTATAAGATATACTAAATGCACAAAATTTTTATGACTCTTTATAAATGAAAAGTTGACTTGGAAAAATCACATCATAACAAACATCCCGCCTGGGAAAACAGAGTCTATCAAACTAAAAAACAAGGGAAAAAATCGGCAACACGCAAGAAGAAGTTTCTGTAATTCTGCAGCAGTCCCAAAATTTCACTGGCGGCACCGCCCCTTCTTGTGACTGGAATTTCCGTCTTCAACCCGAAAACACGTGTGACTTCTTTTAGTTTTTTGGCGGAAGTGATTTCTTCATTCCCCTGTCACACACAGGGTGGCGCTTCAAACTCCCAGCGTGAGCAAAAAACGCGCATGATTTTAACAAAATGATCAGGTGATCAAAAAGAAAATAACTTTCAACAAAGAGAGAAATTATCACCTGATCGGAATTTTTCCCAAACAGGACTTTCTTTTTTTGAAGGTTTTTGCAGAAAGCCCAAAAATATCAAAACAAACTTTAAGGTTAGGTTTTCCAAAAAATTCAAAATAAAACAATAAAGAAAAAATAACTGGCGGCATTAAACACCATGTTAAATTTGAAAATTTGAAGGCCAATATCTCAAAAACTAATCGATGGATTTTCGAAATTTTTACATAGTTATAAAGATATTCAAGAGTGCTTCAAAACAAGGTATCACTAGACCCACTTTCCCTTTTAAAATATAGGGGTAAAGTATACCCCTCGAAGGGGGTTTGTGCTACAAAAACTTCTAGATATCCAGAAAGTGTCCCCCTCGCAAACAAAATCGACGTGTCCGAGCGTTTCTCCAAATTCGCACAAAAAATTCTTCTTTAATTAATAAAGAAAAATCAAATATTAAGCTTACTAAAATTAATATTATGCATACATATCAAACAAAAAAATCAAAACAACTTAGAAGTAATATGGGCAAGAAATCACTTTTATATGATGGGATATTATATTACAACAACTTACCAGAATCATTTAAAAATATACCAACAATCAATCCAAATATTTATACTATACGATTTTTTAAACTTTGATGTATGTATTTATTACTTCTTTTTTAATATTTTTTTTTGAGTTAAATAGTTTCCCTGTAATAAACAATCTAAGTTTGTTGGGAAATAAGTTATTAAAGGAAAAAAATATTGAATTCTGTTATAAAAAGTCATTTTGCATATTTTACAACATACTATGCAGTGACATTAGAAAAAAATTACACGGACACGGAAAGATTACTAAATTAAAATAGGCAAAAAAACGTTTTAGTTCAATCGTTTTATTTTAAATTATTAGCTGTACCCAAAATTAGAAAATAAGTAGGAAACCAACCTGAATAACATATCGTTACCGATCAATTGACACCAATTTCGAACTGTCGAATGTTTTTTAAAAAACATTGTTTTCTGGGAAAACCTAATTCGAAAAAAATTGTTTTTTCAACAAACAATTTTTTTAAAAACTTTCATTTAAAAAAAAGTTTTAAAAAACTTATTTTCATTAAAATTCCCCTGACCCGTTTCAAGCCCATAAAAGAATTGTTTTAAATGCGCCCACGTTTTTGTTTTAGTCTGTTAAAAGTCAGGTAGACATCTGAGCGCGAAGTTAAATTCGCCCCGTCTGGTTAAAAACAAAGGAAAAAAAATCGGCAACACGCTAGAAGCTTACCTTCTTTCATTCAGCAGCAGTTCCACAATTTAACTCGCGGCCGCGGCCTGTTCTTGTAACTGGAATTGCGGTCTTAAACTTAAACCACGTGTGACTTCTTTCAGTTTCTTGTCGGAAGTGATTTCTTCATTCCTCTGTCAAACACAGGGTGGCGCTTCAAACTCCCAGCGTGTTTAAAACGCGCATGATTTTAGCCAAAATGATCAGGTGATCAAAAAGAAGATAACTTTCAACAAAGAGAGAAATTATCACCTGATCGGAATTTTTCCCAAACAAGGAGTTTCTTTTTTTGAAGGTTTTTGTTAAAAGCCCAAAAATATCAAAACAAACTTTAAGGTTTTTTAAAAAATTCAAAATAAAACAAAAACAAAAACAACTGGCAGCATTAAACATCAGGTTTGTGTCCTAATTATTTTAGCTCACAAGTTTACTACAACTATAGTAGGGAACTATGGTGATCGTGTCAAAAATAAGAAAAAAAAGTTGCTCCGAGTTTATAAATTTTTATATATCTTTAGTTTCAGATAATTTAGAAACATTTTTATCGCGCCGTCTGTATGCCTGTCTCTAACGGCCAACGCGTATAACTCAAAAACTACTTGCCCGATTCTTTCATTCAGCAGCAGTTCCACAATTTCACTCGCGGCCGCGGCCTGTTCTTGTGACTGGAATTGCGGTCTTAAACTTAAACCACGTGTGACTTCTTTCAGTTTCTTGTCGGAAGTGATTTCTTCATTCCTCTGTCAAACACAGGGTGGCGCTTCAAACTCCCAGCGTGTTTAAAACGCGCATGATTTTAGCCAAAATGATCAGGTGATCAAAAAGAAGATAACTTTCAACAAAGAGAGAAATTATCACCTGATCGGAATTTTTCCCAAACAAGGAGTTTCTTTTTTTGAAGGTTTTTGTTAAAAGCCCAAAAATATCAAAACAAACTTTAAGGTTAGGTTTTTCAAAAAATTCAAAATAAAACAAAAACAACTGGCAGCATTAAACATCAGGTTTGTGTCCTAATTAGTTTAGCTTACAAGTTTCCTACAACTATAGTAGGGAACTATGGTGATCGTGTCAAAAATAAGAAAAAAAAGTTGCTCCGAGTTCATAAATTTTTATATATCTTTAGTTTCAGATAATTTAGAAACATTTTTATCGCGCCGTCTGTATGCCTGTCTCTAACGGCCAACGCGTATAACTCAAAAACTACTTGCCCGATTCTTTCATTCAGCAGCAGTTCCACAATTTCACTCGCGGCCGCGGCCTGTTCTTGTGACTGGAATTGCGGTCTTAAACTTAAACCACGTGTGACTTCTTTCAGTTTCTTGTCGGAAGTGATTTCTTCATTCCTCTGTCAAACACAGGGTGGCGCTTCAAACTCCCAGCGTGTTTAAAACGCGCATGATTTTAGCCAAAATGATCAGGTGATCAAAAAGAAAATAACTTTTAACAAAGAGAGAAATTATCACCTGATCGGAATTTTTCCCAACCAAGGAGTTTCTTTTTTTGAAGGTTTTTGTTAAAAGCCCAAAAATATCAAAACAAACTTTAAGGTTAGGTTTTTCAAAAAATTCAAAATAAAACAAAAACAACTGGCAGCATTAAACATCAGGTTTGTGTCCTAATTAGTTTAGCTTACAAGTTTCCTACAACTATAGTAGGGAACTATGGTGATCGTGTCAAAAATAAGAAAAAAAAGTTGCTCCGAGTTCATAAATTTTTATATATCTTTAGTTTCAGATAATTTAGAAACATTTTTATCGCGCCGTCTGTATGCCTGTCTCTAACGGCCAACGCGTATAACTCAAAAACTACTTGCCCGATTCTTTCATTCAGCAGCAGTTCCACAATTTCACTCGCGGCCGCGGCCTGTTCTTGTGACTGGAATTGCGGTCTTAAACTTAAACCACGTGTGACTTCTTTCAGTTTCTTGTCGGAAGTGATTTCTTCATTCCTCTGTCAAACACAGGGTGGCGCTTCAAACTCCCAGCGTGTTTAAAACGCGCATGATTTTAGCCAAAATGATCAGGTGATCAAAAAGAAAATAACTTTTAACAAAGAGAGAAATTATCACCTGATCGGAATTTTTCCCAACCAAGGAGTTTCTTTTTTTGAAGGTTTTTGTTAAAAGCCCAAAAATATCAAAACAAACTTTAAGGTTAGGTTTTTCAAAAAATTCAAAATAAAACAAAAACAACTGGCAGCATTAAACATCAGGTTTGTGTTCTAATTATTTTAGCTCACAAGTTTCCTACAACTATAGTAGGGAACTATGGTGATCGTGTCAAAAATAAGAAAAAAAAGTTGCTCCGAGTTCATAAATTTTTATATATCTTTAGTTTCAGATAATTAAGAAACTTTTTTATCGCGTCGTCTGTGTCTGCCTCTAACGGCCAACGCGCATAACTCAAAAACTACTTGCCCGATTTTCTTATTTAAAAATGAATAAAATCCACCGGACATAAGCCGAAAAAAAGGGTAGGGAGGTAGATTTCAAAAATTAGAGTTTTGGTAAAAATATTACTTGTGTTCTATATTAAAGGGTACGTGTATGATGATAAAAAAAATCCTTTTTGGGTTTGTTTGGCTCAGTGGGGTTACACTGGGGGGAGGGGGGATCCCTAATCAGACGCGTTACCGGGTGTGAACTTAGGTGCCCATAAATTGGCAGAGTATTTTAGTTTTTGGTACAGCTGATACCTAAACAAAAAACAATTAACTTAAAAGTTCTTTTAACCTATTCCTATTACAGTAATTCCCACGGTAATACCACCAGGTTTTGGGGCACCCGGTTTAACTGGTTCACTTTCATCCGCAGCAGCAGTTGTACCACCTCCCGCAATCGCAATTCCACAGAAGTTGGGCAACACTATTCAGCCGGCGATTATTCCACCTAGCGTAAGTACAGTTTGAAAATTCCTATTTTAAAGCACTAGACCAGACCACTCCCAAGTAACATTATTACCACTCAAGGTTTTATTAATTTGGTTCCTAGGTTATTTAGAGGGTGCTGTTATGGGTTTTAGGATCAATTTGGCTACATAAAGGTAATTTATATTGCCAATTACCTAAAGGAGTGTTATACAACCAAAAAGTGATTTATAAAGGGAGTATAATAAAACTGATATGCCTTCTGTTCCTTTTAGATACTTTTTGTTTTATTGATTTCTGATTTATAAAGATGGTCTTATAAAACCATTTTACCTAAAGTTTTTAAAAAGAAATAAATATAAACTTTGGTCATTTAGTTTTTTTCATTACTTTAGGTCATCACAAAAGTGTTTTATAATAGAGCTAAAAGGTTATCTTATTTCCTTTTGTTTTTATAGTTACCAGTAGTTTAAAAGTTAATATGATTAGATAGGCGGCCATATAGAACCTAGTTTCCCTAAGGTTTTTAAGAGTGGTAAATATAAACTTTAGACTTTTGGTTTTTGCCATTATTTTTAGGCATTTTAAAAAGGTTTTATAGGAAGGCTTAAAGCTAAACTTAATTCTTTTGTATTTATAGTTACCCATAGCTGTATATTAAATATTATTTAAATAGGCGGCCATATAAAACCTTGTTTCCTTAAGGGTTCTAACAGAAGTAAGTAAATACTTTCGTGTTTTATTTTTTTAGGTATTTCTTGTAAAAATAATAGATATACCTAGGTACAGATTGGTACCTACCTATTGCAAGATTGATTATTTAAAGCCCAATAATTAATAATTGTTGAGTTTCCGTCCTCCTGGGTAGGACACCCAGGCCTAGATAAGGCCTATTTAGACGACCAATATAAGAGGTTGCCCTCCAACCTGCAGGCACAACGAATATCATTGCACTGGCCCTCTCGATTGTGTTGAAATTGCACGAAAAAAACATTTAAAAGTGTTCAATTATACGCTTTTAAACACTTTAAAAACAAATATAAAAAATTTAAGTGAGGTTATGTTGACTATGTTTACATTGTTCTTTTTTGTTGGTTTCATAAGGGCACTCAAAAATCCTAGTTGCGATACAGTAACAAATAAAACCAAGTGACCACTATGCAACCATAATGGCGTATATAAATTTATTTAAAAAATATTGTGAAGAGAAAATATTTATCTAGTCGTTTTAGCAGTGTTTTTTAACAATAATTTTACTTTAATTTTAATTTATGTAAACCAAACACACTTTTTTAATGGTGAATAGTGTAAATGATTTTTTTTTAAATTTTAAATATTTGTTATTTTGTTATCAAAAAACTATTAAAAAGCATTCTTGAGGTGGCGCGCTTGTTTTGAGAGCTTTTCAGATACGATTTTATCAGAAAAATAAATCTGTCAGGCAATTTGATCATCAACAAAACGACAAACTCGGTATATTTTTATATGATAAAATAATTTTGGGACTCTGACATTTTTGGCAATTTTGTGACCTAAATTATTTTATATAGCCATTGTGAATCTAAAATATCGCCCTAGCTTTTATAGGAAAACTTCTTTACTCTAAAGGTATTATGGTATTCAACAGAATCGCCAGGATACCAAATTACCAAATCTAGTTTTATAATAGGATAGAGGACGTTTCTGAGTTGCTTTTAGAACCTGGCATAATAGCTTTAGGCTCTAAAAGGTTCTATACTGGTGGAACCGCTAGAGGGCGAAGCTGGAGTTTATTTCTTATGGTTTTCTAGTGAGTTTAATACATAGGTTGCCACCACCAATTGGGGAGTCCCATTTAGGAGGTCTAAGGGGTATATAAGGGTAATGGGAACGTGCTAGCGACCAAACATTGAAACTAATGGTTTTAAGGAAAGGCGCTGGCAACCTTTTAGCTTCTGCTATAAATAAAGAAATGTTACTTGGGCTAGTAATAGCATAAACACTATTGAAAAAAAATGAAATCTATAGCCAATATAAAAATAAAATTATACTCGAGCCGAGTTACTGAGTTGAAATGGTGAGTTTTTAAGATTTGTAGTAAAACTAGATCTCCTATTGAAAAAAATTAAATACAAAAGTTATAGGTTATAAGTATTATAATAATAAAAAGTATATATATATATATATATATATATATATATATATATATATATATATATATATATATATATATATATATATATATATATATAAAGTTTGCCGAGAAAAATCGAAAAAAACCAGTTTTTAATATCATTTCTTCTTCAATATGTTTTTGTTTTTGATAAAATTTGGTGAAAACACACGTATTTGTGTCCTTAATACATATAATATTTTTTAAATCAAAATATTAATTTTTATCAAACGTGGAATTTCGTACCTGTGAATTTAAAAATCAAACAAGTTTCGTGGCTAATCGGGCAAAAAGGAGTTTTTTTGTTTCCCCTATATAGTGATGGGTCGTTCGCGAATGAACCGGTTCAAAGATCCGGATCTTTATACTGAGCCGTGAGAACCGACTCTCGGTTTTTCAAAGAGACGGTTCGCGGATCCGCGATCCATGAGTCTTTGTGACGATCTGGCGAATAAGAAAGCGTCCGAAGATTCACGAACTCTTCCGACCACAGAACTCCCGACTGAACCGCAGTTCAAACCGCTCAAGAAGATCAAGCGACCGAAGAGATCCGAGATCCGTTGAATCGCACGAATTGCAAAGACACAGAACACTAAAGGGAGGCTACGTAAAGAGCACGTTGACAACTTAAAAACTTTATTTTTTACGGCACAATTTTATGATCATTTATTTACTTAATTACTTGAAAACAAAAGGACGTGTTTCTTGATGTTTTGTTTATGGTCGATCAGATGATTCATAACTACAATGGCGTTGTGATAGTTTTCTTATGTCCCGCCAAGGATTTGGTGGCGCCACGTATCCAAGCCAAGGCCAAGAGCGCAAATTGACAGCGAAGCGGAGAACCGAACGCAGAAATCACGATCGTCATAAATGAGAAAGATCCGGATCCGCGAGCCGGTTCAGTGAGTCGGCTCTTTGTACTGACCCGGATCCGTTGAGCCGGATCTCAAAAAAGACCCGTATTGCCCAATCACTACCCCTATATTTTTCCGTGGGTAGCCTGAAAGCTAAACCTCACGGGGGTCCAAGATCTAATGGACACCTAATAAGTGTTGACAGTTAACCGTTTCGTCCTTATGGGACTCCTCAGAAAACTGCTGGTCGATGTGACAAATCTTGCGAAGTTAATCAGACGGTTTTGTCTCTAATTAAATGTAATTAGTGAGCGAACTATAGCAAGAGGCGCCATCTACCGAGATACGAGAGAAACAAAAAAACCAAAAGCAGGCGAAAGAAAACACTGCTATACAATATCGATCAATGAAAAGATCGAATGCAAATAAAAGAAAACAACTATAGTCCGTGACCTACGACAGCTCTTTGTCTTTCAGGCTGGATCAACACAGATTTAATCTGTGTTGATCCGGTCTTTTATTTGCATTCGATCTTTTCATTGATCGATATTGTATAGCAGTGTTTTCTTTCGCCTGCTTTTGGTTTTTTTGTTTCTCTCGTATCTCGGTAGATGGCGCCTCTTGCTATAGTTCGCTCACTAATTACATTTAATTAGAGACAAAACCGTCTGATTAACTTCGCAAGATTTGTCACATCGACCAGCAGTGTTCTGAGGAGTCCCATAAGGACGAAACGGTTAACTGTCAACACTTATTAGGTGTCCATTAGATCTTGGATCCCCGTGAGGTTTAGCTTTCAGGCTACCCACGGAAAAATATAAGGGAAACAAAAAAACTCCTTTTTGCCCGATTAGCCACGAAACTTTTTTGATTATTAATTTTTATATTTTATTTTGATTTATGACTTATAATCAGGTCCCAGTTAAACCCAAAAATGCCGAAGTTCTGGAAGCAGTTTTTTTTAAACATACATATGAATCTTTTTGTTGAAACGTCTATTTTCTGTTAGTGTAAGAAAATTTACATCACTGGGAGAACTTTGTCAGGAAACACAATGTTAGCAGTTAAAAAATTGCACAATGAAATATATAGTTGTGTTGAAAATAAAGCCCTTCAAGAATTTTTACAAAAAATATGAAAAATTAACAAACGTGAAGTTTACTACCCGTGAATTTAAAAAATCAAACAGGTTTCGTGGCTATCGGGTAAAAAAGAATTTTTGTTTTTCTTATATTTTTCCGTGGGTAGCTTGAAAGCTTAACCTCATAGATAAAGGATTTGCGGCGCGGTTCAGTGAGTTTTTATTAGATAGGCAACTCCGGCTGTTTGACAGGTCGTTAGCTCTGTGGCGCCCACTGCAGAGCTTAGTGACGAACTAAAAGGCGAGGCGGGAAATTTGAATCGCCTTTTACAATAAATTTTCTTTAATTTTAAAGTTTTTTTTTAAAATTTTTAATCAGTCAATATTTTATAAAGACATACAATGTCTTTATAAGATATAAACAGGTTGAAAATGATATATAAAATGTAATAAATAAAACATTTTTTAAATGAGTTTTTGTTATTCTAAAAAAGCTACAAATTAACGACTAACTATTGATGAAATAATACATAGTCTAATTGATTGGTAAAATAATATATAATGCAAAACCAAACACTGTCTAGTATATTTAAATTTGCTTTTAACATTTCTGGTGAGTGATGAGTGAATAAATAATTGTTCGTGAAGAGAATCATTCTTAAGTGTCTACTTTTTAACAGCTCGACGAAAATCTGACATAATTTAAAAGTACCTCCTCGCCTTGGTTGTAAGTTGTGTAGGGTATGTTTCAAAGCAGTATATATATAGCTTATCAGTGGTCACACATATCATCGAAAACCTGAAAACAATAAAAAAAATCAACGTATAACCACATTAATCATAGGTACTAGATTATGGTAAGATTTAAAATTAAGGAATAAATTTATTCAAAGTACATTACGCTGCTGGGTAATCCCTCGTTTACCCATCAATTAAGCCCCCCCCCCCCTGTTACTTAATATCAAACGAAAGGGATAGACATAAAATTAACACTAAATTTGTGCTTAGTTGATGAGCAAATAAGGCACCTACCAGGCATTGGAAACCTGTATTCAGAGTTCCGTAAAGTAAGCGATAAGAAGTTAAAAAGACACTACCAATACAAATTTTATCAAATGCCAATCTAACCTCAAATGAGAAAATAAGAAAACTTACCTTAACATTTCTCGAAAAACTATGCATTTTATACTCGTCTGAACTTTAGACACTTCACCCAGAAAAGCAACTAGAAATTCTTATTCTTTTATATTTAAATTGCAAAAGCTACAAATTTAACAAAATTTAATTTTAATGCGTCACAGCAGCAAAGATTACCTACATAAGCCAAAAGGATAGATTTTAAATGAACCCGAAATAAAATGCGGTGGAAGAGGTTATTCTACCTGAAAAAAAGGGGGACGGAAAATCCAAACCACAGGGTAAAAAAAATAGAATAAGGAACAAACGCGCGACCGCAGTGCCTCTTGTGAGCTTAGTGAGAACTTTAACCTAACGACCTGTCAAATTGCATTGAGTTTCCTAGGCATGCTTAACCTCACAGTGGTCCAAGATCTAATGGACACCTACTAAGTGTTGACAGTTAACTGTTTCGTCCTTATAGGACTCCTCAGAACGCTGCTTGGTCAATGTGACACTCTTGCGAAGTTAATTAGACGGTTTTGTCTTTAATCCTATGTAAATAGTGAGAAAACTTTCGCAAGAAGCGCCATCTACCGAGATACGAGAGAAACAAGAACAAGAGCGGGCGAAAATAAACTGCTATACATATCGATCAATAAATAGATCGAAAACAAATAGAAAGAATCAAACTAATCCGTGACCTACAACAGCTCTTCTGCCTTTCAAACCAGATCAACGCTTGTTGCGTTTTTACCCGCTATCAGACACGTGAGCGTCAGTCAACGGAATTTTTAAGCTAAATAATACTAACAAACGTGAAACTAAATACATTGTTTACCGGGACGCGTCAGATGAGCTGAATTTGAGATATGTTGAAGGACAAACCTTCCTGATATTTTTACCAAAAAAAATTAGGGGGGTCATAGGATTCGTTTTCGAGCTATACTTATTTAAATGTACGCCACTGAAATATGGAAAAATATGACCATTTGTAGTTTTTTTGTAATAACTTATCGCCAAGTAAAAATAAAAAACTGGTATTAGCTTTACTTTATTGGTAAAAGAGTTCTTTTAAGAATTTTATCCAAAAACATTCAACTAAAGGTAGACCCCGTATAGAAATCCTAAACTTCATCAGACACAAAAAGTATTATACTGGGGATTTCTTTCAAATTCGCAACAATGTTGCCAGTACTTTTATAACTTGTAATTTTGATGTAGGTACATAAGTAAAATGGTAACTAATAAAAATCAAAAGAATATTTAGTTATTGAATTCGGCTTACGTTTTGGATTGCTATACATGTACCTGTAATAGAATATGTTTACCATCCTATGTGAGAAAAGGATTGTTTTCATTGATTTTTTTTTGAGATCTTATCATTAATAATGTTTTTCTATACAATTTAATTCTAGGTTGTAAGTATAACCTCTAGATATGTATGTATGCATGTCTGTCTGTGTGCCTATATGCACATATGTATATAAATGTTTGAAAAAAAGTTTTTTTTAAAGTTAGAATATGTGATCCAATAATCAATCGGTAAATTTTTGTTTACATAGGTACCTAAACTTAACAAAAATCATAAAACATTTGCTTTTAAGTCCCTGTTTTTATAGATCTATGTGGCGGTTTAAATCCTTATCTATTTTGAATTAAAAGGAAGGTATAAATTAGAAATAATCAGCTAAAGTTGATTTTTTTTCGAAGATTGTTGATTGTCGATTTTTATAGAACGTACAACCATTAGCACAAAATTGCAATTTTTGTGCAGTCAACCAACTTGAGCTTGTTTTTTGCAGGAACACAAAGTAACTAGCTGCGATATCCTGTAATGCAAGCCATTTTTTTTAACTGCACATGCGCACCTCTCTCTTTCTGATCACATAAAATTATCTTCCTCTTACTAACTTCACATATGCTCGACCACAGCTGAGAGGGAGATATTTTATGTGAGAAGAAAAAGTACGGTAGCGAATGCGCAGTTTAAAATATTGATTTGGTTTTCGGTTTTCTGAAAAAAACGGGACTCCATTTAAGTGTGAAAAACGTTCAACTGAAAGTAAGTTTAATTAAATTTCTTTGGTGTGAGGTTAGTAGGTAGGTAGGTGGTATTTAAAAAGTTATTAAAACCAGATGACTAAACTGCACTTTTAACTATTAATTATTGTTCTCACTACAAAGGTTTTCGGTATAAAAATAACTCTTGCTTTTAGTCCAAATAAATTTAAGCTAAATGTTTTGATCACGAAAGTTAAAAAAACCTCTTCTTTATATAATATATGTATATGTATATATATATATATATATATATATATATATATATATATATAGCTTAAAAAAATTAGTCTACAAAACTCCCCTGGGCAACTCTGGAAAACTCAAAAAGCTTTTTGATTTGATTTTACGCGAAAATGGAACGTCGCAGGGAAAACCTTTGTTGACAAAAAAAAATTGTGTGTGCTTAAGACCACATGGCAGAAGTGTAAACTTTAACAAGGCGAAATTAATAATACTGGCCTTCATCTGCATCATGATATTGCTCGCTGAATGTTCCTCTCACAGTTAGTCGACTCGAGCCGACTTCACCCGAATGAGCGTTACATAGCCGAGTCTGACGGCTCAGTTCAATTCAGTACCCACAAAAACTACTAAACGCGCCTAAAGAAGTTTACACTTCAAAAATTCCTTTACAATTTTTCTTAAAGGTTATAGCTCTAGACTTACATGTATAGAAGATAGAGAGCACCAAAATTGACAAAAATCAGTTTTTTGCATTTTACGCAAAAACGATAAGTCGTAGAGAAGAATTTTATTTTAGAGAAATATTACCATACGAGTCTTTACAATCAATCTCCATAGTCTATAGGTCTACAACAACATGTTTAGAAGGTAGATGGCAGCTAAGTTGTCAAAAATTGTGTTTTTTTTAGTCGTAGAAAGAAACTTTATAAACATAAAATGTTAAAGGACACAATTTTCTACATTCTTTCCCCTTGGGCCACAGGTTTACAACTACGTGTAGAACATATAGGGCGCCAAATTTGCAAAAATTATTATTTTATTTTATGCAAAAACGGTAGGTCCTAGAAAAACACACTATAGACAAGAAATCTCCAGGACGCCATTCTCTACAATTCACCTATGTGAGTCACAGCTCTATGACTTATGGTTTTTGCGTAAAACGCAAAAAAGTATATAATGGGCATTTTCGGCACCCTCTGTCTTCAACACATGTGGTTGTAGACCTATAGACTATGGAGACCGATTGTAGGGAATCCTATGGGTAATATTTCTCATACATTAAATTTTGCCCTACGACTTATCGTTCTCGCGTAAAATGTAAAAAACTAATTTTTGTTCGCTATTTTTCAGAAAAAAAATTAATAGCGGCAACCATGTAGACCAAACGTCACCCTTGCATCATTTATCGTTGCCTTTGAGAGGTTATCCGAATAAACGTGCGTTTTCTTTGGTTTTTTGCAATATTTATCACAAAATAAAGATTTTTTTTTATTAAATAACTTTAAAAATGCCTAAGAAGTGTATTCTGTGTGACAAAAGTGACGAGAAGTGGCTGGATTTATCATTTCACCGGTAAGTTTGAATCTCTTCCAGAAACCGTCATATTGTTTACGATTTGGTAAGGCAGTGGTGTGGTTTATAACTTTTTTTACAAAATATTAGTGATTTATTTTACAAAGAAGTTTTAAGAAACTATTTATTGTTGCAAATTCCCTTATTTTCCCACCTCTAGTGTTTGGGTTTTTTTGGAAAAGTTTCTTAATTTATTCTGGCAATAATATATAACTCTAAAAAATATATTTCTTATGTAAACAACCATTTTCACTCTGTGATGTTATGTTATGTCATGCTACTGTACAGTTATTAAACATTTTAAAAATATTCAAATTTATGAGTTTACTAGGTTCCCCACTGATCCAAACAAGAGAGAGCTTTGGAGGGAGATTATTGGCCTTAATAAGGAAAAAATTCTGTCAAAATGGGCATGTCTTTGTGACCACTTTGATCCTCAGTATGTTCGTTTAGCACCTAGTAGGCACTATCTTGTACCAAATGCCTTGCCCAAGGTCAGGTGTTAAAGACTAGTTCAAATTAAGAAAACTACTTACTACTAGTGGTTAGTAGTTAAATATTCAACTATCTCTTTTTATTATAAAGTATACATAATATATTATCACTGGTTGTTTTTGATGTTCGATCATCATGTAATGATGTAAAAAAGTAGTTAGAATTAACAATTATTACTATAAGAAGACAAAAGGTAGTACCTACTTTTACACAGAAAAAAAAGAGTTTTAACTTCCTTTTCACTTACTTACTGCATAGTCCCTGGTGATTAATTAAAAGAGAGCCTTGAGTCAAATGGATTAAAATATTGTTCTTAATTCTTATAAATAAAATCTTAATTCTTATATTTGCCAAATTTAATAATGTTTGTATATACAGGGTGTCCCATAACTTAGGGGCCATAGGCCAACAAGTGATAGAGGAGGTCATGTCTGATCAAAAACTTGTTGTTTTTTTAACTTTTGTGATAATAACTTTTTTAAAAAACGCAGTAAAAATATGAAATTGCGTAGTCTTGTATTAGAACAAAAGCAGTAAATTGAAATTAATTTAAAAAAATTAATTTGAAAAAAGTTAGTCAGTCAATTTTTTTAGAAAATACTATTTTTTTGGTATGAACTTTTATGAATGCCATATTAAATGCAATGTTTTTTAAATATTTTTTGTTAATAAAAACAAGTCTCTAGCGAGACATAATAATGAAATATTATTGATATTTTTTAAAAGAGAAAGCAAACATTAATTTAAAAAAAATTATAATTTTTTATACATTTTCGAGGTTATTTTGACAGCCCGTACCTCCTCCACTTGTAATATTATCAAAAAAGGAGTACCACATTTTTTAATCACAATTAGCTGAGTATGGCTAATTTTTTTTTGTATAACCCGTTTTCACCAACTCCTCTTTAAAAATCCGATATCTTAAAAACAGATGAATGTTGACCCCATGTTATATAAACTTTTTTCTTGGAAATAACCTCCTCTATCACCTGCTGCACTATGGCGCCTAAGTTATGGGACACCCTGTATAATAATCACTTAATTATAAATAATATTTTTTCATTTTTATTTTATTTGGTAAATAAAAATTAAATAGATTTTTTTATGGAAATCAAAAGTATTTTGTTGATAAAACTGAATAAGTCATATTTTTTAACATTTGCAAATGTAAAAAAACACAGACTCATACCAAATATTTTCTAAAAAAACTAATTTCTAGAGTTTAATAAACTAATGAATGGATTTTGGTAAAATAAACCAATGAGTGCTTTTTATTTCGAGGCAAGAGTTTTGCTGATAAAATATAACAAAAAATCTATATTATAAGTATAGGCTGTCCCATTTTTATCATTTGGGTGGTTTCGGGAACTTCTAGAGAAGATTGAAGAAAAAACGACTACACCTTAGTGTGCTTTAATTTGAAGAGAATAATGATGGTAAACATCGCATATCAATATTATAAACATAGAAACCGAAAACACCCAAAAGTGTCGAAAATGCACCCTGTACACTAGGGGATCAAATAGACTCTTTAAATCCTTAAGGTCTGAGTATATAATTCGGAGTTTTTGACTTTTTTTAACAGAACAAATCTACTTACTGTAAAAAATTTACTAAGAGCAATGTATTACCAAGGTGAAAGAGTAAAAAGCTAAAAAAACACCTTTGACAATTTGAAATAAAAAGAAACACTTTTACCTGTGTTTTAAATTTTAGGGATTAAAGTAACACTTTTCTATATCCAGAAAAAATAATATAAAGTAGATTTCTTATCTTTAGGGAAAAATAATAAAAATCAAAACTACGGATATTACCAGCTGCAAATAAGTTATTGATTTCTAATATTATAAATCGATAAAAAAATTAATTCTGTAAAAAGAGTCATTTAAATAGAATGGCTGTCAAAGCTGTACCGGTAATATTTTACACTTATTTAAATTTTATAATTTTGGGTGCAAAAATTTTATAGGAAAATGTCTATAATATATTTATTTTATGTTCAACAAAATCTGCACGCCCATGGTTTTGCATCGATTTCTCTTTTACACCTCTTACAGTGTTGCCTGCGAGGATTCGGCGAAATTTTCTGAGATTTCATGCATGATGAATGAATTTGCGTATTATATAATGGGGATGCGTCTTCTAGGGTTCCTTGAATTTCTTTGATTTTATCAGTTTTTGACATATAGTTTCCGTCACATACCTACAGAGTAACTCAAAATAATTTAAAAAAATACAGGAAAAATACCTGAGATTTATAAAATATAAAGAATGGAAACTAAAAATGCATGGTCAAAATTAACTTCACTTGTGAGTCGATTTAACTATTCTAGAGTGATGTTTGCATAATAGGTCATATTATAAGCTAACAGGGTATTTCAAAAAAAAAATTAATTTAACGCATGACACGTTTACTAATTGTCTACGGAATAGTGTGTTTACCGGGATGCGTTAAATGAGGTGAATTTATGATATGTTAGGGCCCAAGCCGTCTAAATACTCGTCTCAAAGAATTGGGGGTCATCGGTTTCGTTTTCGAGCTATAACTATTTAAATCCACCACTGAAAGAAAGAAAAATGTGACTTTTTGTAGTGTTTTTGCTATAACTTCTCGTCAAATAGAAATCCAATATTAATTTTATTTAGTTGAAAAGAAACTTTTTTTAAGTATGTTTTTAATTTTTTTATAGTTTTCGTCACATATCTACAGAGTGGCTCAAAATATGAATAACAGAAATACAGGAATAATAACTGGGATTTGTTAAATATACTTAAAGGGATGAAATTAAAAATGCATATTCAAAATAAATTAATTTGCTTCAATGTGAGTCGTTGTAATTATTGTAAAGTAATATTTACATACATAATGGTTTATGTAGTAAACCTATAGGGTAAATCAACCATTTTTTAAATTAAACAAATAATAGGTGTACTAACTGTGTAGAATAGTGTGTTTAACGGGATGCGTCAGATCAGGTGAATTTGAGATATGTTAGAGCCCGAGCCATCCTGAAACTTGCTCAAAAAAATTGGGGGAGGGGGTCATCGGTTTCGTTTTTGAGCTATACTTATATGGATTTTCGCTACAACTTCTATCTCTTTATAGTGAAAAAAAGTTGATATTTAAACTTTTGTCAATTAAGTTTGTTCACAGGCTTTCTGAACATTTTTGACAGAACCCCCGGAAAAGGGTGAGTAGGCCCATTTTTGTCTTTTTGTACCCACATTTCCTATATTCTAGCATTAAATAAGTATAACTCGAGAACAAAACCGATCACCACCCACTTTTTCTTGAAACAAGTATTACGACGGTTTAGGCTCTAACATATCTCAAATTCAGTGCATCTGACGCATCCCAGTAAACATTTTCCACACACTATTCCATAGGCAATTAGTACACATGTTATGCGAATTTCAAAAATGTTTGAAATACCCATTAAGTCTATTACTATTATTGTATTTCAATTATTCATAGTTTGAGCCACTATGTAGATATGTGACGAAAACTATATGTCAAAAATGAGAACATACTTAAAAAGACTCTTTTTTTTTCAATAAAATAAAATTCATATTGGTTTTTTATTTTTCTTTCACGAGAAGTTATAACAAAAAACTACAAAATCTTACATTTTTTCATAATCCATTGGGCGCATTTAAATAATTATAGCTCGAAAACGAAACCGATGACCCCCCATTTTTTTTGAAACAAGCATCCGGATGGTTTAGGTTCAAACATATCTTAAATTCACCTCATTTGACGCATCCCAGTAAACACACTATTTCGTAGACAATTAGTAAATATGTCATGCGTTGAATTAATTTTTTTTGAAATACCCTGTTAGATTATAACATCCCCTATTATGCAAACATCACTCTAGAATAGTTAAAACGACTCACATGAAAGCAAGTGAAGTTAATTTTGACTATGCATTTTTAGTTCCCTTTCTTTATACGTAATAAATCTCAGGTATTTTTCCTGTATTTTTTTAAAATTATTTTGAGCCACTCTGTAGGTATGTGACGCAAACTATATGTTAAAAATTAATAAACTTCCTAAAAGGACTCTCTCGATTAGCCACGAAACTTGTTCGATTTTTTGAAAAATTAACATTTTCATTTGGTTACTAAACGCAACTAAATTGTAAAACCTTGGTCAAAGTTTAACAACAGAATTTGCACTATTCGAGATAAAGCTGAGAATATTTTAGGAAAAATACAATAGTAGTTTACCTAACTAGTGCGGAAAGTGCCTCTTTTCCGCACGCGATTGCAGATGGCCAAACGACGCGATAGCGGAGTTTGGCCAGCAATCAAGTGCGGAAAAGACACTTTACGCACGAGTTAGGTACACTATTTTTTCTATAAGCGTGAGGAAAAAACTAAAAATTAATCAGAAAATTATTTATATTCAAAACGTTTTAATCAAATCAATTATTATTATTCACATTCTAGCGGCTTCTAGAACTGACTGGGGTAGATCTTCGTCCGAAGAATCCATTGAAAATCTGATTTTTTTGTTTGAAAAATTCAAAAGACGCTTGTATCTGCAAAATTGGCTTTGTTTTGACAGTTTGTTTGTACTTTGTTGCTATGGTGATTTAAGATGCCAAATCTAAAACCACTAGTCAATACCATCTCGAAAGAGGCCAAAAAACTAGATCCAAGATGGCCGCCACCGGGGGCATAACAAAATATTGTGTTCAAAACAGTTTGAGAACTCACAGCAGCCACAGCTGTTTTTTAGGTTTTTAAAAACAGTTTGAGGGCTTCAGAGATAATATAAAACTTGTTTTTTAGGTTATTAAAAAAAATATACCTATATTTTTTGAGAAGTCAGTTAATGTAAATAATTGACGAAAACATTAATAGGGAAATAGCGGGTACCTGTTTTAATTATAAATTTGGATACGATTTTTTGAAATGAATATTTTTAACTAAATATTGTAAAAGATCTAGATTTGACAAAAATATATTGCTGGTTTACTTAAAAGTAGCCAACTAGGATGGGTTTATCCTGTAAGGTAATGTGCAATGGATAAATTTAGTGCCTATTTTTATATATTTTTGTCCTGGTACATTATGGCAGAAAAGCAGGGGTTTAAAAATTACTTAAGCATGAATGTTACTAAATTTTTCCATTATATAGCTGAATAAACCTGACCTAAAAAGATTATGTAATAATACTAGGGACTTATTGCAATAAAGCTAGGCAGTAATTGGGCCCAGTTGTGCAGAAAGCGACCAACCCACATATTAGTAAAATTAGACCCAGTTTTGTAAAAAGCATTCAACCCACACGAAAAGTGTTTTGCAGAAAATATATTTTTTAAATAAATTAAATGTGTTAGCCTAGACATTGATAAACCGCTACATTTAAACCTTTCTTTTGTTTGAATACTTACAAAAAACAAGTATTTTTCAAATGTGGGTTGGTCACTTTCTGCAAAACTGGGCCCAATTGTGCCAGGTACTATTCTGACAATTTCGCATTATAAGAACAGCTGTGTTCTTTCACAATTAGGCCTTTGTGTATTATAAGAGCCAGAATTAATAGTGCCATCACTATTAATGGAAAATAAACAACTGTATTTATAAATTCGACTTTGGTATGTCAATTTTGAAAGATCAACTGTCAGTTTTCAATGGAAAACTGTCAGAATAGTGCCCGGCACTATTATTGCCTGGCTTTATTTCAATAAGTCCCTAATAACAGTTAAATATAGTCATTTCTGAAATCGTGCCTCTTGTAGATCATTATAAAAATAGCTTTATTGTTTTAATTGACAAATTATATAACAGGCTAAAAACTTAAAGAAACACAATATACTTTGTTAAAGAATACTTAAAAAAATAAATTAGATAAGTGTAATAAAAATTATTCTTTATTATTCGGTTTCAATCATTTTAAGTGAGGCATTGATTTTGTGGTAGAAACATCATTTCTGTTTTTAATATAATTTTTTAGTAAAATATTTGCTGTTCTAAATATAATGGATTGCATTATGAGTTGCCTTGAATGAATGTCACAATTATGGCCATTGTACAACATAAGATCCAAGCAATTGATATTGTTAATAGTCATAATTGTTAAGATTTTTCTGTGATGCAACTGTTTTAAATATTTGGTTTCTTCTTTTAATAATTTTTGTAGTGTTAAGTAGGTATATGCTGAGCAGGATATTACATCGTCACTGGGGTAACATAAACCTCCTCTGTCATTCGCCAATATAAGGTTTGAATGCGGATTTACTTGGTCTTCATTAGGTTGTGTAAGAAACACTTTGCAGTAATCACATTTAAAATTTTTTATTAAAGAATATGCTGCATAACCTGCCACATACACAAGAGATGGCCAAATATTATCAGGAATGTTATCAATTTCGTCATCTTCTAGGCAGTCAACAGATTGTAACAAGTTTTGTGGCAACTCAAAATTTTTCAAGTCACATTGTATTGTGTCACTTACAAAAGAGGCAATGTCTTCCTTTGTTATACTTGTATCGCTATAGGTTTTTGATCTAAAGATAATTGGAACAATGCTCATTAAGCGTAGTTTATTCTCTGATTCAAAAATCTGGCGTGTAGAAATATGGTATTGTGTCCCAGCTTGATATCTAAAAAAAAGGGAAGTTGTAGTATAAAGAATAAAAACTTTTAAGTTTACTTGACGCAGGTCTGCAAATACAAAGTGATCCCACTTACATTACATACAGGGTGGTGACTTTAAATGGAACACTACCTCTAGCTGGTTAATCTTTAGTTTTATGAAAAAAAACATCATCTGGATTTTTTCAAAAGCATTCTTCCTGATGCAAAAAGTTTATGGCCACACCCATACCACTTTTTTTCAACATTACCCCACTTGCTATGTCAGATTTGAAAGCTGATAAAAAAGTATAATTTTTTTGACCGTTTCATGAACATAATATCTAAAAAAATATTCTATGGTTTTTCTTTTTTTCAGAAGCTTTTGAAGTAGGTACCAAAGTGGGGTCATCCCCTAAAAAAAAAGTTGTGTGTTTGTGCGTAGAATTACTTTGGGTCTGAACAAAGATTTCTTGCATCAGAATGAAAGCCGATATAAAAACTCAATTGACATGTTTCTGACATTTATAGTCATCCATTTTGTAGGCAACCTGTGTAAAAGTATATAGAGGTTGGATATACCTTTAATGAGTCTAGGAGCTCTTAATGGCAACTCGATGACTTCCCCTGTTGCAGTGTGAAACTTTAAATTATTTCAACTTAACACTTCATGTCAACGATATACCTAAGACCCCTGTATTATTAGCCAAGCCACAGTTATTGACGTTACCCCAATCAAATGCAGTACATATACCAGTGTTTGGAAATTTGATACTCTGAGGACGAGTTTATTTATTTCAGAAAAAAACCAAAGTTTTGACCAATTGTCAAATACTTAATCTCTGCTACAAAAAACACTCAAATATAAAGCAAGTAAAATCAAATAAGACAATAAAAAAACATTTTAAAGGACATCTTATTGGCACTGTTAAAACTGAGACTAAAAATCACTCAACCTCAACTGCTGCTTTGAAGTCAGACTTTACCATTTGCAGTGTACTGGGTGGAAAAAAAAATATGCTACTTTACTCAAACTCAGTATGTAAGTATGTGGGCACAATAGATCCATTTGTGGTCGCAGTGCATGGAGGTCCAGTAAGGCCTGCCACCACTTTTGAATACATACATGCATACATACCATTTGCAGTAAATATGTATAAATACCCCAACATACCCTAAAATAGATGTAAAATATCAGGTAAAATAATTTCCTAGATAATTATGCAGTATACCCAATTATACCTAGGTACTTATGCAAATCTCTTAAAGACAGTGGTCATAAGGAGTATGTAGGTGTAGGTACTGCTTTGCTGACATGCCACTTTCTTAAAAGTTTAAAACTAACCTTAAAATGTTGAACAGGAACTTACCACAGATTCATCTGATGGGACAAAGTCCTGCCTTTTTATGGCTCGGACCCATTTTGTTCGCAGGTCTGCATCCTTCGGGAATTTGAAGACCGACACCTTCGGCCCTGTAGGGTAATTTCCCTTGCATACGGGAACACAACACTTCTTAACCATCACTAAAAATAAAAATTTTTTGAGGATAACACAACCACACGTGATGAGCACTTTTAAGAATTTGGGTTGTAAAAATATTAGAAATATTTAAAAAATATTTGTTTAACAAAGAAAACGGCGTTCCAAAACACGTTTGACGCAGATGGGCTTTCGCACGGTAGGAATGGGCGAGTTTGTTATGCCCCAAGGGACGGCCATATTGTCTGAACGTCAAGTTAGTTTTTTGGCTTCTGTAGAGATGGTATTGCCACTAGTGTTCATTGTTGTTTGACATTGACAATGACGATATTTATACCGGGGAGGTTTAAAACTTATAATTTGAACCTATTTTACTGAAAACTTTATTTTATCGAAAATATTGAAAATATAGCAGAATTTTAGTCAATTTGAATATTTTTAGGATATTTCGTGTGCTAGGAAAGATACAAATGTATTTTGAACGGTCTAAATGTTATAGAACACCTCAAAATCGTAACAAATTTACTTTTCCGCACTAGTGCGGAAAAATATTTTCCGCACTAGTGCGGAAAAGTGGCACTTTCCACACTAAAATGCGTGCGGAAAAGTGGACTTTTCCGCACGCTTATAGAAAAAATAATTATCAGTTGGTAAATTCTGCGGAACTAAAAAGTCCCTCTCTTTTCTGATTTTTAAAGAGATATATCAAAGATGATGTTTACCGAAAAAACCATTAAATATCATTTTACTGAGATTAAATCATTTAATTTAAATGTATGATTCCTTTTTGTTTAAATTTAATTTCAACAGGACAGGATTGACCGTCGTAACATCTTTCAAATATGGTCTTAGCTTGAAACCGAAATTACAAAAAATACGTCAAAAAGTTGTAAAAGTGTTGACATTCAAGGTCGTTTTTAGTTCAAGGCTATACAAGGCCAACACAAAAATAGAGGCCACGACCCTGAAAAAATCAGCTGTTCTCCCGGGGCTGAATTTTACATTAGGGCTTATGGGAGGTCAGACGTTTTTTTATGATATTTTCAAAATGGCACTACAGATTTCCGCAAAATTTCAGTCAAATATTCTCAGACACCATCCCGATATTCCACCAAAGTTTTGTAAGGAAGCAACATGATTAAAAGGTTAAAATCTTCAAGATTTACCATTCCTTATTTTGAATTCAAATTACCCGCCATGTACCACATGCCAACTGTTGTATTTGACATGTATTTGACTTTGTCATATGTGATTGTCACATTCGCTTCTGCTTTAAACTTAATTTTTGTGTGAGCTAATGAAGCGGCTATAAAAAATTAGGGCTTACTATACATTAAAAAAAAATTGTTCTGCCAGAATAAAGTAAAAACAATCTCAAAAACGGCCTTATTTAAAAAACAATCAAATATCCATGAACCGTCGTTCCAACTTCAATATTTTAAAGACAATCAGCTGTGTCGTAACGTGACCATCAAAAAAAAATCAGCCCCGGATGTGACGTCAACAAAGTGGAGGATCGTGGCCCGTCCATTTTGATAGCCCTGGGCTATATTCAATTTCATTCAGAAGTTAGCAGAGGGGGACTTTTCATGTTCGCATAGTATAAGAGCACTATTTTGTTAATTGCAGGCTTTGGGTTCCATTCCAGTAACCGGAGTAGTATCAGGCATAGGAATACCTCCGCCTACCCTGGCAGCACCACAATTAGCAAATCCATTATCGTTATCACAACCACAACCGTCACAGAAACCACAAAAACAGCAAGAGGTAACACAACATTTCATTTTAACGTTAATTTACCATTATAAAAAAAGGATTCTTTTAATTTTCTTTTAAAAAAATTTGTATGTATTTGGTAGTTGCAAGATTGCACTACTGTATATATGTAAGAGATAAAAATTATTTCATATTGTTTTTAATTTATTTTAGCAAGAAGCTTTAAAACGAAAAGCAGAAAAACAGCAGGAAGAGCTACAGAAGAAACTGTTGGACCAAAACGAACCACAGACGTTACAGCAACAAGAAAATATGTCGATAAAAGGACAAAACGCTCGACATTTTGTTATGCAAAAATTAATGAGAAACGTAAATATAAAGTTTTTCAACAGGGTTTTAAAAAAAGTTTTTTGGCTGACAGATAGTAACATATTTTGTCCTGCTTTGTAACATTTTTATTATAATCACTTTTTGGAAGGAAAATGCATGATTTTTTTAACGTTTCTTCGTTAAACGCTCTATGTTTAATTTTTTATTTATTTTTTTATGTTTTTTAGAACGTCGGTTTAGAACATTTTTCTACGTTATCCGACCCCTATTCTCCACCTCCTTCGATCCTGACAATCATCTTCTGTCAGATTTTTTTGACTCATTGATCTTTGTATTGACTGTTGCCATTCTAGTTTAGGACGCCCTCTTTTTCTGCGCCCTATTGGTTGCCATTCTAGGACCTGCTTTGGTAATCTTTCGTCGTTTATCCGTTGTACATGGCCGTACCATATCAGTTGCCTTTTAGTGATGTCATCCGTTATGCTTCCCTCGATTCCCATTCTTTCTTTTATGATCTCATTTCTCATGTGATCTGTTCTAGATATTCTCATTGATCTTCTTATTGCATCCATTTCGACACTTTCCATTTTTGTTTTGTATTTTTCTGTTACGCGACAAGTCTCTATTCCATACAACAGCGTGCTTTTCACCATTGTTTGATATATGTTAAATTTTACATTCTTTTTTATTTCTCTGCTCCATAAAACACTGTTAATATATCCAATAACAAACGTGAAATTTCGTACCCGTGAATTTAAAAATCAAACAAGTTTAATGGCTAATCGGGCAAAAAGGAGTTTTTTGTTTCCCTTATATTTTTCCGTGGGTAGCTTGAAAGCTTAACCTCACGGGGGTTCAAGATCTAATGGACACCTAATAAGTGTTGACAGTTAACCCTTTCGTCCTTATGGGACGCCTCAGAACACTGCTGGTCAAGTGACAAATCTTGCGAAGTTAATCAGACGGTTTTGTCTCTAATTAAATGTAATTAGTGAGCGAACTATAGCAAGAGGCGCCATCTACCGAGATACGAGAGAAACAAAAAACCAAAAGCAGGGAAAACACTGCTATACAATATCGTGTTTTCCCTGCTTTTGGTATTTTGTTTCTCTCGTATCTCGGTAGATGGCGCCTCTTGCTATAGTTCGCTCACTAATTACATTTAATTAGAGACAAAACCGTCTGATTAACTTCGCAAGATTTGTCACTTGACCAGCAGTGTTCTGAGGAGTCCCATAAGGACGAAACGGTTAACTGTCAACACTTATTAGGTGTCCATTAGATCTTGGACCCCCGTGAGGTTAAGCTTTCAAGCTACCCACGGAAAAATATAAGGGAAACAAAAAACTCCTTTTTGCCCGATTAGCCATTAAACTTGTTTGATATCCAATAACCTTTTTTGCTTTTACTATTCTTTTTTCCAGTTCTTTACAGTCTGTTCCTGTCTTGTTTAATACTCGCATTTAAACGAAGAGAACTAATAACCGAATGGTCGACCGCTTGAAAAGGTCTAATCGCATCCGCGCTGTGGTTTAGTAGTCTAGAAACAAAAAGACGAACTTAGATTTTGTTTGTTTCAGGTTGAATCAAGAGTGGTCATCCTTCGAAACATGGTTGGTCCAGAGGATGTTGACGAGTCCTTGCAAGACGAAATTCAAGAAGAATGCAGCAAATATGGACACGTCGAACGAGTCATTATCTACAATGAAAGACAGTCAGAAGACAATGACATGGACATTATTGTCAAGATATTCGTCGAGTTTTCAGAAACGCCAGGTATGTAACATGCTAATATTTCTGTACTGAGTGAATGAACCCACTATAAAAAATACGCTAATCTCTTAAAAACACTAATAAAAAAGCAAAAAGGCGCTTCAGTAAAAACTTATACAAAATTAGATAACAAAAACTAAATGGAATTTAAAAGCAACAAAACGAAATGACACAAAAATTTGTATTAGAAAACTTGGTTTTACTTTTTAGTTCTGGCAAGACCTGGGAAAATCCACTTTCTAGAAGCGTTTTATATTACTTTTTGGCAAATGGGCAATTCCCCCTATTTTGACCCCGCTGAATCCGAATATCCCTGTTGCCAATTCGAAATATTGACAGGGGCTGAGATATTCAAGATGGCGGCCAAAATGGCGGCGGAATTTTAAATTGCCGCTGGAAAGCCCAAATTGTCACAGCTGTACATTCAAAATATATATTTGTATAATTAAAAAATAATAACATTAACATTTTTTTTAAATGGCTGCAAAAATCTCCAAAAACCCCCCAGACCCCCCTAAATCTGAAAGTTTGAGGATTTTTCAAATTTTCTTAAAAACTAAGCTTCTAAGAGAAAAATGTATAATATACTTTATTGTAGACAATAAAATTCCCTTTTCAACATGGTATAACTTAATAAAGTTAGACTAATAACAAGCTCTCCAGCGGCGTCCGTTAATTGAAGTAATTAAAAAAAGTTGAAAAAATACTTATGTTCTTCCCAAGATGTATTTAATTTTTTTAAAAACTAATATCTACAGAAAACCATGTATTAACATTTTGGTATACTCAATAAAGTTTCCTTCAAAATGACGTATAACATGATTAAATCGGTTTTATAAATAAAACTTCAGGGGCATCCGTAAATTAAATTAATTTTGAAAAAACAGAAAATAAACCATTTTTTTTACACGTTTTATCTAATTTTCTCAAAAACTAAGCTTAACATAAAAAAACTTGTTCTACACTTTTTTGTAGATAGGGAAATTCCCTTTTTAAAAATGTGAAACTCGGTGGGGTTTGACTTATAGCAAACTCTCCAGCGACGTCCGTCAATGGGGGTGATTTCAACAAATCATTTAAAAAAACATGTTTTTCATACGTTTTATTCAATTTTCTTAAAAACCAAGCTCTTTATCAAAAAATGTGATCTATACTTTGTCATAGCCAATAAAATTTCCTTTCAAACGATGTATAACAAACTGGAAGTTATTTTATATTTACCGCTCCAGTGGTGTTCTTAATTTAAAGAAATTATTTAAGATCAATCCAAACTAATCAATTGTGTGTCTTATTAGCTTTTCGGTGGATAATAAAGAGCGGCGGATAAAAGGTCGAAAGTACAAAAGGTCGAAAGTACAAAAGGTCGAAAGTACAAAAGATCGAAAGTACAAAAGATCAAAAAACAAAAGGTCGAAAGTTCAAAAGGTCGAAAGTACAAAAGATCGAAAGTACGGCCGCGGGTCCACATCGACTGGACAGGTCAATTTGACTTGATACGGTAAATTTGTTTTTTTAATATTTTGTTTTGTCGATTTTTTTTCGACCTTTTGTACTTTCGACCTTTTATGGCTTCGGCGGCGGGCCCGATAATAAAATGTCCTTTTAAACAGTGTGTCACAAAATGTGACCCATAGTAGACCCAGGGGCGTCCGTAAATTGCAAAAATTACCAAAAAATATTATTTTTGTTACGGGTTTCATTCAATTTCCATCAAATCTCAATTTCAAGTATTTATCATATAACATTAACACTTTGTAATTTAACATTTAAAAAGAAATTGTCTTATCGTCAATAAAGAATAAAGGCACATTTTTTTCTGAAAATCTTAGAAAAGATATTTAAATATGATATAACTGATTATTTCAGTTATTTTTGAAAATAAGTTTATATTAGTACGCCCCTGAAGCCTTAAATATGGCAACAACCCGACATTTTATTAAAGTGTTCAAAAGAAAATGTTATGTTCTGCAATAAAGTATACTACATATTTTTTTTTTAAAGTGTAGTTTTTGAGAAAATTTTGAAAAACCTATAATAAACATGTTTTTTCTAAATAATCCAAATTTACGTACGCCACTGAAGAGCTACTTGCTTTTCCTAACCTTATTGACCAATACATCGGTGGAAAGGGAATTTTATTCTCCACAAAAAACTGTTCTTTGCAATTTTTGATAAAAAGGTTAGTTTTCGAGAAAACATAAAACTGAAAAAAACAGGTTTTTGGGGGTTTGGGGGGGATTTTCTCCATCCCTGTCGATTTTTCGAGTTGGCAACAGAGATATTCAGATTCAGCGGGGTCAAATTAGGGGGAAATGGTGTGTTGCCAAAAAGTAATATGATTTGCTTCTAGACGGAAAACGGAAAGCCTTTTAAAATAATATGCTCTGACTATTTATCTCAATTCGTTTTTGCGGAATACCATTTTTTACCAGTCTTTTTGTTATGATTTAATTTCTTTTTTTAAAGGATTTGGAAAATATTTAAGGTTTAAAGTAGTAAAATCATATACATAATATTCCAAGACCCACGGTAACTGCCCATTCATGATGCAAACATGAGGGCCTTGGGGTCTTTAAGCAAAAAAAACCTGATTGGTTGCTTTCAAAGACATATGCATATTATTTCCATATAGTACGTATTATTGCAATACCTATGGTACCTTACGATGCAGAATGCAAACATATTTGAAATAGCAATATCAATGGGTATAAGTCTATCCTTTTTGCGGTCCTTAAGATAAAATGTCCTGATTGGTTATACTTTTACGCATGAATATTATTTTATTCTTGTATTCGTTACGTCAAATCATCGGCGTACAGTTGACAAAAACTCTATCTATGTAAATTTGGTATCTGTGAATTTTTCGTACCTTTATTTCTGAATGTTTGCATCAAACGCCAACCATTGTGTAAATAGGTAACAGGGAGTATTGGAATATTACGTATATGAGTAAAATATGCGGAATATTGTTCAAAACTTCTGTTGTGCCTTATTAAAAATTTTGAGGTGTTTTAATTTTTTCCTATGGTTTTATCATAGTTCCTATCAGACTTTCAAAGCTCAGCTCTCTAGCGTACCTTTACATTTATGGGGAAGGGCAGTGAATTAAAATTCAGGTGTTTTTAAATTATTTCCTATAGTTTTATCATATTTCCTATCAGTCTTCTAAAGCTCAGCTCTCTAACGTTTTTGGAAGTGGGTAATGTTACCTTTACATAACTTTACATTTATAGGTGCGGGAAGTAAATTAGAATTTTGGGTTTTTTTTTTAAGGGTTTGGCATAATTTCTATCAGTCTGCCAAATTTTAGCTTTGTAGCATGTCTTTGTGGCAATTTCGACGTGTTTTGAAATTTCGTAACTACTTTGTGGAAGTCGAATGAAACTCGGAGGGGTTGTTAACTCCATAAAGATCTACGACTATGCAAAGTTTGAGTGTCGTAGCTCATTCCGAAGTAGAGTTTTAGAGAGGTCAAATATGGGCTGAAATGTTTCAAGAAAAGATGGTACAGCAGTTTACGCCACTGCCGTGCCCTCAGATTTGCTATAGCTATGATGGCACCTAGTAGTAATATACTTTTTTATGTACTTTTTTAGAAGCGGAAAGCGCCAGAGATGCCCTCAACGGTAGGTATTTTGGTGGACGAATGGTGCGGGCTGCGCTCTATGACCAGACTTTGTTCGATCATAGTGACTTTTCAGGTTAGATAATAACCGTTTAATTTATGGTGAAGTTTGGTTTTTTACTTCTGAGAACCCCGAGACGTGACAATCTTATAAATGTGACTAAAATTCTCAGAGTGGGTGAACGAGTTCGAAAGACAAAAGATTAAATACAAATGATCGAAACGACAAAAATCGAAAGGGCGAATGGACAAAAAGATCGCGTTAATAATTTTTTTATATAATTACTAACCTATATATATTTATCGGTTTCACAACGTTCTACATCTTCCGATACCCATTCTACACTCGTTTCTGCTTGCCCATAATTCATCATCTAGGCCTCTTATTCTTATTTCACTGTCTATTCTTTCTCTCCAGCTTCTCCTTGGTCGTCCTCGTTTTCTTCGGCCAGTTGGTTTCCATTGTAGTATTTGTTTAGGTAGTCTTTCATCATTCATTCTTTGTACATGTGCGTACCACACCAGTGGTTTTGTTCTTATATCATCCACTAAGTATGTTCACCCACTGTCATAATTTCTCTTATTCTTTGATTTGTAACTCTTTCTCTTTTTGATTTCCCTGCTGCTCTTCTCCAATAGTCCATCTCCGTAGCGGAAAGCATTTTTTCTGTTCTATCCTTGATTGGCCATACTTCTGAGCCGTATGTAATAATACTTTTTACAATGGTGTTATATATAAGCTTTTTGTTATGTTTTGATATACTTTGGTCCCAAATTATTCCATTTAATAAAGTTATTGCTTTTCTTCCTTGTACGTTTCGATCTTTTATAGCTTTGTCTGGTGTTCCGTCAGCTGTAATTTTTAGACCTAAGTATTTATACTCATCACAGGACTGAATTCGCTGCCCGGTATTTAAGATTAGATCCTGTTTCGTTCCACCGATACACATATACTCTGTCTTATTGAGATTAACCTCTAATCCCCACTTATTGTACTCTTCTATTAGTTTTCGTGTCATATATTCGAGGTCGTCATAATCCTGAACCACTACTATCTGATCATCGGCGAAACATAAAGTGTACAAGGTGGTTTCGTCCAACGGAATTCCCATGTTTTGGCATTTTCTCTTCCATACTTTAAGGACTTGTTCCAAGTATATCTTGAAGAGCGTAGGCGAGATACAGCAACCTTGTTTAAGACCTTTATTTACTTGAAAGCCTATTTACTAACCTAACCAGGTCCAATTAGGTTTTAATTTTTTTTCTTTTTTGATCTTTTGTTTTTTCGATCTTTTATACTCGACCGATAAAATGTGATTATTTTTTAATTCATGAAAATTTTTTTTATAGAAAATGTAATAATAATAAAACTCTGAATGTTAGTCATATGTATTAATTAATTTTATTTTTGTACATATTTAGTCAGTCTACTCATGGGGGTTCTCACGTTTCTGTAAACTGTTATTTAGCAATAGTTTCTCCTTAATTTTAGGTAATTTAAAATTTGTATAATGGCTTGTTATGACTTTTTATGTAAAGTCAGTTTTTAGTGACGTGCCTTGATTTGTAAAATTCAAAAAAAGTTTTTTTCTGTGTAACTAAAGCTGCTTAAAGGTATTTATACAGAGTGGGTCCTAAGTAACTACAAACAATAGGGTATTTGACAAATTTTAGAAAAGAGTTTAGAATGGTACATAGATCCCTAATTTGCTACGCAAAATTATTAAAATAGTATATTTTATCATGAATTCATTTAAAATCAAGTTTTCTAATTTGCGATTTAAATTTACCGCGAATTTCTAGCATGGCGTTGCAATGACGTCACAGCGCAGTAAACTCGCGGACAGATACACGGCATTCAAGTGTTTTTGGTCTGTGTTTTTACTGTTTTTTATGTAAAAAAATGTCCTATAAGTGGTGTGTAGTGCCTCAGTGTTCGAATTCTAGCATAAAAACACCTAAAAAACTATTTATTCATGTGCCTACAGCAGTAAAAGAACAGAAAAAGTGGCTTGCTCGAAGAGACACAAGGGCCTTATCAATACATCTTAACTTTACATTTGTGAAGATCACTTTGATGTGAGTATAACTAAATTGTTTCTATTAATTTTTCTCACGTTGTCTATAATATATATAACTATTTCGTAAATGACGATGAAATTTTTGAGGTTATGTTTATTACAAGGGGTGAACAACTATAATAGGCAGAAAGGTGTACAAATTTTTAGGCGGTGCTAGGCAGTTATTAGGCAGGACTAGGGAGTACCTCTAAATGCAGGATTAGGCAGTGCACATGCAAGCTAAATGTAGGACTGAGCAGTGCATATGCAAGACTAGGCAGGGCATAGGCATGTATGTAGAATGTATTTAGAAAATTTTGTTTCAAAAAAGCAATTTTTGATTGTTTCTTAATGCTTAAAATAATAATGATTGGGTATTTAATTGAATCTATTGTAAGTGGGATATTAAACAAATAAGCAAAACATATAACCTAACCTTAAAATGTAAATGAGTAAAAGTAGGCGAAGAATACCTTAAAAAAACTTATATAAAACAACTCATCGAATACTTACATCAACATTTTAACGTTTCTAAATTCCGCAGAACAAAAATCACTGTTGTTGGCAAAGAAGCCTGCCACCATAAAGGAATTTAGCATTGTAAGTTGGAGCTATCGGTTTTGGAGAATCCTTTTTCCAGTGAAAATGTTTTTTATAAGCAAAACACAAGATAAAATCTAATTTAGGACGATAATTCGCTCTTTAAACCAAAGGAAACATTACCATCCATAAGAAAATAACACAGAAAATAGGTTCGTTCAAGGCGTTTACTGTTTTGTGACGTCACTCGCAGCTGATTGGTAGACAGCCTGTTTTGAATCACGTGGCTAATCGTTTTAATTCAATGAATTTATTTAATTAAAAGAACTATGAATTTGAGGAAAAATTAAACAAAAAAGTTTGTTTTTAGCATTCCCAAGACCTAAAGAGATATCTAAAAATAAATATGTATTTATTTTTTACTACTGGCAAACACCCTATTGCAAGAATTATTCTTGGTTATGCCGCGTTTTTATTACAGCAAGCATGACCGAACGCAACCTTCATGTTATCAACAGTAAGGAGAATTTTTTGTTAAAAATTACCAAAAAATAAATGTTTTAACACAGATTATTGCTTGCATAGTCCATTAGTCTGTATGCAAAGATCATTAAATGAGTTTAATTAATATAATAGTGGCACAATTAATGAATTCAAAAGAAACCTCAAAACTATTCACCTATTTTTTGTTTTTCTAGAATGTATATGTTATAAATAAAAATATATATACTAATTTTTTTATATTCTATAATGTAATTAGTGTTTTAGTTTGTTAGAGAAAATGGCATTTTATTTTTAAAGAAGACTTCCTTAGGAAACACCCTGTATAGTTTACACGAGGCTAAGCCCATTCATGACATTTAATAGGTTCGTTGATTTGTCCTAAGAATTTATGAGACTTGTACTAATTAAACTAGCAAAAGCATTGATTCAGAAACAGCAATTTGAAAGATATTATATACAGGGTGTTCCTTAAGGGTTTGCGAATATTTAAGGAGGTGATTCTACATTAAAAAATAATGATAATTTGTCGTATAAACTATGGTCGAAAAATGCACCGTTATAAAAATACAGGGTGTTAAAGTTTTCAAAAAAAAATTGAAATTTATTAATAATTTCGAAATCATTGGCGATATTTTATTCAAATTTGGTACATTACCATAAATGTCTAAGGCGCATATTTTTCAAGAAGAAAATGATTTTTAACTTCGACAGTGGCGTGCGTACGGGCACTAGCTTTTTTATTTTTTTAGAAAAAAATAGTACGCCACTGGTTTTTGTCAAAAAAGTTTTACTTTTTGAATTATCCACTTAATTCTTAAGAAAAAATGTCTCTTAGTTTTTTTCTCTACAGGGCGTCGTTCTTGAGTAAAAAAAATAAAAACCGTTGTTCTGCAAAAGCAAAATAATATGACCATTTAAAGAATACAATTGATCAAGTTGCCTTAGAAATATCTCGATTTATTTCAAATTTAGTACGTAATAATAGGCTATTAAGATGCGTTTTTCTCAATAAAAAAATAATGTTTAGCTTCATCAGTGGCGTGCGTACAGGTACTAAATTTTAAATTTTTAAAGAAAAAATAGTACGCCACTGGTTTTTGTCAAAAAAGTTTTACTTTTTGAATTATCCACTTAATTCTTAAGAAAAAAGGTCTCTTAGTTTTTTTCTCTACAGGGCGTCGTTCTTGAGTAAAAAAATAAAAACCGTTGTTCTGCAAAAGCAAAATAATGTGACCATTTAAAAATTTAGTACGTAATAATAGGCTATTAAGATGCGTTTTTCTCAATAAAAAAATAATGTTTAGCTTCATCAGTGGCGTGCGTACAGGTACTAAATTTTAAATTTTTAAAGAAAAAATAGTACGCCACTGGTTTTTTTTTAAAGCCTATTATTACGTATTAAATTTGAATTAAATCGAGATATTTCTAAAGCAACTTGATCAATTGTATTCTTTAAATGGTCACATTATTTTGCTTTTGCAGAACAACGGTTTTTATTTTTCTACACAAGAACGACGCCCTGTAGAGAAAAAAATTAAGAGACCTTTTTTCTTTCGAATTTAGTGGATAATTCAAAAAGTAAAACTTTTTTGAAAAAAACCAGTGGCATACTATTTTTTTCTGTAAAAATAAAAAAGCTAGTGCCCGTACGCACGCCACTGTCGAAGTTAACAATCATTTTCTTCTTGGAAAATATGCGCCTTAGACATTTATGGTTATGTGCCAAATTTGAATAAAATATCCCCAATGATTTCGAAATTATTAATAAATTTCAATTTTTTTTTGAAAACTTTAACACCCTGTATTTTTATAACGGTGTATTTTTCGACCATAGTTTATACGACAAATTATCATTATTTTTTAATGTAGAATCACCTCCTTAAATATTCGCAAACCTTTAAGAAACACCCTGTATAGTTCTACCCAATATTGTTAGATTACATATTTATATACCTATGATAGAATGTGTACAAGATGGGAACTTTGACTGGAACCAATTTTGGATGAAATATTTGGATAAAAAGCATTAACACATATTTGAAAAATTTTTATAGGCTTTCCAGTCATTAGAAAAAAATCACTTCAAAAAGAGCAAAAATAATTTTTTTTTAAAGAGCTTTTTGGCATTAGGTTTAATTATTTTAATATGACAGGACAACCCTCAAAAAATCTTTTTTTTTGTATTTTTTTTATGTAAATATTTCATCCAATCTCCAATTAGTTCCAGTTAAAAATGTGGACATTGCTTTTCAATCTGTTTCAATTTATTTTAGGGTAAATTTTTATAAATAATTCTTTATTATTTAAATTGTTGACCATTATTTTATTTTAATTAACTTAAAATTTAAGTGTAGGTACCTACTTATTTCTAAGTATCTATCAAATATTTTTTTGTAAATCTTGCTTCAGATTAATAACTAATTTTTGTAAATATAATCTAGAATTTTATTTTTTTGAGTTTTATTTCGAATTCTGAAATATGGTCTGATCCTTAAATAGTATATTACAAACCAAGGGATAAATATCACTTTTTATCCCAAAGCAAAAAGTTCACACTCTTTGACTTTTCCAACTTTGTTTTTACGATTTTTACTTTTTATCCCTGATATGTAACTTTATCCTGACACTAAGGAGAAATCACCAACAAAAAAGCAGGCAAATCAATCTAATAATTAAAAATACCAAATTAGTTACACATCCAGCAACATAGAAATTAAAGTGGTAGCCTATTTTTTTATACTGATTTTAAATAATAATAATTTGTTTAGGCTCCAGTGAACAGACACTCAGTTTTTTCTTAGGAGAGCTGGGTCATAGGTTTTTTATCACTGAGTCAAAGTACCTATATATTTAAATGTTTTTGGACGCCACTCATTTTGAATCATGTGTAAAATGAGAAACACAAATTAAATACCTAAAATAGTGAATTATTATTACAGGCACATTATTACAGATCATTGATTTCGAGGTATAGATAAGGAAACAGAGAGAGTGCTGAGCAAAAATCAAATCTTCTGTCTCATGTGACGTATGTCTTTTTTAACCGGCAATGAAGATGGAACACGACCCAATGCAGGCATGATAGAGACGGATATAAAAATAACAAGAGCGAAGTAAATTTAATTTAATTACTTATCTTAAAGGGTCGAGAGAGTTTGCATCTTTGTCAAATCCTCCCGCTCTGCATGCGAAAGAGATACGTTCGAATTGTTCGACTTAAAGCAAAAAGCACTATTCTGAAAATTGAACACACGCGTAGTAAATATTCGTTTAGTAGTTATCTCAAAATGCGCCGTATATCTTGCATCTCTCTCAAACCCTCCCACATTGAGCGGAAAGAGACACAGAGGGCCAAAATGTCCCGGTAAACGAAACTAACCCTCTTATTTTCATTCATTCATTCATGTGTAGACAAGCAGTGTTGCTAGTTAGCTTTCGATTTTTTCAGTGATTTTATTGTGTTTTTTGGCAAATTAAAGACAAATTTCTGTGTTTTTTTTTTTAAGAAAGACGATAAAAACCATTGATTTCGAACAGATTAATAAAGAAGACCTTACTGATTTTTGTTACAAAAGTAAAAACACCAGTTTAAAGTAGAAAACAACATAGATTTATTACAAATCTTCATGGAAATTTATAACAAAAAGGTAAAAAGAATAAGACCTCTTGAAGTAGGTAATTAATACCTACTAAAAACTGATACCTAATTATTTATGTAAAGGATTATTACCCTTTGGCAATCACACTACATATTTACCTCGGTGTTATGGCCATAATATACCAGGGAGGTTATAGTTTTAAGCAAGTTGCCATCAAGTGTACATCATGATAAAATTTAAATTTTAGAATAAAATTTTATTTTCTTTGTCCTTAAGAATTTATGTTTATGTTTTATTATTTTAGTAGGTTTAGAGTACCCATTAATTTATTTTAAAATAAATTAATATTTTTATAATGGACGTTATACGATGAATTTTCTCAAAATAAAAGGAAAGATCTTGCCTGATATTCATGGAAATGGAAACTACAGACTGCCTGAGACTTTGAAAACCATGGGCTGCCTCAGACAATGGAGACTATGGAGCGCCTGAGACCATGGAAATGATGGACTGTCTGAGACATTGTTCTGGTCAGGAAACAATCCGCAAATTCGTGATGGACTTTTTGTAACCAAAAACAGGATGAAAATTGTAGCGGGATAATCATGCGGTCTTCTTAAGGACCCTGTTTTTAACAAAAAAAACTAGCAACATTTTATCCACATCGTGGAAATAGCAAAAAAAATGACTTACCTCAATAAGGGAAACTCTCCACACATTCACACACCTTGCATAGCAAATCAGTAGTTGCGGGTTCATTAAGAACGTGATTTTAATGGAGGATTTTTTCAAAACCTCCAGTGGAGAAGAAATTGAGGGTCAGTCCACGTCATTCGACGTGACTCCCGGAACCGGAAACCACTAAAAAGCTAATCGCAATTTCACCAGAGAACAGGATATTCTCCGACCAAAATATCAAGTGGGGCTATTCACAGTTGATGTACACTGCCAGTGCAAGCAAAAATTTTAGCGTTTTTTTACGAGCTAACTTTGAAAAAATAATTTTTACAATAACTGAGATTCAAATTAAAAACTGTTGTTAATGGCATTTTTACATTATTGATTTACCTATACAGGGTATCCCATAACCTAGGGGCCATAGTGCAGCAGGTGATAGAGGTTATTTCCGAGAAAAAAGTTTACATAACATGGGGGTCAACACACAACTGTTTTTAAGATATGGGATTTTTAAAGTTGGAAGAGTGGGGGAAAAATGTTTTTGAAAAAAAGAAAATCTGTTACAGCCAGCTGAATACTCAGCTTATTGTGATTCAAAAATGTGGTATTCTTTTTTTTGATAAAATTATAAGTTGAGAAGATACAGGCTGTCAAAATAACCTCCAAAAATGTATAAAAAATAATTTAAAAAAAAATTAATTTTTGCTTACTTATTCTTTCAAAAAATATCAATAATATTTTATTACTACGTCTTGCTAGAGACTTGTTTTTATTAACAAAAAATATTAAATAAACATGCATTTAATAAGGCATTTATAAAAATTTATACCAAAAAAATTGTTTTTTCTAAAAAAAAATACTAATTTTTTTAAAATTGTTTTTTCAATTTATTGCTCTTGTTCTAATACATGACTTTACCCAATTTCATGTTTTTACTGCGTTTTTTTTAAATGTTATCAAAAAAGTAAAAAAATCAATGATGCTCTGTATCTCAACAAAGAAAGAGTTTTGACCCAGGAACTTTTTTATCAGACATGACCTCCTCTATCACCTGTTGGCTTATGGCCCCTAAGTTATGGGACAGCCTGTATATTAAAATTTAAGGATTTTCTAAAAAATGGTCAAACTCTTTCAAGCTGTACTTCTTTTCTTCACAGGGTGGTGGGACTTTTGGCAGAGTTTTATAAGGATTATATTGGTAAACAAGTTTGTTCAGGGATTGAATTTTGTAGATATTTAGACTGTGACCTATGTATGAGCAGGGAGAACCCAGACTATCAAAACTCAGGTGTGCAATGCACTGTGCCCCTTATATTTTGTGTTTTCTGGAAAAAAATGGGACCACCACTGCTACAAGGAACAATTGCATTAAAAAGGTTTTATGATATAGTTTGTTACTTTGACCATGTTTGGGGTGCATTTTTGAGAATGGACTTTTTCCAAAATAACTTTGTTTAATGCTGCCAGGTGTTTTTGTTTTTATTTGAATTTTTGGGAAAACCTAACCTTAAATTTTGTTTTGATATTTTTGGGCTCTTTAGCCAAACCTTCAAAAAAGAAACTCCTTGTTTGGGAAAATTCCGATCAGGTGATAATTTTTCTCTTTGTTGAAAGTTATTTTCTCTTTGATCACCTGATCATTTTGGTAAAAATCATGCGCGCTTTGCACACGCTGGGAGTTTGAAGTGCCCCCCTGTATTTGTCATGGGAATGAAAAACCACTTCTGACAAGACACTGAAAGAAGTCACATTGTGATTAAGACCAAAATTCCAGCCACAAGAAAGTATGTGGTGCCGCGAATGTAAATGTGGAACTGCTGCTAAATGACAGAAGGTAAGCTTCTAGCGTGTTGCCGATTTTTTTCCTTTGTTTTAGTTCAATAAACGTCTGTTTTCCCATTTAACTTTGGGGTAATTTATTTGTGATATCCCTAGTTTTCTCCCTTTCAGGCACAGCTAGGGTTGCCAACTCCCACTGGAGCCAAAGGAGGACATTTTTATATGATCTCACAATTAAAAAAAAAATTCTAGTGCACGTTACTTAAAATAAAGCTCTATACGTATAAACATAATATAAAAAATTACTAGGTAGGTACGTATATATATTGGTATGTATTTTTTAAATTAAGAAAAGAATCTTTTTCAAAACACATTTATTAAATAACAGGTACATATATACGAAACATCAACACAAACACCAAACAAATTTTCTTGGGAGGTGAAACTTAAAAAAGAAGATACAAATGGTATATGCTATCGTTTCAAAACAGAAACGTATTGTGTGCTTGGTTTATACATATAAAAATTAATCAGGAGCTTAAATATCATATTATTTTTTACAATAATGGGTAAAATAACTACTTTTTAAGGCTCAAAATTAATGTTTTTGATCATGATGCCTAATTTTTTTTGCCTGCGGCGAGTACCTTAGTAGTCATTGTTTTGCTTCACCTTTGCAAATGACCACGAGCCGCCACTGAGGCTCATTTTAAAGTAAAAATTAAAATAAAAATATTTTGCTGTTGAAACAGCCCAATCAAAATTAATAGTTATTTAAAAAACAAGTTTTAAAAATGAATTTATTTATATGGGCGAGACAGTTTGGTGGGCCGAGCCTTAGCGAAGTCCATAATTCGAGCGAGTTGTGAAAAAGAATTTTCATGCAATATACAGCGTGTGCAAAACTTTTGCAGTTGCTCTGTGAAAAACGCCGTTTTCAGGGAAAAACTTCATTATCGGAGGTAGTTTTTTAATAAATTTTGAACACTGTTTTTGTAGAAAATAATATAAATTCTATTTTAATATGTACTTTTGTTTTATTTTTACGCTGGGGTTATGTATATAAAAATTAAAATACCTATTTTGCTATTTAGACAGCCAAAATAAAAAACAAACATCAATATTTTTGTAAAAAAAACACAATCTGTAAGTTTTTTTGAATTAAAAGATAAATGGCTTTTTAAAGTTGGATTGCTTAAAAATCTTAAAATGGTTAAAAAAAAACTGAAAAAAATAATCAAATTCTATACCAAAACAACAACAAAGATCATATGATGTGATGTTGCACATCTGTTTTCAGATAAAAATAAAAAAAAAGTTAAAAGTTGTCCAACTTTTTATTTTATAGAATCAACTATTATTTTTATCTGTATGTATAGTGTATAAACTGAGCATAAAATATTGCAGCATAAGCAGAAGTGCTAGATTTCAATAATATTTAAAAAAACAGTAAATTGAGGCATTTGGGGCAATCATCTTAAGTGACTGTTTACTTACCTTACTACTATACCCCAAGAGTAAAGAGAAAAAATATTAAATACTTAGTAAAACAAACCAAAACTTGGAGGCAAACATAGGGTGCTTCTATGTGCGATCGTCTGTGCCGGACTGACCATAGAACACTTGACTGACCTTTGGTTTGCCGCGGGAGACGTGACGAAAACTTACGAATGATGCCGCCGTTGCTAGCTGTTTTTACAGACGTTCCTCAGGCTTGGTTTATTTATTTCTTAAATGTGTAATTTTATATGGATGACAGAAAAAAAATGGGGAACAACTATGAATTCGGGTCATTTCTCATGTCTTTTTATCACGTTATTTTTGATTTAAGCACATAATTTTGATAAAGGAGGACAAATGGCGTCCTCCACAGGGTCTGTGGAGGACGGAGGACATTTTGCCTCAAAGGAGGACTGTCCTCCTGGCTGGAGGACGGTTGGCAACCCTAGGCACAGCCATCTAAACTTTGTTGGCAAATTAGCTTAGATTTATACAAAAATACTTTTCTATAAAACATTATGTGAAACTAAATCTCTTTAATTGTTTATCATATATTTATTAGCCTATAATTTATCTCAGCTTCTGGCTTCTAACAACAGCAAAGCTAAATCCTAATTATTCTATTGTCACAGACTTGATCATGAATTTATTATCAATGGTCAAACTTTCTCAGGCCTTTTTGTCACAAAGTGGTACAGACATTGAAGATGTTACTGTGAATTTGGACAGCGAAAGGCTAAAGCAAGCAATTTTAACAATAAGAAGCTATCAGCCATCCATATATTACTAAGACAGATGAAGTTGTTTATAATTTATGGATGGCTTATGGGAGAAAACAACCAAAACACAAATCTAACCTAAAATTGATCTAAGGGTTTTTTAAATTATAATTTTTTACCAGGTGCCCTTTCATACTCATCCCTTAGAGGAAAAGTCTCTAATCCTTTGCGCATAGGAGTTTTTGCTCCAGCTTTTGCTTCTACTGCTAAGGCATTCTGTTTCTTCATTTGCATTATAGCTAAGCCTTTGGCTATTTCTTCTTCTGTAGGTATTATCTTTCTTCTTCCTCTTAACCAAGCCTCCCACTCTACCGGCATTTCCTGGTCAAAGTTGTCTTTGACTAGTGGTTCAAACCATCTTTGTCTTCGGTTACCGAGAGAGGAATCAGATGGGATTTCAAAATATTTGTTGCCAAAGTTGTCTTGGCCCATCAGGTTGCCTTTAAACTGTCTGGGCTTGATAGAATTTAAAAAATTTCTTAAAATCATTTGTATTATGCCTCTAGAAGGTGGAGTTGTCATGATTCAGTGTTTTTGAATTTTTGAGATGAAGTCTTCCGTGACCTAAAAAAGTCAAATGTTACAATTATAAAATGTTTATAAATTGTAACAAAAATTAGCTTACAATTAGCTGGCAGTGCCAAAATAACAATTTTCGAGTTGTCTAAAAAAGCTTGCTTGTTTTATTTACAAAATTTGGCAACCAGCTGCGAAAGTGGGGTTAGATTCAAACTAGGGATGGTCGGTTTCCGAGTATCGATAATTAAGCCGCGAAAATTTAAAAAAATATTGTATTTTTAGTTCATGATATATGAAGCTCATTAGAACGACAATTAAATCATTGATCATTAAATTAATTTTCGTCCCGGTCTTTCCAGTCCGTTTATACATTTTTCTGGGTAGGTATTCTTAAATTTTAATACTTATTCAATCTCAAATTATTCAATTTCAAATTCAAATTATCCAAGTTTTCTTTCTAGGCCTTTGGATTCAAGAAATATGTATGAGCTTTAGCTATTACTTTTAGGTAGTGGTTTTTTTGTATGTTTAAAATTACAAATATTTTAGTTAAAATAGATTTATTTTCTTTTTTGTTTTTTTAGATTAAGGAGAGTTTACACATGCATGGATTTGCTGGCGCCAATAAAAACTGGCGCGCCAGTAAGTTAAATTTGCAAGTGTAAACACCGACTTGCACACAAGTTATTTTTTTGCATGCATGTATCAAAAAAGTCTGCAGCTGACTGAATTTGCTGGCGCCAGTGGTGACGCATGCGCGCAGAAAAAGAAAATTTTCATGTGTAAACAAGTACTTGCACGTCGGCTCGCCAGTTTTATGTTAATTATTTTACATTATTTTTTTGTGTTTGAGCTCCAAAATTTTGTTTATTGTTGTTTTTATAGCTTATTATGGCTAAAAAAAAGTGGTCAGCACGAGGGTCAGCAGAACTGACCATACAGTTTCTTGAAGGCTATGAATGTTTTCCTTGTTTATAGGATGTACACAGTAGTTCTTATAAAAACAAAGATAGTCGAGATAATGCTTACCAAAAAATTAGTGAAATAATGAATATTGAAGGCTTTGAAGTTGCAGAAGTAAAAGCAAAAATACGATCCATAAGAAACACATATGCTTTGGAATTGGCAAAAATTAAAAAAAGCCCACATTCCGGAACCCGTGTAGATGAGGTATACACCCCAAAAGTACCATGGTTTAAAGTAGCAGACCGAATTTTAAAGAATGTTGTTCAAATAAGAGAAACTCAGTAGATCGACGAGCAATCCATGCTTTAACCCAGATACGGCCTTTTCGTTATTCCTTTTTTTGAATCTCTTTTATTTTATTTTTTTCAATAAAAGTTTAGCGACTATTTTGCAGGCTTCCGAGAGTTCAGTCGACATATCGCGTATCGTGTACACTTTAAAAATGAAACTGGCGTGCCCGAGGGGTCATCGGCACCCTAAAATTTTGTACAGCGTCCAACAGGACTTGGGTCCTGACGTGTACTGTTGGGTCCTGTTGAGTACTGTTGGGTACTGTCGAGTACTGTTGGGTACTGTCGTGTATTGTCGAGTACTGTTGGGTCCTGTCGGTGTACTGTTGAGTACTGTCGTGTACTGTTGGGTACTGTCGTGTACTGTTGGGTACTGTCGTGTACTGTTGGGTCCTGTCGTGTACTGTTGGGTACTGTCGTGTACTGTTGGGTACTGTCGTGTACTGTCGAGTACTGTTGGGTCCTGTCGTGTACTGTTGGGTACTGTCGAGTACTGTTGGGTCCTGTCGTGGTACTGTCGAGTACTGTTGAGTACTGTCGAGTACTGTTGGATCCTGTCGTGGTACTGTCGGGTACTGTTGTGAAATTTGTACAGTACTGTTGAAAGCTGATGACCCCTCGGGCGTGCCAGTCTTTTTAATTTTCGCACAATAGTGTAAACTTTTGCTGGCGTGCAAATAGAACTGGCGCGAACACTGGCGCCACTAAATTCATGCATGTGTAAACCCACTATTATTAAGTAAAAATCTTATAAAATTTCTCTGTTTTTTGTCCAAAGAGTATGTAACTAGGTAGGAATGGGTGTATGCTGTATTAGCTTTAGCTATTATAGATAGATAGGTTTTTATTTATTTTTATTGTTTTAAAAATTAAAATATTTTTAAAAAAAAGTTAAGTGCATTAAAAAAAATGTGATCTGTGTGTGTAATAAAAATGTGTACCTAATTATTACTATTAAGCGTTTAGATATACTATAAGTATTTAAATGTAAATTTTGTTTTTTGTATATTTGTAGCTTTTTGTAGCTAATAAACTCCATTCAATTCAATTCAACTTTCATCCTCATAAATTTTTAAACATTTATATTACAGAAAAGAAAATGCTCAAATAAACAAAACTATCTTTTAATTATTTTAACTACTGGTTCTTTCTCAACATCACTGCCAGAAATACACAAGCAAAGATTATAGATTATAATATATTACACAAGTCCCTACAACAATTTGGGAAACAGCGTGGTGCAGTTTTCGAGACCAGTCCAAAGTTTATATTAATTTGCTCAATAAAACATCCCAGTTTAATTTAATTTTAATACTTTATTTAATCTATTTAAGTAATTTATTTACCCACTCAACAGAGAGCTCCATTTACAGATTGAAAACAGGAATATCAACAAATAACAATATAAATAATAATAAAATCGTTAAAAACGAAATTACAATAATCCTAACCACACCAAAAAACGCACACATGCAAACACACAAACATACACATAACGGATTTTCTATGTAAGATTCGAGTAAGTAAAAAAAAACACATCACAAAACAATTCTCTTAATAGCCTGTTTACTTTAGCTAAATAGACCACACTGACTTAGCATGATACAACAAGACATGTTGTATCATGCTGACTTAGGAGGTACAGAGTAGAGTCCCTGTATGTTGACATATTTGGATATATTACCAAATATGTCAACATACAGGGATTCTAGATTCTAGTACGGAGAAGGCCAGTCAGGTGCTTTTTTTGGTCATGTGTCATAGTTACTCTCTCAAAGATTGAGGAAATAGAATTATTTTTGGTCTAATTCCTTTGAGCTGATGGACACCTATAATTACAAAATATTTATTTAATAGCCAGATTACCTGTAAAGTATAATTGAATTAGTTTTTCATAAAAAATTCATCAAAATGTCAAAATTCAATATTTTGTTTAATCAAAATGTCGAAAAGGTTAATTATAGGTAAATTTAGTGGGAATAAGGACACTGTTGTTCTGGTAAATATACGTTTTAAACCATCGGTAACGTTTCGACAATGGTTTTTGTCTTCATCAAAACCTTTGTCGAAACGTTACCGATGGATTAAAACGTATATTTACCAGAACAACAGTGTCCTTATTCCCACTAAATTTACCTATAGTTGCATTGCAAGAACGTGATAAGTTCAGAAAAGGTTAATATCAAAAATTAAAATCCTCAATTAAACAACGCTTTAATGTTGATTCGTAGGTTGATTGGTTTAGGTAAAGTTATTTACGTCGTGTTTAAAATAAATAAATACAATGGAAGACCGAAATTTTATTTCTTGTTAGTTAGGTTGTTAAATGGTTTTGAGGTGGTTGCAGGTAGACTTCGGTTTAGTACGTTTAGGTATTTTTATATTTGGTATTTTCAATATTTGTTAGTATTTTTTCGACATTTTGATTGTTCAAACTTTTAATTTTCGATAAAATGTATTTTGATATTGTGAACGTCATGCGCCTGATTTATCATTATAGTTATTTTCATAACAAGTGCGGAAAGAGATCCTGTTCCACACGCGGATGCAGTTGCACGACCGATGCGAAAGGGAGTTTAGGCAAGCCTTTAAGGGCGGTAAACGCCTTTTCGCACTTGTTAGGTACAGCATTTTTCTTTCAAGCAAAAAATGTATGGAACAAAATTAAAAAAATAATAATAACAAAAAATAGCAAATATTAAACCAGTTTTCGTTGCTATATGGGTAAAAAAAGGGAGTTTTTGTTTCTCTCGTATTTAGGGAAATACGAGTAAAACAAAATAACTTCAATCTTTTAACCCGATTAAAGATGAAAACTTGTTTAATATTTAAATTCACGGGTCCCTAGTAAAATTTACCTTTGTAAGAAGCAAATATTGTTTGTTAAAAACGCTATAACTGTAGATAAAGACAAATTCTACCTGAATCCATTGTTATTATTGAGAGGTTAAAAATTGTTCCCAAATGCTTAATAAAATTTAGGACTAGGTAGAGGTAAAAAACGAAAATTCTATTAGGTTACAAAACTATTTTATTTACATGAATTTATAAATAACGGCCACTCATTCTAAAGATGAACCACTAAAAATTTGTAACAGTTTTCCGGCGTAGCAGGAAGCTCAGCCAATCAGCGATCGAATAAATCCAATATGGCGTATTCTATTAGCTGATTGGTTGAGTTTTAACCTAACAGCTTGAGAAGCATTACGTAGTTTTGTGTGTTATCAGCGTAACTCTAATAAACACAGCTTAAACGCAATGGTTTTCACCAATGTTAATGATAAATTACTGTATTTATTGATAATTTTATTTATTCGCCTAAATCTGTATGTTGCAACATTTTTAGTGGCCCTTCCCAAGACACAATCTCATAAAAATTAATAATTAGGGAAACTATAACACAATACGATTGTCTTTTTTTTTAAGAGAAAAGCTCTTTTTCTTTAAAAGACAAAAGCTCTTTTTCTGTAAAAGACAAAAGCTCTTTTTCTGTAAAAGACAAAAGCTCTTTTTCTTTAAAAGACAAAAGCTCTTTTTCTGTAAAAGACAAAAGCTCTTTTTCTGTAAAAGACAAAAGCTCTTTTTCTTTAAAAGACAAAAGCTCTTTTTTTTAAAGACAAAAGCTCTTTTTTTTTAAAGACAAAAGCTCTTTTTCTCTAAAAGACACAATCTTATAAAAATTAATTAGGGGAACTATAACACAATACGACTCTGTTTCTTTATAGCCCGGAAAAATTAGACTTTCTCTGCGAAATTTGAGGTAATAAGCTGAATTTTTACAAAGACTTGCGTTTTGATGTTCTATTGAAGTACCAATAAATCTTATATACCCCCATGTGCGTCTTGAAAAAACGAATATAAGGTTACGAAAAATCTCGCTTACGGTTCGTTTGACGCCTTAAGATGTCATTACAAGACTTATGTAAAACAGTATTCTCTACAAGTTTGGTTATATAGATTTTTTTCGTACCATCAGCCGTTTTCGAGATAATAGCTTAAAAGAACGGGAGCGAGTATTTTTTAAAGTTTTTTTTGTTTAATGGCCTTTAACTTCAAACTACTTAATTTTAAGAAAATTTACAATAACCTAAAATAAATACTAATTAGCTATAAAATTTAATAAAACTGAGCCTCAGTAGTGTCCTCGCTGAGATACCCTGGTGTATTATTCGTAATTTCAACGTTGCCGAGAAACCCATCATTTAAAAGAAAACTTTATGGTCTGTGACACAGAACGCGTTCCTTGTATAGCTTAGTTTTTAAGAAAATTCAATAAAAGTGTTTTTTAAGACCTTAAAAAATAACTTTAATGTACGGACGTCCTGAACGTGTTCGTCTTAGATTAAACACCATTTTGTAACACGTTTTTTCAAACAGAATTTAATTTTCTACCAAAAGATATTCTCAGTATTTTACCTTATATGCTTAGTTTTTCAGAAATCTAAATAAAACTTATAAAAACATGTTTTTTTTTCGTGATTTTTAAAAATAACGCCTATTTATGAACGCTAATGGAGTGTTAACTACAAATTTGACTTGGATGAAAAATACATCGTTTAAAATATACATTATTTAATTTTCTACAATAAAGAATTTTTTCAAAATAGTTTTGGAATTTTTTTTTATAAAACTTAATAATTTTGGTTTATTTGCATACAATGATACTCAGTAATAATATCTTACTTCAGAGATAATAAGTATATCAATCTTGATTTGATATTATTGTACATTTTCTAAATTAAGTATTTTTTAACTTAAAGGACCCTGAATAAAAAATACACGCACCTGTGCGTTCACGCTATTTCTATAAAACGGTTGATCGTACGAAAATAATGTAGTTAACGAAACTTGTAGAGAATACTGTTTTACGTAAGTTTGTGATATGTTAAGATATCAAGCGAGATTAGCAAAAAACTAATTTTCGATTACAAGACTCACAAGGGTGAGATTTATTAGTACTTTATTGGAACATCAGAATGAAGTTCTCTCCAAAAATTTCCGCAGATGAGTTCTTTTTTGAGCTAATTTCCCTGGGCTCTTAATAGACAAAAGCTGTCGCCTTTAGATACCGTGCGGTCCATCAAACTGTAAACATAGGTAAAACTTAATCGAATTCAGCAGTGTCTGCGCAGTCTTACATGCCGATGAAAGCAATGCGCGTGTTGTGGTGTTTAGTAGTCCTTGCCATAGGCAGTTACACTTTTTTGACATTTCCAACCTCTTTATTTATCACAGCAACAAAAAAAAATCTGAAAAATGGCATGTCTTTGAGTTGTTTTTATCTGTGCGTTTTTTTTGTCAACCTACAGTCAGCATCTTTATATCAAGAGACAATGACAGTTTTACCTTTAACATACCAACATGACATATTTACTTTTTAGTATATTTCTGGTTAGGAAATATGGTTATTTCAAGCAGGGCTATCAAAATGGACGGACCACGATCCTCCACTTTGTTGACGTCACATCCGGGGCTGATTTTTTTTGATGGTCACGTTACGACACAGCTGATTGTCTTTAAAATTTTGAAGTTGGAATGACGGTTCATGGATATTTGATTTTTTGTTAAATAAAGCCGTTTTTGAGATTGTTTTTACTTTATTCTGGCAGAACAATTTTTTTAAAATGTATAGTAAGCCCTAATTTTTCATAGCCGCTTCATTAGCTCACACAAAAATTAAGTTTAAAGCAGAAGCGAATGTGACAATCACATATGACAAAGTCAAATACATGTCAAATATAACAGTTGGCATGTGGTACATGGCGGGTAATTTGAATTCAAAATAAGGAATGCTAAATCTTGAAGATTTTAACCTTTTAATCATGTTGCTTCCTTACAAACCTTTGGTGGAATATCGGGATGGTGTCTGAGAATATCTCACTGAAATTTTGCGGAAATCTGTAGTGCCATTTTGAAAATATCATAAAAAAACGTCTGACCTCCCATAAGATCCAATGTAAAATTCAGCCCCGGGAGAACAGCTGATTTTTTCAGGGTCGTGGTCTCTATTTTTGTGTTGGCCTTGTTTCAAGTTAAAGTCACAAAAGTGTAACTGCGTATGGCAAGGACTATAGTCCACTAACTACTGTTTACGCTGACCGTGTTTGATAAAGGAAAAATATTCGAATTATCAAACGGCACAATCTGTTTTTTAAACAAATGTTAAGAAAAAATATCTGAAAATCAAATTATAAAAATCAAGAAAACTGAATCAAATTCTACCAACCAAAAAATAAGCTTTTAACAATTGCTCGAAGGGTGCTCCTTGTTGGACGACGTCCAAGCATGAGCATGAAGTTAGCGAAGCACCCATCGCAGATCGAATCGTGACTAGGTGGATAATTTGCCGTTAATTAGTCGTGAATTAGTTGTGGAAAAATTAATTTTGTCGCTCTTATTTTTGACCGTTTTTGAGGGTGCTTCACTAACTTCATATTTTGGCACCCATCGCAAATCGAACCGCTACTAGGTGGATAATTTGCCGCTAATTAGTCGTGAATTAGTTGTGGAAAAATTAATTTCGTCGCTCTTATTTTTGACCCTTTTTTTGGGTGCTTCACTAACTTCATATTTTGGCACCCATCGCAAATCGAACCGCTACTAGGTGGATAATTTGCCGCTAATTAGTCGTGAATTAGTTGTGGAAAAATTAATTTTGTCGCTCTTATTTTTGACCCTTTTTTTGGGTGCTTCGCTAACTTCATATGAAGTTAGCGAAGCACCCTCGTAAAAATAGCTTTTATCAAAATCGAATATGGTGGATAATTTGCCGCTAATTAGTCGTGAATTAGTTGTGGAACAATTAATTTCGTCGCTCTCATTTTTGACCCTTTTTTTGGGTGCTTCGCTAACTTCATATTTTGGCACCCATCGCAAATCGAACCGCTACTAGGTGGATAATTTGCCGTTAATTAGTCGTGAATTAGTTGTGGAAAAATTAATTTTGTCGCTCTTATTTTTGACCGTTTTTGAGGGTGCTTCACCAACTTCATATGAAGTTAGCGAAGCACCCTCGTAAAAATGGCTTTTATCAAAATCGAATATGGTGGATAATTTGCCGCTAATTAGTCGTGAATTAGTTGTGGAACAATTAATTTCGTCGCTCTCATTTTTGACCCTTTTTTTGGGTGCTTCGCTAACTTCATATTTTGGCACCCATCGCAAATCGAACCGCTACTAGGTGGATAATTTGCCGTTAATTAGTCGTGAATTAGTTGTGGAAAAATTAATTTTGTCGCTCTTATTTTTGACCGTTTTTGAGGGTGCTTCACCAACTTCATATGAAGTTAGCGAAGCACCCTCGTAAAAATGGCTTTTATCAAAATCGAATATGGTGGATAATTTGCCGCTAATTAGTCGTGAATTAGTTGTGGAAAAATTAATTTTGTCGTTCTTATTTTTGACCGTTTTTGAGGGTGCTTCGCTAACTTCATATAAAGTTAGCGAAGCACCTTCGTAAAAATGGCTTTAGACATGACGTATCGAAATCGAATATGGTGGATAATTTGCTGCTAATTAGTCGGTAATTAGTTGTGGAAAAATTAAGTTTGTCGCGTTTAGTTTTGAGTGTTTTTTAGGTGCCTTTCTAACTTTATATGAATTAAGCGAAGCACTCAAAAAACGGTCAAAAAAAAGAGCGACAAAATTAATTTTTCCACAACTAATTCAAGACTAATAAGCGGCAAATTATCCATCATATTCGATTTTGATAAAAGCTATTTTTACGAGGGTGCTTCGCTAACTTCATATGAAGTTAGCGAAGCACCCTCAAAAACGGTCAAAAATAAGAGCGACAAAATTAATTTTTCCACAACTAATTCACGACTAATTAACGGCAAATTATCCACCTAGTAGCGATTCGATTTGCGATGGGTGCCAAAATATGAAGTTAGCGAAGCAGCCAAAAAAAGGGTCAAAAATAAGAGCGACAAAATTCATTTTTCCACAACTAATTCACGACTAATTAGCGGCATATTATCCACCATATTCGATTTTGATGAAAGCCATTTTTACGAGGGTGCTTCGCTAACTTCATATGAAGTTAGCGAAGCACCCTCAAAAACGGTAAAAAATAAGAGCGACAAAATTAATTTTTCCACAACTAATTCACGACTAATTAACGGCAAATTATCCACCTAGTCCCGATTCGATCTGCGATGGGTGCTTCGCTAACTTCATGCGCATCGTCCAAGCCTATTTAACATTTTAAGAATTTACTGTTTTAGTTTAAGAACTGTTTCTTGGACGAGGTGAATTTATACGTTTAAGGCGTGAGTCAATTCGTTCAAGTTTTTTCTATGATCGCAGTGGATTGTACCGCTCGGTAAATACAGACTATTCCAGATCTAATAGTACAAAGTAAAACTGCAGATGCTTTGGGTAAAAATAATTGAGCTTTAGGCAAAATTACCTTGGTCCAAAACTTAATGGTAACTAAGATACATATATATTCAAAAAAATATATATTTTCGATTTTTTTGATAACTCAATTACAAATCAATAGCTCCCCATACACACAGAGGTTGATCCGTCGGTTTGGAACGGCACAGATAAGTCTGACCGTTTTGTCCGCAACGGTTTAAAACTGCTGCAGTCCACTAACACAAAAAAAATCTTTCGAATCGATCCTTCATATCGGTCTGTGGCAGATTTAACCGCGCGTTAGTGGGCGAAAACTCAAGATTTATCTGCCGGTTAAACCAAAACTGTGGAATTTCGTCAAGTCGAAAGTTTTATGCAACACGATTTTTTAAGCATGGTGTATGTAAAATGTTTCGTGCCAAAAAAGAAGCAGGCTCTGTGTATGGGAATGATTAAGATTATGGAAATAATGCATATTGGTGTAAAAAAGAGACATTCCAAGTGGGTTAAAAGTTATTTGCTTAAGAGGAAACTATTTAGCCATGACCTTCTATTAAAAGAGTTAAGAGAAAATGATTCAGACGATTTTAAAAATTATTTAAGAATGGATATTAACATGTATGACCTTTTATTAAATTTGGTAAGAGAGGATCTTACGAAACAAGATACCTAAATGAGAACAGCCATTGGATCAGAACAGCGATTAAATGCTGCCCTTCGTTTCCTTGCCACAGGAAGATCACATGAAGATCTGAAATTTTCAGTGGGAATTTCTGCAAATGCACTTGGTTATATCGTTCCGGAAACGTGCCATAATATTCAATAAATTAAAGAGAGACTATGTGAACGGTTTGTTATCCCTGGCACAGTGTAAACCGACAGACAAGTCTGCGCCGGTTAAAATTTTGAGCGCGGAACCCACAAGTTTCGCCCGCCGGTCTGAACTCACAGATAAATCTGTACCGGCTATAACTGGCGCGTGGAATGTCCACTAATTGAAAGGCAAATCCGCCAGTTTGAACCGCGCCGTTCCAAACCGGCGGATCAACCTCTGTGTGTATGGCCAGCTAATATGTTTACATAAAATTTTGGGATTGAGGTTTTTTTGAGGTTGAGGAGTTGATATAAGTTGTAGAGGGCGTTCTTTGCGTCACCCTCGGTATATTAGTGTACTTATTTTATTTAAAAAATCGCTTTTCTCATTATTTTTACGCAAGTGTACTAAGGCACAAAAAAGTTACATTTGTTTTAACGTATTAAGAAATATGTATGTAGAGAAAGTCTTGTACAATTTGTGTTAAATAATTAAGAAAATCAAATTACTTTTCCCGAAAGAACCTCGATAACAAAAATAATCATTGGTTTGTTAATAAGTTATTTAAGAAAATTAAAAACAAAAAAAATCTTTGATAATAATCTGTATCCTGCTTATTATTAGGGAGTTGTCGTAACTCCTAAAATTTTGACAACTTTGAGAGCCGTTCTCAGAGTTTTTAGAGCACACTGTCATTTCTAAAGCCATCATATTAAAACCTAACCTTTCTTTTTAGTTTTATTTTACAACATAAATGTTTTGTATGTTGAAAATTGTTAATAATTTATCATTTTAGCGCTTACCACAATAAAGTTTCAAATAGGTAAGCATTCAAAAAACTCTTTATTATCTTTTGAAGTAAGGTAAGTAGCCAACTATTAATATTTTTAATAACCCAAGGAATCTATAGTTCTACTCTGTACCATTAAGTTTATAACATCCTTTATAGTAACCGTAATCAAAATTACCTAACCTAAAAATAAAATTACTAAATAAATGCTTCTTTTAATATCAGTCCTCGTACATACATACTTTGGTAATAAAAAGCAGAGAAATAGTAAAAAATATTAAAAAACAATGTAGGTACACAAAAATTTGATAAGAAGACTTTTCACGCTATAAAAACAAATTTTTAATAAAATTATTGTCTAATATTTAAACTAATTTTGTACGGAAAACATAGAAGAAAATAAACGATTTAATACTTAAAAAAATAGTTGACTGGCAAACTTTATAATTTCAATAATTATGGTTAAAAATGCACAATATCTATTTCAATTTAAGTTAAAGATTTATACTCTTCTATTGATTAAAAAATTGTATTCAGGGTCTTATGGAAATAATTTATTACATTGCAATGGGTAATAGGAGAGGCTCTGCATACATTTGATCAGTGGCGTATTAATGAAGGGGCCTTAGCCACCCCACAATGGGTTATATGAGAGGACTAGCGCGACACTCAATTTTAACTCAGTTTTAACCCTCTTCTAGACATCGGATCAACTTCAAATTTGGTACACACGTAAAGTTCCGATGACAATACAACATACTGATATTATGAAGTTCACAGCTCCCCCCCCTTTGAAAATGCTGGAGGGGGGCTACTATCTAAGTATGTCCGATATCGTTCAAAATGGTATGCAGGGACTTTTCGGGATGGGGATCAAGAATTTTTAATTAGATTTTTAAAATTGTGAAAGTAACGCCCCCCTTCCCCTTGGACAATTTTGACCATCTTGTACATATCCGATCAACATCAAAATTGTTGTGGACTTATAGTTATTATAAGTTACAGTTCCAATACAATACAATATTATAATGCTTTAAAGTTGGCAACCCCTCACCCCTTTGAAGAGGGTGGAAGAGGACCATCTAAGTAAGTCCGATTTTGTTCAAAATTGGTATGTAGGGACTTTTGGGGATAGGGATCACGAATTTTTAATTATATTTTTAAAATTGTGAAACTGACGCCGCCCTTGTCCCTCTTGTAAGTCAATTTTGACCAACTTGTACATATCCGATCAACATCAAATTTGGTATGGACTTATAGTACAGCAACAATACAATATTATAAAGCTCTAAAGTTGGAAACTCTCTACGTTTAAGGATAGTGGAGGGGTTTTCGGGGTTTAGGATCACGCACCATATTTTTTCTTATTTAATAAGCTTTCGAACAAGTTTTTACAAGTTGGGTCTACCAGTTGCAAAAGAGGTTCGATGATACTAACTTTTTACTTAAGTTATTTAATTAAATTATAAATTTTACTTAAAAGGATATTTTTTATTGTCTAAAAATGACAAAAAAGTAAAGGTTAGCTTTTTTTGATATTTGACAAGTGTCAAAAAAAAGTAGTTTATCGTTTTTCTTTTTTGATGAGCTTTTGAGCAAGGTGCCACAACTGGGGTTATCTAATTTGAAAAAAAAAGTTTTATGCGAGTAGACCCCTTTGCAGGGGGTCTATAGAAAAAAATTTCGAACAGAAATATTGCTCGTTAAAAATCTTAGTCGAAGTACTTTTGGATTTTTCAGAATAATCTAAATTCAATCCGCTGTCGAATTTATTCCATTTGGCTGATACGCTGATTGTATAAAGACCACGTACATGGTAGTGTGTGCAAAAAACAGGGGCAGCAAATTTTTTGTTTTTTTAGTCTTTTTCTAATATTCTGGTGGAGATTTTATTAAGCCTTGCTAAGCTTGTTTCTGCAGGTTTTACAAAGAAAAATAGAGACGAAAATAAACGTAATATATTTAAAAAAATTTTAACCATAAAAAGGGTTTTGGAATTAGGAAATTACTAGTAGTTTTTAAAAGTTCAGTTACTGCTTATGCCCACTTTATACCCATATACCCAAAAAGTGCTGTTTGTATTGTCATTTTTTTTTATTTAAAAATACTGTAAAAATACATACATTTTTCTCCCAAAATATTTTTCAACTTTGGGGCTCTGTTACAGAGAAATACATTAAGATTTTGCATTGCATTTTTTTTATTAACTGGACTATCTGCAATACATTTGGGTGGGTTTGGTTATCATAATTTAAAAAACATATACAGGGCTAATGTCGTGCTAGCTCCACCATATAACCCATTGTGCGCCCCAAAGCCAAGATTATTTAATTTTTAGTTATAAGTGAATTATTTCGGACACGAAAGGCAATTTCAAAGTATGTGAAGATGATGATTCATATGTGAGTGAGCTTTGCAGCCATTCCACTGCGACCACCAGTGGGTCTATTGTGGCTGTTTTAATTGGTTTCTCACCACCGAATGACTAGTCCTCCAAGAAGATCGGCTATCAGTTAGGGTGAGACACTGTTCAGATGTTCTGAGTCACTCTGAGGTTTGCCGAAAGTGTTCTGACGTAAACGTGCAATAGTCGAACATTCGCACAGTACATGTCTGACTGTTTCGTCATCCTTCATACAGAGTCTACATTTGGTCTCTTCTGTTAGTCCCATTCTGTGCATGGTTACTCTAAGTCGACAGTGACCCGTAAAAAAACAGTTACTATCCTTATCTCCTGTCTGTTAAGTCCAATGATGTTCCTGGCTCTGTTTCTACAAGGTCCTTTAATAAACTCTTTAGAGTGAGCCAGTTCTAGGATATTTATTCAGTATTGTTGGAAGCTATTCTTCATCTATTTTAATATGGTTGATTTAGCAGCACTGTATGATATTCCCAGGGTTGGTTCGGGGCCGAAAAATTCGGCAGATGCCGCTTCCCTCGCTACTTGGTCTGCGGCCTCATTTCCCTCATGCTCAGAATGCCTTGGTATCCATACTAATAAACAAGACGCTAGCGCTACCAAGTCCACTTCCAATCCCTGGCTTCGCATGCGTAGATCTACCAATATTATTTGCCTCATGTATTAGAATCGATGTACAGGGTGATTTTCACTTGAATGATTCTAACCACATGAAAATAGAAAGTTTTAAAAACCTAACCTAACGAAACCTAATCAGATCTAACCGAACCGAACCAAAGCAAACTAAACCAATATTTTTTTTCAAAACCTGGGATGCTAGAGGATGTGAATCCGAACCGGACCGTACCGAACCGAACCTATCCAAACCTAACCCTACCCAACTAAACCTAATTAGCAGTACGTGTTGTAGTTTAGTTTGGTTAGGTTAGGTTTGGTTCAGTTTAGTTAGGTTCGGTTTGGTTCGGTTCGGATTCACATCCTCTAGGATCCCGGGCAGGAAGTCAGGAAAGTTTTTTTTTTTGAAAAAAATTATTGGTTCAGTTTCCTTCGGTTCGGTTAGATTTGATTAGGTTAGGTTTTTGAAACTTTCTATTTTCATGTGGTTAGAATCATTCAAGTGAAAATCACCCTGTATGCATCTATTCTAAGACATGAGGTAAATAATATTGGTAGATCTGCGCTTGCGAAGCCAGGGATTGAAAGTGGACTTGGTAGCGCTAGCGTGTTGTTACTAATAACACATTGTTAGCGCTACCAAGCGCATTCAGCAAATCCCTGCAGCTCTTGACGGTTCTCGATGAGACCGTATAGGAATCAAGCGTTCTTAAGGCTGCTTGAATGTCGGTGAAGATTTTTACTGTCCTGTTGGTTCATTCGTAGTCAGTAATCCACCGAGCACACAGTTCAATGGCTACGAGTTCGGCCTGAAATATAGTAGCCAAGACTATGTTTAATCTTGACTTTTTCTTGGATACTAACAACTCCAGATCCAACGCCTGAGGGCATTTTGGACCCGTCGGTATACCAGAAGTTATCGTTGACTATGTGGACTCTGCTAGTTAATTTTTGCTGGGGGTTGAGAAAAAGTTCAAAAATACGCACAGAATTTCACAATAATTTTTTTGTTAGGTCATTGTAATATGTTTATCTCCTTTACCTTTAATATTTTTTCATAAAAAAAAAACGAATAGACCATTTCCGAATCACAATAAATGTAACAATCAAACAAGTTTCATGGCTAATCGGGCAAAAAGGAGTTTTTTGTTTCCCTTATATTTCCGTGGGTAGCTTGAAAGCTTAACCTCACGGGGGTCCAAGATCTAATGGACACCTAATAAGTGTTGACAGTTAACCGTTTCGTCCTTATGGGACTCCTCAGAACACTGCTGGTCAAGTGACAAATCTTGCGAAGTTAATCAGACGGTTTTGTCTCTAATTAAATGTAATTAGTGAGCGAACTATAGCAAGAGGCGCCATCTACCGAGATACGAGAGAAACCAAAAGCAGGGAAAAACACTGCTATACAATATCGATCAATAAAAAGATCGAATGCAAATAAAAGAAAACAACTATAGTCCGTGACCTACGACAGCTAGTTGTTTTCTTTTATTTGCATTCGATCTTTTCATTGATCGATATTGTATAGCAGTGTTTTTCCCTGCTTTTGGTTTCTCTCGTATCTCGGTAGATGGCGCCTCTTGCTATAGTTCGCTCACTAATTACATTTAATTAGAGACAAAACCGTCTGATTAACTTCGCAAGATTTGTCACTTGACCAGCAGTGTTCTGAGGAGTCCCATAAGGACGAAACGGTTAACTGTCAACACTTATTAGGTGTCCATTAGATCTTGACTCGCGGCTACAGACTAAAATGCACTCTGGCTCCTTCGATTTCGAGGTTATGTTTTAATTGTTTTGTTTTTGTTTAAATAGCCTGGAGCATGGAATAAATAAATTTCTTCGATGGTGGAAGTGTTTGAAGTCCTTTCGAGTTTTAAAAATTAGTATTAAAAATATTTGTCGTGTCGTTAGTTCGGTCAAATTTAGTTCAAAATAGCGCTAGTAACGAAATAGGGTGTCTTTCTAACGTATTTTTTCAAAAAAAAAACTTTCCTGACTTCTTTCGCGGGATCCTAGCGGGTGTGAAACAAAACCGAACCGAATCGAATTATCGGTTTAGTTCGGTTTGGTTTCACAACCTCTGGGATGCCGGTTCGGTTCGGTTTTGTTTCACACCCGCTAGGATCCCGCGAAAGAAGCCAGGGAAGTTTTTTTTTTGAAAAAATATGTTAGAAAGACACCCTATTTCGTTACTAGCGCTATTTTGAACTAAATTTGACCGAACTAACGACACGACAAATATTTTTAATACTAATTTTTAAAACTCGAAAGGACTTCAAACACTTCCACCATTGAAGAAATTTATTTATTCCATGCTTCCAGGCTATTTAAACAAAAACAAAACAATTAAAACATAACCTCGAAATCGAAAGAGCCAGAGTGCATTTTAGTCTGTAGCCGCGAGTTTAGATCTTGGACCCCCGTAAGGTTAAGCTTTCAAGCTACCCACGGAAAAATATAAGGGAAACAAAAAACTCCTTTTTGCCCGATTAGCCATGAAACTTGTTTGATTTTTAAATTCACGGGTATGAAATTTCACGTTTGTTAATAAATGTAACCTTCTAAGATTTACAATTTTTACATCACATGTTAACCAAGATTTATTCAAAATGTTTGTTTGGTCGTTTGACCTCACCTATTATCCATTTCAATATATTATTTTATGTTATACACCCAGTATGGAAGGTCCAAAAAACTATGCATAGCAGAATAGAATATTTTTAAAAATATAATCACACAATTCTATAAATATAGAGGTATTACCACAAACATAAACGGTAAATAATGACTAAACCGTCATCACTGAAAGACTAGATGTTCGAACGAAAATATAGATAAGCTTTATTAGTAAGGCTCGGACCTATAATTTTTCGAAAATTACAATGGTCATGCTGAATATTTTTAAAACATGGCAACAACGCCTTTGAAGACAATCGTATTTCTACCATCAATCTTTCATAAAATTCTATGACCAATCTTGCAAGCATTTTATATTACTTTTGAGCAAACGTTCCCCCTATTTTGAACGAGTCGTTAAATACCGAGATGAATTCCATCAAAGGAGCATGCGCCAAAATTAACGTCAAAATGTCTAATTTAAATTATTGGCACGAATACCGGGATTGGCGCGAGATCAAAGACCTTAACGTATAATAAAAAATTCAAGGTATAAAATAATGGTCAATTCTAATTTTTAGGTATGATTTTATGTAGGTATCGGGTGGTTTTTTATAACCTGAGCACTCAGCAACTTTATCATTGAAAATAAAGGGCTATAATAAATTGTAGATTTTTTTGGTTAATTATGACAACTTTAAAAGCCAACATAATTTTTTTCTATCCGTCACCATGTACAGGGTGTCCCAAATTCGATGTTTTTGGGAGGTTTCGGGTATTTCTAGAGGGGCTAAAAAAACCTGATCCCCCTTTGCGACACTCAAATTTCAAAAGAAGCTTAAAGGTGAAAATCGCATTTTGATATAGCATGCCGTTTTTAAACTACGGGGTGTTTCTAAAAAATCTACATTTTGGGAAGGGGTCTATAACTTGTTTATTTATTAATATTTTTTATTTCTGTAAAAACATTCCTAAGACACTTTTTTTAGAGGAATTAAACTATTAAATTAAATTTCATTTGACACGTTCAGTTTTTGAGATATCACATAAAATTATTTTTTTTTATTTTTACCACATATTTTAGTTTGCTCAATGGTTTTAAAATATTTTAATATTATAAAATTATAAAAATAAAAAAATAATAAAGAGGTGATTAAAAAATAAAAATAAAGAAAACAATAAAAAAAAATTAAAAATTAAAATATTGAGTGTGATACATCATTTTAAAGGAAATTTTAAGCTGATTTTAAAAATCGAATAAAAAGAGAGTTATTCTGTAAGAAAAATAACAACTTTATGCAATATTTTAAAAACCAAAACAGATAAATAAAAACCGTTTACATCTGTCAATTCTTCAAGAAAAGATCTATAAGAAAGCTATTTACACAAAAGCAAAATGCATACAAAAACACTCCGTAGCTTAAAAACGGCTTGCTTGCACCTTTAGGCTTCTCTTTAAATTTAAGCGTCGCAAAGGGGGCTCAGTTTTTTTCCCCTAGAAATACCCGAAACCACAAAAAAACAACGAATTTGGGACACCCTGTACAGGGTGTGACAATGAAGTCGATTTTTTGAGAGGGAACACCCTGTATATTTTTGCATTTTAAGATTCGTCTTTTCTTTTTGATTTCAAAAATTTACAATATCTATGTGCTGCGATTAATATTTTTTGAGGTATATGCAGTATTTCTTCTATATTGCATTTCACGTTTATTTTGTTTTGCCATGGGAGTATAGACAAATTTAAATGCGCTAAATCTTAAAAAAATGTTTATCGTAGCATAGACATACAGTAGAACCCCGATGACAGTGTTTATTCAAATTAAATTGGGCACTAAATAATTTGTCACACAACTTGCACGTCACCGGCATTTTCACAGCACAAAAACGACGAATTTTCATCAAAAAGAACTGGGAATTATTAAAGTTTTGCTGTATAAAACCATACTGAAATATCTCTCAGTTGATTGGTTGGCAGAAGTGACAAATCAACGCTTGCGCACGTCTTGGAATTCATCTCGGTATTTAACGACTCGTCTATTTTGACACCGCTGAACCCGAATATTTGGGTTGCCGAGAGGGCTGGTTGGTCAATGTGACACTCCTGCGAAGTTAATTAGACGGTTTTGTCTTAACTTCACAAGAGTGTCACCTTGACCAAGCAGTGTTCTGAGGAGTCCCATAAGGACGAAACAATTAACTGTCAACACTTATTAGGTAACCATTAGATCTTGGACCCCCGTGAGATTAAGCTTTCAAGCTACCCATGGAAAAATATGAGAGAAACAAAAACACCTTTTTATCCGATTAGCCACGAAACTTGTTTGATTTTTTAAATTCACGGGTAGTAAATTTCACGTTTATTGTTATTTTTTAAACTTTTTTAAATTACTTCAATTAATGGACGCTGCTGGAGAGTAAAGTTGGACTTTTTACCGACTAAAAAATTTAATAAGCTTGGTTTTTAAGAAAATTTGAAAAAATCTAAAAATAACACGCCTTGGGGGGTTTTTAGGGTCGGTACAGTTAAAAAACATATTCAATTTCGGCGCCATATTGAATATCTGTCCCTCCCTGTTAACATTTCGGTATGGGAAAAATATATATAATATTCGGATTTAGCGGGGTCGAAATAGAAGGAATTGATCATTTAACCAAAAATAATTAAAAAAAAATCTTTTAGTGGTAATCTAAAAAAATTCAGCAAGACCCTTGTGGCTACGTATCGAATAATATTGCAGAACTAAAACAAACCTTTTCAATCAGTTAAAACGGGGAGATTTTAATAGCAGTTTTTACTAAAGGGTGCGAAGAACCACGTCGTTATAGGAGTAAGAGAAAGTTCTGAAGGAAAATGAACAGCCAATCACAAGGCGAGTTTCAAATATCTTGCATGTTTTTATTATAAACAAAAACAAGCCATCCAAAAGAAAATACATCCACTGGGAAATTTGGACGCATTAGTGGCAAAAGAAATACAATTTAAAAAAAAAACAGGCTATAGTAATCGAAACCATGTTCTCCCGTGATCTTTAACAACAGTCTTTTTGATGAATACACAGAAAATATTTTTTTAATTCTTTAAAGTATTGAAAAAATAATCTCATTTGAATTTAAGGTCACTTTTAAAAGTTGATTGCTCGATTTCTTTTCCTTGTATGGTATTTTCCTCTCATATTTATAGATCTCAATGGTAACCAAAAGTTAATATTATTTATCAAAACAGGAGGTTTAGCAAAGCACGAAAAAGAATTTAAGAAATGAGTATGATTTGTTTTAGTTCCGAGCATAAAAGACACGCCAAAAAGGGTGTCAATAATATTAATAAAACCTAATAAGTAATACAGAAAAGCTGGTTTCTTACTCGACCTTTAACCTTTTACTGAACTCTTCTTGCTGTCGTTCCATCCATTCCTTTTTGGGCTTGGACCGTTTTAGTTGACCATCCCTTAAAAACAAAAATAATGTTATATTACATGTTATAAATATTATGAGTGCACATATTGTAATGGGTGATAGGGAAAGAAAAAAATTCATATAATATGAGACCTAAAACCTGAGGAGGTAAGGTGCCAAGTTATTTCTAGTAGTAGAATGTGAATACTATCTATCTATCCTTTTAAAATTCTTCGATCAATCTTTGGACATAGGCCTCTTCCAATATCTTTCACTCTTTTCTGTCTGTCGCCGTGTTCATCCATCTTATTCTCGCATGTTTCTTCAAATCTTCACATACTTCTTTTGTTTTCCCAAGGTCTCCAGTTTACAATACATTTGTTCCATCGATCGTCTTTTTGTCAGATATTATAACCAGAAAATTTCCATTTTAATTTTTTACCTCTCCTTTGACATCCCTTACTTTTGTTATATGTCTTATTCATTCATTTCTTTTTCTATCTGTTAGCTTTACATATAACATTTTTCTTTCCATTGATCTCTGAAAAATTCCAGAAGAGTGATCATTTTGGAAAAACAACAAACAGTTTGAGTTCAAAACTTCTATATTTTTTATGTTTTAAACTACAGTAGACTCGCGCTGGTGTGAACACACGCTTGTGTGAACCTCCCAGTAGGGTGAACAGTGAAGATTAATACATTATATATCCAGAAGTATAAACAGTAACGAGTCTCGATCGTATGAAAACGGAAAAGAGGCGAATCTTCTGCATTTCGTCAAATGGTAAGATTTAGGGGAATCACCGGGAATTACTTAGTTTTACTTCGTTGTTTGTTATATATATTAGTACCATTTCATCTTGTGCTTATGTGCTTTGTAAAATGGTGAAAACCAAGAAGTATTTAATTCTTGCTCCCAAAAGTAAGCTTGGAAGGCAAATCTGACAACGAAATGGAGACACCTGAAAAAATTGCAGTGAAGTATGTTTTGGAATCATTATAGTCAGAACCAAACAATATAGGTGTTAAAGATCTAGAGAGCCTAAGAAATATAGAGACCGAGCAGTAGCCACTAATTGCTCAGCTATATAAATTCGGACTAAAATAACATCGTATTTTACCTAATGATATGATTTTCTCTAAAGTATGAGAATAGTTACATTTAAAATTAGATAGGTACGGATTTATTATATCTAACCTAATATTTCGGTTTTAGAATAATAGACCTTCCGTAGTGTGATTTTTTCACACTAGCGCGAGTCTACTGTATAACCATTTTAATTTTGAATATATAATTATTATTGTGTGATAACGAGTATCTTTCTCTCTCTCTTTACTTTAGATGTTTTTCACCCTAAGAATGGAGCTATGACCCCTAAACAGCGTCATAAAAATGGCCTTGAATAAATTAATAAATTAATTCATGAAGAAATTCAAAGAAGTAATTTCAAATATTTATCATAAATACAGTAAAGAAAAAAAATCAAAATATCTATCTTCCTTCTAGTTTCCATTATTAGATTTAATTAGTAGAAACTGGATACTAATAGAAAATTACTTAAATATAATTGGGCTCAACTATAAGTAAAAGCCGCACGCAAAGCCGCCCACACTCGGTTTCTTTGACTTGCTTGTCGGAAGCTTTATTAATGTAGAGCGTAAGGGCATTTTTATAGCGAGGCAATACTACAGAATTTAATGTTTTTTTCTCTGAAAAATGGAAAATAATTCATGTAAAACATGTACGGTTTGTGGAAAAATGTCCGGAACAAGTAAGGGAATCCCATTCCATAGGTAACTACATGTATTTTCCTCTATAATTTGTTAATAAAGTTAAGAGTGGTTTATAGATGCCATTAAACACTCTACGTGGAGTCCACAATAAATCTGCACAATTAGTTTTAGAAAAACTACAAAACTAATCTACAATTTGATAAATTTTCACCCAATCAACTAGTTAGATAATAGACATAAATCTAAACATTTGAAAATTGTCAAACAATGTAGTGACGTAACGGAGTATGTTCCAAAACCACCAAAACTGACGCATGCGCAGTAACCGAAATCCTGTCTACCCGAAAAAAGGACACTAAGAATTAAATAGGGGTTCTGGCTTCTGGGTATGCCCCATATTTATGCTCTAACGTATTTGGCTTATAACATATTTGCTACTCATGGTGGATAGAATATATATATATAGAAATATGAACCGGTGTTCGGATCTTATATATATATATATATATATATATATATATATATGTCGAATTTTTCACGTCACTGGTGGTCCAGCTAATTTTTGTAAACAAAAGTTAGATATGATATGAACAACGGAACAACTAATATTTTTTGAATATTTTGAAAACTAAGGCAACTTTCCTACAGTTTTCTAGGACATCCTGTAGTGGACAGCTAACAGCTTAATTTAAAAAAATCTACATTGGCAACTTAAATAATAATTTTACTTAGAGGTTGAACCGTAAAGAAAATTCACTTATTTTTAACACTCACTATTGTACGATATTAAATTAAAGTAACTCACGTTATTGTATTCAACCCATCACATCACTTAGACTTTGACTATAACCACTGACTAACACTTTACAACACATTACTTGTAGAGACTGTGAGCTTAAATTAAATAAAAAAGAATAGATCCTAGCCTTTTTATCAACTCGGTTCGATGATGAAATATCCGCCAAATCAAGGTTCTAAAGCCTCGAGACAAAAACGGCGCCAACGCTACCTAATTTTAATTAGGACAGCCAAACAAGGCAAAATCTTGAGTGTTTGTATGGCTATGCGCATTGCTGAAAATAAAAGCGGGCAGACCGCAAGGTTAATCCTACTAGGCCAAACTTTGATATTTGTATGACCTTAAATGGTGTTAAAAAAAGAAAAACATCACGAGACAGGAAACAACTGATACTGATAGACTATGGTCAAAAAGAGTTTATTGAAAAATATGATTTTAATGTTATAAATTTAACTTTTGTGTGACTTGAATAAAAATAACGACATGCAATACTTTGGAATATGTACTATATTTTATTTATCAATATATAATAACTTGCTTTAAAGAAAGTGTTTAATTTATATCAATAAAACGGTTGTAAACAAAGCAATATACGCTAAAACGCTTACGCTAAAAAGATGGTAAAGATTTTGTAACTGCACCCGGGGTAACTTAGAAAAATATTCGCTCGGTTTTCACGAAACCCTGGGACAGCTTCACAATCCTTATAAAATGTAATTTTCTCGACGTATTGTCCTTATTTTTTTTAGCCCGCTTTATTTTTTATTAAACAAAACTTAAACTACAAGTCAAACTGAATGTGATATGGGACTTGGGAAGTAAACAAAGATGTAGGTCAGCGGATTATTTTTGAAGCTGAAACGAACACAGTATTTTCTTCGAATTTTAAGTTTTGTGTAAAGAGAAATGAAGCGGACTAAAAACAAATAACGACTGGTATGTCTGAAAAATATTATTTTATAAGAATATACTAAAAAATAGTAGGAAAATTGCCTTAGTTTTCAGAAAATTCAAAATATATTAGGTGTTCATGTCATATCTAACTTTTGTTAAAAATCAGCTGGACCACCAGTAACGTCAAAATTCGACATATATATATATATATATATATATATATATATATATATATATATATATATATATATATATAAAATCCGAACACCGGTCTATTCTATCCACCGTGTTTGCTACTTACCAAACTAAATCTACCAGTCCCCCTTGTTTAGCTATGGCACTCTTGACACGTTGAGCAAAATCGATGGCCGACTCGCCCTCTTTCTGGTGCATCGGCGGCAAATACCATACGTCACAAACAATCGCCCAGCTGGTCATCATCATGTACAGGTATTGCATCATCGAGTACCTTGAACTGTTCCAGAAAGCGTCACCGAACCTGAAATATGAATAATCGTTGATAGAATTGTTTAGTGAGCAATTCTAGACAAAATTTTCTATACAGAAAGGCTCATTCTAGGTACATGTAAAATTAATCTCCCAATTTTCTTCCGCCCGACCCTCAGCTTATCACGTATAAGCGGCGCTGCCATCCCAGGTGCATTCATTTTTGGTTTGTGCCTGGTTCGAGAAACAGCCCAAGCAGCATTTGGACGTCATATTACGTTACGCATACGTTGCTTGCGATAAACGCGACGTCGGGTGCCGAAGTCGTTTCGACCGCCTGACGACCCTCGTTTGCACCTAAATGGGGAATACAAATTCGGGTCGCTACGACGTCAGCATCTGACCTTATAGGTAATAGAGTTTACCAATTAACAACTTAATTGTACGTTGGATTTCCGTCACTTAAATTTAGTCGCAAACAGGTAAGTTGCGTTTGGTTTCGTTTCCATTGCCTAGAATACATATAGTTTTTGCTAAAAAGAATTCCTGTCGAGTAACTAAAATTATACCTGATAAGTAAATATTTTACACTTATTATAACAAGTCTCATAAAAATGGGTGCATTTTACAAATGACAATTATAGTCATGCATGAAAGGCGGTATTAGAATATTAATAATTTATATTTTAAAGCAGAAATTCAACAAAAATTTTACAACGAAGGCATGTTTATTGATAAATGTGATTAAAATACTTGCAAAAAAAGCAAGCGCTCCTGAAATATGCAAGATTTACTAAAATATATATTTGTTAAATAGATCTAATTTTTATTATTTTTTTTTTATTTTTGTAAAAAAAATGTTTTGCTGCCTCACTAAACTCAAATTTGTTAATAATTTTACAATTATTCTTTCATTTCTACTTAAAATTAGAAAAAGAAAAAAATATTTTATAATGGCCGACAGACGCTAACCTTTTCAGAATGGCGGATTACTGTGTCTGACTTAATGTGAACTAATAATATACCAATTCGGACTGGGTCTCCATTTTTGGTTGTGAAAGATAACCAAAGAGTCAAAACAATAGGTAAAGCCCACGGTCCCAAAGCTAACTACCCACCGAAATCATTGTTTTTTTTTTTATTTTTTAGAAATGTTTGTTTTAATATCAAAAATCTAAGGGAAATAAAACCCATACCCCACCTGTGAGAAGAGGATGGGGTATTATGGTTTCCAAAACCCAAAAAAGATATAAAACTGCGTCATGTCCTGAAACGTAGCCGTCCTGACCAAAATATCTCTGGACCAAACAAATGTTTTGTTAGGTTATGGGCGTCTATAAATGACAGTAGGCTGTACATGTGACGCGTGGGCCATATGAACGGACGTGGAATAGGTCAAGTAAAAGTTACGGAAAATACACTAACCAAACTAAACGGTAGTTTAGGTCTGAGGTTAGGGTCTTCACCGGACGTACCCGATGCCGACGTCTGTTGGTCGTTGGGCTGGTCAGAGTTTTTGTACGTCGAACAAACGAACGTAAGACCGACGTTGGGAAATTAATGGTATATTGCGTTGCATTATTTGACGTCGCAAGATCGTTAAAAAAACGGACGTATATTTGATAACGTCGGTTTTGATATGAATGCGACGTCGCTTAACGCATAATCAATCTTGCAACTTAAAATTCCACTAAATCCGACGTCGGTTCAGGTCACATTAGGTTGTAAGTCATATAAATGTTTCTTGGGAGGTGAGTTTTGAATCAAAATAATACATTTTTAACTAAAAATGGATGTTTATGAAATTGGCGGGAAAAAACTTCAGGTTGTTAAATGGTATTATCAAGGCACACCATTAAGGTGTATCCAAGAACTTTTTTCGACAACGTTTGTAAATCGTCCAGAACCAGGTCTCACTACAATCCGTAGATTTGTGCAGAATTTTGAAGAACATGGTTGTGTGGCCCCGAGTCGTCAAAAAAAACCTAAAGTTTTAAATGAGCAGCAGGAAGATCGGGATATTATGATTTGCGCTTTAGCCCAGGAAAATCCCAAATTAACAAGCTATTAAATTGCCGAAGCAGTTGATACGTCAACAGCCACTGTCAAAACGGTTTTAAAAAAGAATGGTTATCATTCCTATAAGGTACCAAAATCGCATGAAATTTTTCCCGAAAACCATTATTGTCGTATCGTGACGAAAACTTTTTGACATCTGCTTTTTTAGTGAGTGTACTTTTCCATTATTGAATCTTCATAACCCAGCACATGTACGATATTGGTCAAAGGAAAACTTATATTTGCACTTTGACGTTAGAATACAATATCCCCAAAAACTTAATGTTTGGGGGGGGGGGGGTATTGTCGGAGAACATGTAATTGGATCATTTTTCATTCACGGTAGTTTGAATGGCCCTAGTTGCTTGGATCTTCTGCAGCAACAAATTGTGCCAACAGCTAGACAGTTTTTAGGGGCGAGATTTGATGAAACATGGTTTAAGCAAGATGGTTGCCCTGCGCAGAATGTTAACCTTGTTAGGGAATATCTTGATAATGTATTTCCTAATAGGTTAATAAACGCACGGGGAACTATTTTGTGGCCAGCGAGATCACCAGATCTGGCTCCTAACGATTCCTTTCTATGGGGCTATATTAAAAGTAAAGTATACGGGCAAGAGAGGGTTAATAGTTTGCAAGAACTGCGGCATAAAATAACGAAAGCATTTCAAACTATTACCCTTAACATGCTCCGTAATGTCAAAATGAATTTTTATAATAGGCTCGGATATTGTCTAGCCGAACAAGGAGGACTTTTCGAACATCTGCTGCACGGATCTGCTATATTTTTTTTTTGATTGGGAGAGACTTTTTTCATTATTTTGTCGGTGATAAATCTGAGCCGTTCTATAAAAACGCTCACATTTATCATCTGAAAGGGAACATAACTGTCGGCTTTCGTAATTTACGTGTTTTTAAATTAATTTTTGCAAATAGGCGTATATCCAACACGCATCGTGAATGCAGGCAGACTGAGAAGCAACGCGCTCGACAACAAAGCACTAGCAGCTAGCTGTTTGGGGCGGAAGAAAATTGGGAGATTAACTTCCTAGTAGAATGATCCTGTCTGCATTGGCGTAGCTAGGGGGGGCAGGGGGCAGGGGGGCCCCCTAAGATATTTTAGGCCTCCCCTACCGACTACTAGTAAAAGAACATGACGCTGAAAATACATACTTTTCTATTATTATTCGGGAAATATTCAAATAAAATAGGTGCATTAAAATTTAAAATCATTCAGATAATTATTACATTTCAGGAAAAAGCCCTTGTCTTGCGGAATTAGGCTTTTTCTCTTTAAATTATCGGTAACTTTTCTGCACTTATGCAATTTCCCGAAAATATTTTTTAAATTTAAACATAATTATGCATATTGAATATTTCATACATATTGGCGACATCTTGTAAAATATTATAGAAGTGTAAGTTAAATTTCGCATTTAATAAAGACAGCGACCTTTGCCCCTCTGTTTCCGAAATCGGGTTGTAGATGTCGTAAGGTTATAACCTTTTTAAACTGTTTTTCTAAAATAAATATAATTATCTTTTTAGTTTTTTTGAGGTTAGCGTTTAGTGTCTTATGAAAATTTTCCGATTTTGGTGACAATTTAATAACCATTTATCATATTAAGTTTTCCCACGTCGTTAATTGGAATAAATTCGTCGAGCAATACCGGGAAATTTTTAATATTAAAACTTCTACTCTAAGAGCAGAAATGACCGTTTTAAAGAATTGTATTTTTCGGTTAAATCAAACTGTTGGTCATGATTCTATCAAACAACATATAGCAGAAAACACCTATCCAAACCTCTACCAACTTTTTAAAGTTGCGAGTATTCTTCCAATTTCAAGTGCAACTTGCGAGAGGTCTTTCTCTGCCATGAGGAGAGTTTTTAATTGGCTTAGAACAACTATGACTCAAGAGAGACACTCAGGTTTGTCATTGTTATTCATAGAAAAAGATGTTGAGGTCGACTTAGACAGTGTGGTAGACGCTTTCAGTCAGCGACGTAGAAAACTTTCTTTGTAGAATTGCTGAATCACATACTTCCTGTGTATACATATAAATAAGTTGGTAAATGTATTATTAAATTTGTTATATTAAAATATTAGAACATTTAATGCGCGTATTTTTTTTTATTCATTGCACACTTTGCACGACTCTTTAAAACCTATGTTTGCTTTTTGTTCAAGATAGACCGGGGCCACGGCCCCCCCTGAAAAGCAAGGCTAGCTACGCCAATGCCTGTCTGTATACGCAGGGAGGAGGGTTTCGATGGGTTGAAGCGGAAAATGCGGCCATAGATAAACACGCTGAACTTTCTTTTCTAAGTAACAAAACATCCATGTTTTATTTCATATGTATATGTATGTAATATGTCAAAGATTCAGGGTCTCTAGATTCGGGGGTTTACAAAAAAGTATGACACTGAACATCACAGACCCAAGCAGCATTTAGACGTTATCTTACGTTGCGCGTACGTTGTTCATTTCTGTATCTGACTGAATGTGAACTAACAATACACCAATTTGGACCGGGTCTCCAATTTTGGTCATAAATCGTGACCAAATGAAAGCTCCAACGTCCGGCAAACGTAATGCGTCGTATTGAAATCCGACATAGCCAACGTGACGTTGGCCAACGTCTGAAAGACGTATTGAAACGCATCGTTAAGAATGGGTAGGTCATATTAACCTAATCTAACGTATTAGTATCGAAACTGTCAATAATAACACATTTGATTTGTTTATTTTTATTTCTTTTTTAATTTTCACCAAAAAACAAGAACAATAATTATGAAATTTACTTTGTTTTGAAACTTTTGTGGAACAAATCTATGTTAAGAAACATATGTGTCGAATTTATTGATTAAAAAAGTTGATAATAATTTTTATTCAAATCTTTATAAAAAATTGAAGTAAAAAATGGAACCAGTACGTTACCCACATGGAGGATAATGATGGGGTCTTTGTTAGGTTATGGGCGTTTATAAATGAAGTCCAACCAATCGAAGTAAATGCTAGTCTAGGCTTGAGTTGAGGGACCAACGTAGATTGGTCGTTGGACAGGTCAGAAGTTACGAACGTACGAACGACGTTGGGAAACTAATAAACTATAAATCCGGCGTCGCTAGATCGTTAAATAAACTGACTTGTCTCTAACAACATCGGTGTTAATAGAAAGGCGACGTTGCCCAATGCAAAATCAATTCACGACTTAAATTTTCACTCAATCTGCTCAATCTGACGTCAGTTTAGGTTACATTTAGTTGAAAGTCATATAAATGTTTCTTGGGGATAAACATTGGTTGGTTTGTTTAATAGGAACCGCGGCAAGACATAATAGGGACTTATACCAGTTAAATGGAGACAGTTATTGTATTAATGGAAAAGTTTACCTTGGATCATATTTGATTGCAACTGGATAAACCACACTCCCCACTTCGAAACTTCCTTTCTTAAACTGCATCACTGAGGTGTTGTTAATGCACGTGCCTTCTGGGAAAATGAGTATGGGTGGATTCTTTGAATCGGAGACGTGAGCTTTTAACCTGTTATAAAGAAAAAAAGCTAGTTGCAAAAGCAGTGTTTTTTTTTTAAATTATTTATACCTTATAAAAAAAACAAAGAGAAATAGTAGTTTTAAATACTGTCATGTTATTTTTAGGCAAATTTGATATAGAATTGATATGGCAATTTTTTTATACCGTTGTGTGTATTTTAGCTCACACATATACTATACTATAGTAGTGTGAGCTATGGTGATCCTAATTTTTTCGAAAAAAAAAGTTGCTCCGATTTCAAAAATTTTTATATATCTTTGCGTTTCAGATGATTTTGAAACTTTTTTGTTGCGCCGTCTGTCTGTCTGTATGTCTGTCTGTCTGTATGTCTGTCTGTAACGACCAACGCGCATAACTCAAAAACCGCTTGGCCGATTTTAATGAAATTTGGTACCTAGGCTGGGTGTTGGGTCGTGATGGTCCCATTTAAAAATGAACGAAATCCAGTGAACACAAACCAAATAAAAGGGTTAGATTTCAAAAATTAGAGTTTAAGTGAAAATATGGCGTGTGTGATATCAAACGAAAGGTAATTGAGTCCGGAGTTTAACAAAATACATTTTAGTTTTTTGTTTTTTTTAAGGGTGGGGGTAGATTTCAAAAATTTGAGTTTAAGTCAAAACATGGCTTGTGTGGTATCAAACAAAAGGTAATTTAGTCTGGAGTTGAATAAAATATATTTCAGTTTTTAGTTATATTAGCTCACACGTACACTATAACTATAGTACCTGGTGTGAGCTTAGGGGCCCATATATTGGCAGAGTATTTTTTTTGTTGTATTTATAAAGGATGGGAAGCATTCAGACATAATAAAAATAAATTGTTACTAGTTTACTATTAAAACTTGACTGTATCAGAAGCAATATATTTTGCGCCTACCTATATACTACAAAAGCGGCATCTTATGTTATATACTTATTGGTATATAATGGAAGGGAGTATAAGAAAAGACAACTATGTAAGCAGTTGTCTTTGTCGTACGCGTAGGAAACGAATAAGAATTTATTGACTGTCGGTCTTGGTTTGACCCGAAAGCAGCATCGTTTTCGCGACAACAGCCGGCTCCTTCCGCTCTAGGCGGCAGATACAATTGCTTCTCTCGTTATGTAAAGCATAGTGGTGGGTCAATGCATGCAAGCCCAATGCAAGAATGCAGTTCGCGCCCTTTAGCCTTGAAATAAGCAGTCTGTTCGTACATACGCGTTTCACAAAGGCCTTTCAGGCTTCGGTTTCGGTAAAGGGGGTAATCTCATGACAAAATGTTCTTTAAAAAATGGTAACATCGGCATTAAAAGTTTGACTTTTAACGTGTGACATAATATAGATGGATATTATTTATTTTATGCATGGTTCCGAAGGTGAGATCTAGGGATAGGATCTTTAAAAGTCAACCTAAAAATAATGTCCTTCCTCTATTATTAAAATACTGCGATTCTAAATTGATATTGTTTACAATTTCTCCTGCAAAGAACAGCGAATACATAACAGTTATGTGTTCGCTGACATAGCCAACAAACGACTCTTCACCATCCTAAGGGTTTGCTTAGGAACCCTAATATGATTTTAGCTCACACATATACTATACTATAGTAGTGTGAGCTATGGTAATCCTAATTTTTTCGAGAAAAAAAAAGTTGCTCCGATTTCAAAAATTTTTATATATCTTTGCGTTTCAGATGATTTTGAAACTTTTTTGTCGCGCCGTCTGTCTGTCTGTCTGTATGTAACGACCAACGCGCATAACTCAAAAACCGCTAGGCCGATTTTAATGAAATTTTGTACCTAGGCTGGGTCTTGGGTCGAGATGGTCCCGTTTAAAAATGAACAAAATTCACCGAACACAAGCCAAGTAAAAGGGTGGGGGAAGATTTCAAAAATTAGAGTTTATGTGAAAATATGGCGTGTGTGATATCAAACGAAAGGTAATTGAGTATGGAGTTAAACAAAATACATTTTAGTTTTTTTTTCTTTAAAAAGGGTGGGGGTAGATTTCAAAAATTATAGTTTACGTGAAAATATGGCGTGTGTGATATCAAACGAAAAGTAATTAAGTCCGGAGTTAAATAAAATACATTTGAGTTTGTGTTTTTTTAAGGGTGAGGGTAGTTTTAAAAAATTTGAGTTTAAGTCAAAACATGGCTTGTGTGGTATCAAACAAAAGGTAACTTAGTCTGGAGTTGAATAATATATATTTCAGGTTTTAGTTTTACTAGCGCGCACGCACACTATAACTACAGTACCTAGTGTGAGCTTAGGGGCCCATTTATTGGCAGAGTATTTTTAATAGCTTTAGCTCAGTTGTAAAACTTACCTATTTAACACAGCCTTTTTGTCTCTAGCTTCAGACCTCTCAAACCAAATGTGTGGTGAAGCTCTGCCTAGAGCTCTTTGCAGGATTCCCAAGAAACCTCCGTGTCTTTGGCCAATCTACACTCAAAAAATAATATTAGATTTAAATTATAACACTTTTATACTGGGGTCTTCCCGAGGGGTGGCACGATATTTCCTTTTGGGTACTAGGAAATACCATTGAAATTTGAGAAAATACTGGGAAAAATCAGGAAATACCGTAGGTATTTTCTTTTGTTGTACAAAAATCGGCGATCGAGCCACCCCTCGGGTCTTCCTTCATAATAGGATCAATCGCCCAAAGTTTTTGCACAGAAAGCATGTTTAGGACATCACACAACAACAATGCCAAGCAACAAGTGAAATTAAAAAAGAAAAATAAGAAAAAAGTTTTCTGCTTCGGCCGGGGATCGAACCCGGGATCTCTGGCTATCTAGGCAAACATTCTACCACTGAACTACCGAAGCCAGACATAAATTTTTCGCAAAACTTCTATCTATGCAGGCTGTGGTGTCTCAATACAAGAACGAGAAAGCCTCAGGGTATTAACCCGACCAAGTCATCCAACTGATCTCTCTAAAATTCTTCTTTCCCACTGTCAAAGGTTCGGTTCGATCCCCGACCAAAGCAGAACATTTTTTTCTTATTTTTCTTTCTTTAATTTCACTTGTTGTTTATAGTTTTAGGTCCTTGCATTATTTGCAATTTAGTACTTGATAATTATATTGGAAAATCGCCCATTTGCGATTAGAAATTTTAACACACGAAAAGGTGATCTCATGCTTTCAGACGTTGATTCTTTACGTCTAATTTGAATTATCATACCTTTGACAGTGGAAAAGAAGAATTTTAGAGGGATCAGTTGGATGACTTGGTCGGGTTAATACCCTGAGGTTTTCTCGTTCTTGTATTGAGACACCGCAGCCCGCATAGATAGAAGTTTTCTGAAAAATTTATGTATGGCTTCGGTAGTTCAGTGGTAGAATGTTTGCCTAGATAGCAAGAGATCCCGGGTTCGATCCCCGGCCGAAGCAGAAAACTTTTTTCTTATTTTTCTTTCTTTAATTTCACTTGTTGTTTATAGTTTTAGGTCCTTGCATTATTTGCAATTTGGTATTTGATAATTATATTGGCAAATCGCCCATTTGCGATCAGAAATTTTAACACACGAAAAGGTGATCTCATGCTTTCAGACGTCGATTCTTTACGTCTAATTTGAGCTATCATAACAGTGGGAAAGAAGAATTTTAGAGAGATCAGTTGGATGACTTGGTCGGGTTAATACCCTGAGGTTTTCTCGTTCTTGTATTGAGACACCGCAGCCTGCATAGATAGAAGTTTTCCGAAAAATTTATGTATGGCTTCGGTAGTTCAGTGGTAGAATGTTTGCCTAGATAGCAAGAGATCCCGGGTTCGATCCCCGGCCGAAGCAGAAAACTTTTTTCTTAGTTTTCTTTCTTTAATTTCACTTGTTGTTTATAGTTTTAGGTCCTTGCATTATATGCAATTTGGTATTTGATAATTATATTGGCAAATCGCCCATTTGCGATCAGAAATTTTAACACACGAAAAGGTGATCTCATGCTTTCAGACGTCGATTCTTTACGTCTAATTTGAGTTATCATAACAGTGGGAAAGAAGAATTTTAGAGAGATCAGTTGGATGACTTGGTCGGGTTAATACCCTGAGGTTTTCTCGTTCTTGTATTGAGACACCGCAGCCTGCATAGATAGAAGTTTTCCGAAAAATTTATGTATAGCTTCGGTAGTTCAGTGGTAGAATGTTTGCCTAGATAGCAAGAGATCCCGGGTTCGATCCCCGGCCGAAGCAGAAAACTTTTTTCTTATTTTTCTTTCTTTAATTTCACTTGTTGTTTATAGTTTTAGGTCCTTGCATTATTTGCAATTTAGTATTTGAAAACAGTGCCAAGATTAAACTCAAACCCAGCAGTTTAGAAGCTATCTTCGTACCGACAGAGACATAGAGACACACAAACATACGATATGACGATATATCGCATTTTTGATATTATCTCAAATAGTAGTTTATGCAACTACTGACTAAAACAGTGTTTTTTTTTACAAGAGTTGCTTTAATGGACTTAAACAAACGCAAAAAACGAACGAAAAAAATTAATAAATATAAGGGCTGTCTTTAATATTTTGCATATAGAAACATAGAGGGCGACAAATCTCGTTACTAAACCTTAAGCTTGATTTTTTCGCATCATTATGGCCCCACCATACTGCAACTCGTTGTATATAGTTTTTGAAATGTGAATTTTAAAATTTTGGCCATATTGGTTTTATGGGATTCCCTACCCTAAAATTCGCTAAATGATGTTTTTCCGAATCTTAACACAGGGTGTGGTTTTTGCACATCTTTATGGCCCTACCATGCTGCAACTAGATGCTTTTGTTGATAAACTGTATAGTTTCAGGTAGGTATTCGTGGGTAGAGGACAGACCAAAAAGAAACTAAGGTACCTTTGGCAACGTTTCGGATTTAATTAATCCTTTTTCAAGCCCTAAAAACAATGAACAGGTTCTATATTTTTACATGGAAAAGAAATGTAACAAAATCTAATGACATTTTTTTGTCTTGAATTTTTTTTTTTAATGTTTATATGTTCAACCTAGGATTATTCTCTATTATCAATCTATAGTCCAAAGTAAACTTACTCAGATAGAAATGTTTCTTGGGTCCATAAGTACAGCGGACAGGGGTGAGTGTTGATCGAAGAACATTTTACTTTAAAATTTTATAAACAAATGAATTGTTATTATTATAAAATATGAGGTTAAAATTTACTACCATCTAAACGACAATGATCTTTAACCTGTCGAATCTAACAAAACATAAAAATAAAAATAAACAAAATACTACACTTATGGTACCAATAAATACGTAAGGTTAAAACTATCATTCATAAAATCCTTTTGCTAAAAAAACAAAAAATTTTTTTAAACTACATTAATTTTAAATTATAAAAGGACATTACTTAATATTTAACAAACTAAACATATATATCACAGTAGGTCAACACTATATTACAACATAAGCAATAGTAAGTAGAAACAATTTAGGAATTAGGTGTTTTTCCATGTAAAAATATAGAACCTGTTCATTGTTTTTAGGGCTTGAAAAAGGATTAATTAAATCCGAAACGTTGCCAAAGGTACCTTAGTTTCTTTTTGGTCTGTCCTCTACCCACGAATACCTACCTGATTCTATAATAGGACACAAAATGCACATAAACTGTATAGTTTTTGAAATGTGAATTTTCAAAGTTTGGCCATTTTGATCTTATGGGATTCCCTACCCTAAAATTTGCTATATGACGTTTTTCCGATTCTTTACTCAAAGTGTAGTTTTTTCGTATCTCTATGGCCCCACCATCCTGCAACTAGGTGCTTTTGTTGATAAACTGTATAGTTTTTGAAATGTTAATTTTCAAAGTTTGGCCATTTTGGTTTTATGGGATTCCCTACCCTAAAATTCGCTAAGTGACGTTTTTCCGAATCTTAACTCAGGGTGTGGTTTTTTCGCATCTCTATGGCACCACCACAGTGCAACTCTGTGCTTTTGTTAACAAACTGTATAGTTTTTGAAATATGAATTTTCAGTTTGACCATTTTGGTCTTATCAGATTCTCTACCCTAAAATTAGTATAATGACGTTTTTAGGAATCTTAACTCAGGGTGTCGTTTTTTCGTATTTTATGGCCCCACCATACTGGAACTCGGTGCTCTTGTTGATAAACTATATTGTTTTTAAAATATGAATTTTCAAAGTTCGCTAAATGACGTTTTTTCGAATCTTAACTCAGGTTGTGGTTTTTCCGCATTTGTAGGGCCCCACCATACTGCAACTCGGTGCTTTTGTTGATAAACTGTATAGTTTTTGAAATATGAATTTTCAAAGTTTGGCCATTTTGGTTTTATGGGATTCCCTACCCTAAAATTCGCTAAGTGACGTTTTTCCGAATCTTTACTTAGACTGTGGTTTTTTCGTATCTCCATTGCCCCACCATACTGCAACTCGGTGCTTTTGTTGATAAACTGTATAGTTTTTGAAATATGAATTTTCAAAGTTTGGCCATTTTGGTCTTATGGGATTCCTACCCTAAAATTAGCTAAATGACGTTTTTTCGAATCTTAACTCAGGTTGTGGTTTTTCGCATTTCTAGGGTCATATGGGATTCCTACCCTAAATGACGATATTCCGAATCTTAACTTAGGGTGTGGTTTTTTCGTATCTCCATCGCCCCACCATACTGCAACTAGGTGCCTTTGTTAATGAATGGTATAGTTTTGAAATATACATTTTTAAAGTTTGGCCATTTTGGTGTTAATGGGTTCCCTACCACAAAATTTGCTAAATGAAGTTTTTCCAAATTTTAATGCAGTACTGAAAATATGAATTTTCAAATTTGGCCATTTTGTTCTCTTGGGATTCCCTACCCGAAAATTGACTAAATGACGTTTTTTCAAATCTTAGAAAAAGAAGAATTACAAATTATTAGGCTTTGTAGCTACATAAAAAGGTGTGGTCAAAAAAAACAAACAAAAACCAAATACGTTATAGCATAAATACATGGTCAAAGAATTGAAAAGCGAAGCACTCATAGCTGGCTTTGGAAACAATTGCAAATTGAAATTCGCGGACGCGTATTTTCAAGTGCGCATGCGTGTTTTGTCATGTAGACACAAAGCTGTTGTGTGGGTGGGGGCCATATTGACGTTTTGTTGCGTTTTGAGTCATGTAAAATAATGTTTTTTCTGTGAAAAATGGGAAATAATTCACGTAAAACATGTGCGTTTTGTGGGAAAATGTCCGGGAGAAGTAAGGGATTGCCATTCCATAGCTAACTACTTGTATTTTGGTTTATAATTTGTTAATAAAGTTAAGAGTGGTTTATAGATGCCATTGAACACTCTTCATGGTGTCCACAATAAATAAGCACAATTAGTTTCAAAACAACTACAATTTTTACCAAAATGGCCACACTTTGAATTTTTTTTAGAAAAAAATAATAGACATAACCCTAAACATTTGACAATTGTCAAATAATAGAGTAACATAACGGGGTATGTTCCAAAACCCGCAAAACTGACGCATGCGCAGTATCCAAAATCCTGTCTACCCGAAAAAGGAACATTAAGAATTAAATATGGGTCTTGGCTTCAAGCATGGGCATGGGTTTCCCCCATATTTATGCTCTAACGTATTTGACAAAAACATACAAACCTACCAGCGAATAACAGTTATCGCACATCAAAATAAGCGCATCGATAGGCGACGTGTGATTGGCCACGCAGATGCCCGATTTAGGCCGATTCTCCTCGTTGTGATACGTGACAACGCTGGAAATGGCCCGCGACAGGATGCCAAAGCACATGATGGACACCATGTTGTTGACGCGCGTGCGCAGATCTGCGTCCTTGATGTAACCCACCAAAGCGGTACATATGGTCAGCCACAGCACCTGCAATCAAAGCGGAAAAGCGACCCTTTTTTTTTGATTGTGCAGACGAAACAACATTGAAAAAAAAAACTAGATTTGTGGTAAACTGACACAAGTGACAAGGGCCTTATACCAATGAGTATATGACCCATATAGAGTGGCAACCCGCGAGACTTGCAACATTGAGGGGCAGATGGCGCTGAAATAAATTCGCCTGGTACGCAATATTCAGGGACTACTAGTACGATTTAGTTGTATGTGCGAGTTCCAAGGTTCATGGCTATCATACAAATGCCATTAGATCATAGTAGTTGAATATTGCGTACTAGACGAATTTATTCCAGCGCCATCTGCCCCTGAATGTTTCAAGACTCGCCGGTCATATACTCAATGCCGCAGCCAACAATAAAGACCGGCCCGGGCGCGAAAATATCACGTGACCATAGGAGTCTCACAAAAAAACGCCTCACGACCCGCTGTCATTATAAAACATGTGTTTCCAGTTTTGGTATGTTTACATCGATTTTTTTTTAATTCGGGCACGAATTTTATGTGATTTTTTATCAAAGTTATTAAAATAACGCAGCCCACGAAAAAGACTGTAGTGAGCTGCGTTAAAATAATTAATGGCTAATGAGTAAATTATAAAGAAAATACCTATAAGATAAACAATGCCGCGAACATGTAATTAGTGTTGTTCCTTGTCCGTCCAACTATAAAACTGAAACCTAATATGTTGCAAACGGGAAAGAAGTGGTAAAAGATAAGATCTTGGATAAGATTGATCAATTAATAGACATCCTTAGTGACATTTTCGATAGTGAGAGTGAAAAATGTGTTCAGTTGTCATTTCTTATTGAACAATTAGGTCTCTTGAAAAGGTAACCTGAGAATCGAAGATATTGTGGATACACTTTAATGTTGGCTTCATCTTTGTTTATCCAGTCATCCAGTGCATACACGTCAATTTACAATTCTAAGGTAATATGTCTTCCGCACCCTCGCAATATTAAAAAACTGATTTGTAAAATATTGTTAACAGATAGTAATCTCTCTGGTAGTGTGAAATATTTACAAAGTATGATACAGCTTTTAAAAGAACATGAGTTGGTAGTTAACATACACTTTAATGAAATATATATAAACTTTGTGCTGGGTAATTTTTCAAAAAATTATTGACGACCACTACATTCAGTTCATTGAATGTGAAAACGTGAAAACCATCTCACTTATTCACAAAATCACTTGTTTCTTTTTAATAAATTATTGTGAAATGTTTTATATTGAAAATTTTTCTTCAGATAACTCTAGCGAGTGTTTTTGTGGAGAAAAACTATTGTCAAAGCTTGAAAAAATTAGTTTAAGGGCATATAAAGTATTTTAAAATAATTTTATTAAAAAGCACAATGATTTAGTGTCTGCTAATAAATCTTTGAATAAGAACTCAGACAAAGATGATGCCACTCAAAGAAAAATTAAAGAACTAAAAGCTTAGGTTTGATATGTCCAATTTTGAAAGACTTGTATAGATTTGAAGTTACTAACGATATTATGTACCTAATATATGTACCTGAAGATATTAGAGTGCAAATTTTGTATAATTTTTTATTTTATAGATTCAGTTCTTTTATCCATAATAAACATATATCAGCAAAATACTTTTTTCAATTTTTGTCTATAAAAGAACAAAATTTTTTGTTAATTTATTTAAATTGTGTAAAAACATATAATATATTAAGCAATACAATAAGAATCCTGGGACTCCAAGATCACGTGACCGCCGACTTGCTTATAACGCGCCATGACCGGTCTTTATCGTTGGCTGCGACTCAATGCTTATCGGTAACTTATTCTACTGACACGCAACGTTATCTGACCTGACCTTAATGCAACAGAGATTTACACTTTGATCTTAAGAGCTAGTGCCCAAGACCAGAGTTTTAGTTCATCATTTACAGAAATTATTGACTTTTAAGTATGAGAAAACTAGCCTTTCAAGTTAAATTTAAAGAACGGGATGGTGGTAGCGCGCAGATATATTTTTTTTCTGTTTTTATCTTCTTAGATTTCATCAGTACGACAGTCAGACAGTTTTTTAATTTAGGTTGTGCCGTACTGATAAAGTTTAAGAACACGAAAATATCGATTTTTGAGAGCTATCACTATGCTGTTCTGTAATTAAAACGATTATGTAGCCCTATACTGGTATAAATATCTCAAAATTAATGCATCATGGTGCGAGAAGAACGTTGTAATATTGTAGATGAAGTTGCCGTATTTTTCAACTAACTAAGCACTTGCCAAAACGGACATCATATTATTAAACACAAATAACACGTTTACAAAACCTGAAAACGAAGTAACTTTGCAGAGCACCTCGTTCCATACATACAAGTGGTTCCCATTAAAAGAGGTACTAGAGAAAATTAACAGTTAGGGTTTATTTTGTAAAGGAAACAATTCTCAAGTGTATTAAGTAATGCTGTGGCACTGTGTTTATTTTAAAGGCTTTAAATTATATGACGGCGTGATTGGTGAGAGGTCAAAACAAAAAAAAAATGGTTTTAATCTTTCAAATCATGATATGCATTGATCTTTTAGGCCTTTTTTGCAATAGTGACTTATCTTAGACAATATTTGATTCCTTTGCAAAATAAAAAACAACTTGTTAATTTGGCGAAGTACCTCTTTAATAAAAAAGCAGCTTCCAAACACCAGCCCAAAAAGCCGTGTCCTGCTACCATCATCATCACCACTCGTCCCGACTCACCAAATTATAACAGTTGTCGTTTGACAACACAACTACATCGATAATCGTAGTATGATTAGCCACACAAATAGATCCCGTTTTTGGTTTCCATTGTTTGTTATGTGTGTTAATCACAGCTGACATAGATCGGGTTAGCATTCGAAAAGCGGTGACGTAGACTCGGTAGTTGAGCCAACGCTTAAACCGGCCCTCCGGTAAACTGCCGATTATGGGCGTGGTTAGTACGAGCCAGGATGCCTGAATTTTGTAAAATAAATTGTTAGTGGACATAACCATGCCTAGGAAACTCAATGCAATTTGACAGGTCGTTAGGTTAAAGTTCTCACTAAGCTCAAAAGAGGCGCTGCGGTCGCGCGTTTGTTCCTTATTCTATTTTTTTGAGAATTATCTGTGGTTTGGATTTTTCGTCCTCCTTTTTTTCAGGTAGAAAAACCTCTTCCACTGCATTTTATTTCGGGTTCATTTTAAATCTATCTTTTTGGCTTATGTAGGTAATCTTTGCTGCTGTGACGCATTAAAATTAAATTTTGTTAAATTTGTAACTTTTGCAATTTTAAATATAAAAGAATAAGACTTTCTAGTTGCTTTTCTGGGTGAAGTATCTATAGTTCAGACGAGTATAAAATGCATAGTTTTCCGAGACATTTTAAGGTATGTTTTCTTATTTTCTCATTTGAGGTTAGATTGGCATTTGATAAAATTTGTATTGGTAGTGTCTTTTTAACTTCTTATCGCTTACTTTACGGAACTCTGAATACAGGTTTGCCTGATAGGTGCCTTATTTGCCCATCAATTAAGCACAAATTTAGTGTTAGTTTTATGTCTATCCCTTTCTTTTGATATTAAGTAAAAGGGAGACACATACAAAATTAACACTAAATTTGTGCTTAATTGATGGGTAAACGAGTGATTACCCATTTATTCCTTAATTTTAAATCTTTCTTTCCATAATCAAGTACGTATGTGCGACCACTGATAAGCTATGTATATACTACTTTGAAACATACCCTACACAACTTACAACCAAGGCGAGGAGGTACTTTTAAATCATGTCAGATTTTCGTCAAGCTGTTAAAAAGTAGACATTTAAGAATGATTCTCTTCACGAACAACTGTTTCATTATTTATTCACTCATCACTCACCAGAAATGTTAAAAGCAAATTTAAATAAGCTAGATAGTGTTTGGTTTTTCAATATATTTTATTTTACCAATCAATTAGACTATGTATTATTTCATCAATAGTTAGTCGTTAATTTGTAGCTTTTTTTATAATAATAAAAACTCATTTAAAAAACGTTTTATTTATTGCACTTTATATATCATTTTCAATCTGTTTATATCTTATAAAGACAGTGTATGTCTTTATAAAATATTGACTGATTAAAAATTTAAAATTAAAGAAAATTTATTATAAAAGGCGATTCAAATTTCCCGCCTTAACTTTTAGTTCGTCACTAAGCTCTGCAGTGGGCGCCACAGAGCTAACGACCTGTCAAACAGCCGGAGTTGCCTAACTAATAAAAACTCACTGAACCGCGCCGCAAATCCTTTATCTATGGACATAACACAACAGTCGTTAATAAAACACAGATGGGGTTCGTATCCAAAATTCGGCGAGACTTCATAGTTGCAAAAAAGAATCGATAGTTGCGAATTTTCGCCTTTTAATCCAAAGGTGAGGTAAAAATGATAGTTAATGGTAGTCAACATAGATGGGGTTAGTATCCGAAAACCGGTGAGACTTCGTAGTTGCAAAAAAGAATCGATAGTTGCAAATTTCCGCCTTTTAACGACGGTCAACATACATGGGGTTAGTATCCGAAAACCATTTGAGTCTGTTCTTAAGTTAGCGTTGAACACAGATGGGGTTAGTATCTAAAATTCGGTGAGGTAGGCTCGATAGTTTAGAATTTCCGCCTGTTACACGGTAAAAAAAATTGTCCTGGATCAAAGCAAATTGCTTTGAAGTAAAATAATTTGTGCTTTCCTATTCACCAAGAGAATATTTTCTTGATATACACAAAAAATGTCTTGCCTCTTTATTTTAATGTGAAAGAGAAATTGTTTTATTATAAATTGGAACTGAATTAATCTAATGCACCGTTTTATCTGGAAGCAAAATATTACTTATATGAAGACAATTTGTTTTGTTACAAAATCGAGTATACTGAAACAAAACAATTAAAGAAGAAAAATGAAGTCTCATTTCAAGATTAAACGCTGCGTTAAACTAGAAAGAAATATTTTAATTCAAAATAAATTGTTTTAAGGTAAACCAATTTATTCCAGAAAAGTACTTGTTTTCATTGTAGACAAAAATTTTTGCCGTTCAACATAGATGGGGTTAGTATCCCAAACCCGGTGAAGTAGACACGATAGCTGCAAAATTCCGACTGGTAATGACGGGTAACGTATATTTGGGTAAGTATCCGAAACTCGTTGAGATAGACTCGATAGTATTGCAAATTTTTGCCTTTTAATCATGGTCAACATAGATGGGGTTAGTATCCGAAAACCAGTGAAGCAGATTTGATAGTTGCAAAGATGAGCTTAGCACAGTTCAGCTAAGTGGTAGTTTAACGAAAAAAATTCCTATTAGCTCACACATATACTATACTATAGTAGTGTGAGCTATGGTGATCCTAATTTTTTCGAGAAAAAAAAAGTTGCTCCGATTTCAAAAATTTTTATATATTTTTGCGTTTCAGATGATTTTGAAACTTTTTTGTTGCGCCGTCTGTCTGTCTGTCTGTATGTCTGTAACGACCAACGCGCATAACTCAAAAACCGCTTGCCCGATTTTCTAGGGTCGAGATGGTCCCATTTAAAAATGAACAAAATCTACCGAACACAAGCCAAATAAAAGGGTGGGGGTTAATTTCCAAAATAAGAGCTTATGTGAAAATATGGCGTGTGCGATATCAAACGAAAGGCAGTTGAGTCTTGAATTAAACAAAATAAATTTTAGTTTAAAAAAAGGGGTGGGGGTAGATTTAAAAAATTAGAGTTTAATGAAAATATGGCGTGTGTGATATCAAACGAAAGGTAATTGAGTCTGGAGTTTAAAAAATATATTTTAGTTTAAAAAAAGAGTGGGGGTAGATTAAAAAAATTAGAGTTTAAGTCAAAACATGGCTTGTGTGGTATCAAACGAAAGGTAATTGAGTCTGGAGTTGAATAAAATATATTTAAGTTTTTAGTTATATTAGCTCACACGTACTCTATAACTATTGTACCTATTGTGAGCTCAGGTGCCCATATATTGGCAGAGTATTTTTTAAAGCTTGCAGGAAAGGCTTCTACAATAATTAAAATATTTTCCACAGGACTTTGTTAAACTTTAAAAACTACATACTTAAAAAGAAAATTACAATTTCTTTCTCATCTTAATACAACACATACATACATTAATTAGGCAATTTAGAACTCAAAAATAAATAAGTTAAAGATTGTGGGTAAAAGGCAGAAATCTGTAAAATTTTTTTAGTTTTAAATTCCTATTACAATGCCCTGTTAAAGGATACCCAATATCCTGCGTCTATCTTTTATAGTATCTAAAATACAGAGTTACAAAAAATCTAATTTTAGCATTTTAAATGTCAATACCCCGATTTTGTTTAAATTTTATTTAGCAGTACCACGTGTTTTAAAAAATATATTTTTTTTTATCTTGAAACTACCACTTGCTTAATTGTGCGAGGAAATTATTGCTAGTTGATGTTGAGGTAATGTTTAAACCAGCTCTGCGGTATTCTGCCTAATATCGGCGTAGTTATAACGAGCTGCTGCCTAAAACAAGACTACCTTTTGTATTAATTTATCTACAGAATTTTGTACACAAACAAATAATAGGGGATATATTTAAAAAATTAGAGTTTAATGAAAATATGGCGTGTGTGATATCAAACGAAAGGTAATTGAGTCTAGAGTTTAAAAAATATATTTTAGTTTTAAAAAAAGAGTGGGATTAGATTAAAAAAATTAAGAGTTTAAGTCAAAACATGGCTTGTGTGGTATCAAACGAAAGGTAATTGAGTCTGGAGTTGAATAAAATATATTTAAGTTTTTAGTTATATTAGCTCACACGTACTCTATAACTATTGTACCTAGTGTGAGCTCAGGTGCCCATATATTGGCAGAGTATTTTTTAAAGCTTGCAGGAAAGGCTTCTACAATAATTAAAATATTTTCCACAGGACTTTGTTAAACTTTAAAAACTACATACTAAAAAAGAAAATTGCAATTTCTTTCTCATCTTAATACAATACATACATACATTAATTAGGCAATTTAGAACTCAAAAATAAAAAAGTTAAAGATTGTGGGTAAAAGGCAGAAATCTGTAAAATTTTGTTAGTTTTAAATTCCTATTACAATGCCCTGTTAAATGATACCCAATATCCTGCGTCTATCTTTTATAGTATCTAAAATACCTAATCTAATTTTAGCATTTTAAATGTCAATACCCCGATTTTGTTTAAATTTTATTTAGCAGTGTACCAAACCGTGTTTTAAAAAATATATTTTTTTTATCTTGAAACCACCACTTGTTTAATTGTGCGAAGAAATTATTGCTAGTTGATGTTGAGGTAATGTTTAAACCAGCTCTGCGGTATTCTGCCTAATATGGGCGTAGTTATAACGAGCTGCTGCCTAAAACAAGACTACCTTTTGTATTAATTTATCTACAGAATTTTGTACACAAACAAATAATACGGGATAGATTTAAAAAATTAGAGTTTAATGAAAATATGGCTTGTCTGATATCAAACGAAAGGTAATTGAGTCTGGAGTTTAAAAAATATATTTTAGTTTTAAAAAAAGAGTGGGGGTAGATTAAAAAAATTTGAGTTTAAGTCAAAACATGGCTTGTGTGGTATCAAACGAAAGGTAATTGAGTCTGGAGTTGAATAAAATATATTTAAGTTTTTAGTTATATTAGCTCACACGTACTCTATAACTATTGTACCTAGTGTGAGCTCAGGTGCCCATATATTGGCAGAGTATTTTTTAAAGCTTGCAGGAAAGGCTTCTACAATAATTAAAATATTTTCCACAGGACTTTGTTAAACTTTAAAAACTACATACTTAAAAAGAAAATTGCAATTTCTTTCTCATCTTAATACAATACATACATACATTAATTAGGCAATTTAGAACTCAAAAATAAAAAAGTTAAAGATTGTGGGTAAAAGACAGAAATCTGTAAAATTTTGTTAGTTTTAAATTCCTATTACAATGCCCTGTTAAAGGATACCCGATATCCTGCGTCTATCTTTTATAGTATCTAAAATACCTAATCTAATTTTAGCATTTTAAATGTCAATACCCCGATTTTGTTTAAATTTTATTTAGGAGTACCAAACCGTGTTTTAAAAAATATATTTTTTTTTATCTTGAAACTACCACTTGCTTAATTGTGCGAGGAAATTATTGCTAGTTGATGTTGAGGTAATGTTTAAACCAGCTCTGCGGTATTCTGCCTAATATGGGCGTAGTTATAACGAGCTGCTGCCTAAAACAAGACTACCTTTTGTATTAATTTATCTACAGAATTTTGTACACAAACAAATAATAGGGGATAGATTTAAAAAATTTGAGTTTAATGAAAATATGGCGTGTCTGATATCAAACGAAAGGTAATTGAGTCTGGAGTTTAAAAAATAAATTTTAGTTTAAAAAAAAGAGTGGGGGTAGATTAAAAAAATTTGAGTTTAAGTCAAAACATGGCTTGTGTGGTATCAAACGAAAGGTAATTGAGTCTGGAGTTGAATAAAATATATTTAAGTTTTTAGTTATATTAGCTCACACGTACTCTATAACTATTGTACCTAGTGTGAGCTCAGGTGCCCATATATTAACAGAGTATTTTTTAAAGCTTGCAGGAAAGGCTTCTACAATAATTAAAATATTTTCCACAGGACTTTGTTAAACTTTAAAAACTACATACTTAAAAAGAAAATTGCAATTTCTTTCTCATCTTAATACAATACATACATACATTAATTAGGCAATTTAGAACTCAAAAATAAAAAAGTTAAAGATTGTGGGTAAAAGGCAGAAATCTGTAAAATTTTGTTAGTTTTAAATTCCTATTACAATGCCCTGTTAAAGGATACCCAATATGCTGCGTCTATCTTTTATAGTATCTAAAATACAGAGTTATAAAAAATCTAATTTTAGCATTTTAAATGTCAATACCCCGATTTTGTTTAAATTTTATTTAGGAGTACCAAACAGTGTTTTAAAAAATATATTTTTTTTATCTTGAAACTACCACTTGTTTAATTGTGCGAGGAAATTATTGCTAGTTGATGTTGAGGTAATGTTTAAACCAGCTCTGCGGTATTCTGCCTAATATGGGCGTAGTTATAACGAGCTGCTGCCTAAAACAAGACTACCTTTTGTATTAATTTATCTACAGAATTTTGTACACAAACAAATAATAGGGGATAGATTTAAAAAATTAGAGTTTAATGAAAATATGGCGTGTCTGATATCAAACGAAAGGTAATTGAGTCTGGAGTTTAAAAAATATATTTTAGTTTTAAAAAAAGAGTGGGGGTAGATTAAAAAAATTAGAGTTTAAGTCAAAACATGGCTCGTGTGGTTTCAAACGAAAGGTAATTGAGTCTGGAGTTGAATAAAATATATTTAAGTTTTTAGTTATATTAGCTCACACGTACTCTATAACTATTGAACCTAGTGTGAGCTCAGGTGCCCATATATTGGCAGAGTATTTTTTAAAGCTTGCAGGAAAGGCTTCTACAATAATTAAAATATTTTCCACAGGACTTTGTTAAACTTTAAAAACTACATACTTATATCCTGCGTCTATCTTTTATAGTATCTAAAATACAGAGTTATAAAAAATCTAATTTTAGCATTTTAAATGTCAATACCCCGATTTTGTTTAAATTTTATTTAACAGTACCACGTGTTTTAAAAAATATTTTTTTTTTATCTTGAAACTACCACTTGTTTAATTGTGCGAGGAAATTATTGCTAGTTGATGTTGAGGTAATGTTTAAACCAGCTCTGCGGTATTCTGCCTAATATGGGCGTAGTTATAACGAGCTGCTGCCTAAAACAAGACTACCTTTTGTATTAATTTATCTACAGAATTTTGTACACAAACAAATAATAGGGGATAGATTTAAAAAATTAGAGTTTAATGAAAATATGGCGTGTGTGATATCAAACGAAAGGTAATTGAGTCTGGAGTTTAAAAAATATATTTTAGTTTAAAAAAAGAGTGGGGGTAGATTAAAAAAATTAGAGTTTAAGTCAAAACATGGCTTGTGTGGTATCAAACGAAAGGTAAATGAGTCTGGAGTTGAATAAAATATATTTAAGTTTTTAGTTATATTAGCTCACACGTACTCCATAACTATTGTACCAAGTGTGAGCTCAGGTGCCCATATATTGGCAGAGTATTTTTTAAAGCTTGCAGGAAAGGCTTCTACAATAATTAAAATATTTTCCACAGGACTTTGTTAAACTTTAAAAACTACATACTTAAAAAGAAAATTGCAATTTCTTTCTCATCTTAATACAATACATACATACATTAATTAGGCAATTTAGAACTCAAAAATTAAAAAGTTAAAGATTGTGGGTAAAAGGCAGAAATCTGTAAAATGTTGTTAGTTTTAAATTCCTATTACAATGCCCTGTTAAAGGATATCCAATATCCTGCGTCTATCTTTTATAGTATCTAAAATACAGAGTTATAAAAAATCTAATTTTAGCATTTTAAATGTCAATACCCCGATTTTGTTTAAACTTTATTTAACAGTACCAAACCGTGTTTTAAAAAATATATTTTTTTATCTTGAAACTACCAACTTGCTTAATTGTGTGAGGAAATTATTGCTAGTTGATGTTGAGGTAATGTTTAAACCAGCTCTGCGGTATTCTGCCTAATATGGGCGTGGTTATAACGAGCTGCTGCCTAAAACAAGACTACCTTTTGTATAAATTTATCTACAGAATTTTGTACACAAACAAATAATAGGGGATAGATTTAAAAAATTAGAGTTTAATGAAAATATGACGTGTCTGATATCAAACGAAAGGTAATTGAGTCTGGAGTTTAAAAAATATATTTTAGTTTAAAAAAAGAGTGGGGGTAGATTAAAAAAATTAGAGTTTAAGTCAAAACATGGCTTGTGTGGTATCAAACGAAAGGTAATTGAGTCTGGAGTTGAATAAAATATATTTAAGTTTTTAGTTATATTAGCTCACACGTACTCTATAACTATTGTACCTAGTGTGAGCTCAGGTGCCCATATATTAACAGAGTATTTTTTAAAGCTTGCAGGAAAGGCTTCTACAATAATTAAAATATTTTCCACAGGACTTTGTTAAACTTTAAAAACTACATACTTAAAAAGAAAATTGCAATTTCTTTCTCATCTTAATACAATACATACATACATTAATTAGGCAATTTAGAACTCAAAAATAAAAAAGTTAAAGATTGTGAGTAAAAGGCAGAAATCTGTAAAATTTTGTTAGTTTTAAATTCCTATTACAATGCCCTGTTAAAGGATACCCGATATCCTGCGTCTATCTTTTATAGTATCTAAAATACCTAATCTAATTTTAGCATTTTAAATGTCAATACCCCAATTTTGTTTAAATTTTATTTAACAGTACCAAACCGTGTTTTAAAAAATATATTTTTTTTATCTTGAAACAACCACTTGTTTAATTGTGCGAGGAAATTATTGCTAGTTGATGTTGAGGTAATGTTTAAACCAGCTCTGCGGTATTCTGCCTAATATCGGCGTAGTTATAACGAGCTGCTGCCTAAAACAAGACTACCTTTTGTATTAATTTATCTACAGAATTTTGTACACAAACAAATAATAGGGGATAGATTTAAAAAATTAGAGTTTAATGAAAATATGGCGTGTCTGATATCAAACGAAAGGTAATTGAGTCTGGAGTTTAAAAAATATATTTTAGTTTTAAAAAAAGAGTGAAGGTAGATTAAAAAAATTAGAGTATAAGTCAAAACATGGCTTGTGTGGTACCAAACGAAAGGTAATTGAGTCTGGAGTTGAATAAAATATATTTAAGTTTTTAGTTATATTAGCTCACACGTACTCTATAACTATTGTACCTATTGTGAGCTCAGGTGCCCATATATTGGCAGAGTATTTTTTAAAGCTTGCAGGAAAGGCTTCTACAATAATTAAAATATTTTCCACAGGACTTTGTTAAACTTTAAAAACTACATACTTAAAAAGAAAATTGCAATTTCTTTCTCATCTTAAAACAATACATACATACATTAATTAGGCAATTTAGAACTCAAAAATAAAAAAGTTAAAGATTGTGGGTAAAAGGCAGAAATCTGTAAAATTTTGTTAGTTTTAAATTCCTATTACAATGCCCTGTTAAAGGATACCCGATATCCTGCGTCTATCTTTTATAGTATCTAAAATACCTAATTTAATTTTAGCATTTTAAATGTCAATACCCCGATTTTGTTTAAATTTTATTTAGCAGTACCAAACCGTGTTTTAAAAAATATATTTTTTTTATCTTGAAACTACCACTTGCTTAATTGTGCGAGGAAATTATTGCTAGTTGATGTTGAGGTAATGTTTAAACCAGCTCTGCGGTATTCTGCCTAATATGGGCGTGGTTATAACGAGCTGCTGCCTAAAACAAGACTACCTTTTGTATTAATTTATCTACAGAATTTTGTACACAAACAAATAATAGGGGATAGATTTAAAAAATTAGAGTTTAATGAAAATATGGCGTGTGTGATATCAAACGAAAGGTAATTGAGTCTGGAGTTTAAAAAATATATTTTAGTTTTAAAAAAACAGTGGGGGTAGATTAAAAAAATTAGAGTATAAGTCAAAACATGGCTTGTGTGGTATCAAACGAAAGGTAATTGAGTCTGAAGTTGAATAAAATATATTTAAGTTTTTAGTTATATTAGTTCCCACGTACTCTATAACTATTGTACCTAGTGTGAGCTCAGGTGCCCATATATTGGCAGAGTATTTTTTAAAGCTTGCAGGAAAGGCTTCTACAATAATTAAAATACGTGAAATTTCATACCCGTGAATTTAAAAATCAAACAAGTTTCATGGCTAATCGGGCAAAAAGGAGATTTTTGTTTCCCTTATATTTTTCCGTGGATAGCTTGAAAGCTTAACCTCACGGGGGTCCAAGATCTAATGGACACCTAATAAGTGTTGACAGTTAACCGTTTCGTCCTTATGGGACTCCTCAGAACACGGGTATGAAATTTCACGTTTGTTAGTATTATTTGGCTTAAAAATTCCGTTGATTGACGCTCACTGTCTTGATGACGGGTAAAAATGCAAAATGCGTTGATCCGGCCTGAAAAGACAAAGAGCTGTCGAAGGTCACGGACTATAGTTGTTTTCTTTTATTTGTATTCGATCATTTCATTGATCGATATTGTATAGCAGTGTTTTCCCTGCTTTTGGTTTTTTGTTTCTCTCGTATTTCGGTAGATGGCGCCTCTTGCTATAGTTCGCTCACTAATTACATTTAACTAGAGACAAAACCGTCTGATTAACTTCGCAAGATTGTCACTTGACCAGCAGTGTTCTGAGGAGTCCCATAAGGACGAAACGGTTAACTGTCAACACTTATTAGGTGTCCATTAGATCTGGGACCCCCGTGAGGTTAAGCTTTCAAGCTACCCACGGAAAAATATAAGGGAAACAAAAAACTCCTTTTTGCCCGATTAGCCAGGAAACTTGTTTGATTAATAATTAAAATATTTTCCACAGGACTTTGTTAAACTTTAAAAACTACATACTTAAAAAGAAAATTGCAATTTCTTTCTCATCTTAATACAATACATACATACATTAATTAGGCAATTTAAAACTCAAAAATAAAAAAGTTAAAGATTGTGGGTAAAAGGCAGAAATCTGTAAAATTTTGTCAGTTTTAAATTCCTATTACAATGCCCTGTTAAAGGATATCCAATATCCTGCGTCTATCTTTTATAGTATCTAAAATACAGAGTTATAAAAAATCTAATTTTAGCATTTTAAATGTCAATACCCCGATTTTGTTTAAATTTTATTTAGCAGTACCAAACCGTGTTTTAAAAAATATATTTTTTTTATCTTGAAACTACCACTTGCTTAATTGTGCGAGGAAATTATTGCTAGTTGATGTTGAGGTAATGTTTAAACCAGCTCTGCGGTATTCTGCCTAATATCGGCGTAGTTATAACGAGCTGCTGCCTAAAACAAGACTACCTTTTGTATTAATTTATCTACAGAATTTTGTACACAAACAAATAAAAACAAAAATATGTTATTTACACTTACCCCGAAAAAGCAAATCATCACCCTTAACGGAAACAGGAAGAAATATCTCACGATAAATCCGCCCATCCACATTACAGTTAGTTTCCAAGATATGAACTCGTACCTTTGGTTTGTTCGGATCAGGAAGTTCCAATTTTTCAGTTCTTCCGCTTCCCATCTTAGAAAAAAAAGAATGTATGTCATAAGAACGAAAAACGTAAAAATTAAAAAGAAAACATGGCGTCCATTAAAATATGCCGAACGCTAAAGAGTAGGACTGTTATCTTTTGCTTTATAATACTAACCTAAAAAAGAAAAGATTAGTAAGTTCAAATAAAGGTTTTTTAAATTGTTTGTTTCAAAATTTTTTCTTAAAATGAATTCGAAAAAATCCCCAGACTATTTGCAAAAAATATGGATTCAATATTTTTTTTGCTTGGAATATAAATTGACATCTTTTGAAACATGTAATATGAACCCATTTCTTACCTTGAGGTGACTTGATCTTCAATAATGGCTTCTATGCCTCCTTTAATGTATGGAAGGGTGGTAGACAGCTCAAAGTTTGTAATTTCCTAAAAAAAATAAATGTTTATGAAAAAATATAGATAAAAAATTAAACATTTTACCTAAAGATATTAGTGTACCTACTCATTAGATGTTATCAAAATAACTACAAAAGTACAGTAGTAATTAATACCAATTTAAAAAAAAAATGAAAGGTTCCAATATGTAAACATTTCCTATAAACGTGTATTAAATATTATTTTACATATTATTTATTATAACTTTTAAAAAAATCACACCCGACTTATAGTGTTTCAAAAGCACAATCTTGGTAGAAAATATTCATATTGTTACGGGTTTAGAACAACAATTTATTTCGAAAAAAAGCTCTTAAACTCACTAATAACTGACTACTCAAATCGGCTTTTTAACTTCGTGTTAATATCTCGCGATTCCTACAACTCGTTATCTCTGACTGACTCTCGTCGCGCGATGTCCGGCCTTATATAGGGTCTTCGATCTTTCGCGAACTATCTATCATTTTTCGACGTTAGAACATTCGCGTATACAAACGAGCGTCAGTCAAAGATAACGCAACTAAAAACCTAGACTAATAATAAACTAACAACTATAAGAGAAGTCAACCTAATACTACACTAAACCTAAATATATTCTAAACTAAAACATGAATTTAATATTTTTATATAAAAACCGTACATTAAACGAAAAAAATTAACATGGTTAGCAAAAAATTAGAATTTCAATAATAATTTTAATGTAACTTCTTTAAAATTAATATAGTGTGTAAGAAAGTGTAATTTTTTATACAGGGTGGGAAAGTAGAAGATTACTAAAGGCATAATCCATAAAAAATAATACTGGGTGTCCCATAACATAGGGGTCATAGTGCATCAGGTGATAGAGGAGGTGTTTTCCGAGAAAAAAGTTTATATAACATAGGGGTCAACACACATTTTTAAGATATGGGATTTTTAAAGTTAAAAGAGTGGGGGAAAAATGTTTTTGAAAACAAAGAAAATCTGTCACAGCCAGCTGAATACTCAGCTAATTGTGATTTAAAAATGTGGTATTCTTTTTTTTCATAAAATTACAAGTTGAGAAGATACAGACTGTCAAAATAACCTACAAAAATGTATAAAAAAGAGTAATTTTTTAAAAAAAATAATTTTTGCTTATTCTTTTAAAAAATATTAAAAATATTGTATTACAATGTCTTGCTAGAGACTTGATTTTATTAACAAAAAATACAAAAAAAAACATGCGTTTAATATGGCATTCATAAAAATTTATACCAAAAAAATTGTTTTTTTCAAAAAAAAATTGACTGGGTAATTTTTTTAAAAATTAGTTTTATTTCAATTTATTGCTCTTGTTTCAATACACGACTTTAACAAATTTCATATTTTACTGCGTTTTTTTAACAAGTTATTATCCAAAAAAGTTTTAAAAAATCGCCAACTTTGATGCACTGTATCTCGACAAAGAAAGAATTTTGACCTCCTCTATCACCTGTTATGGGACACCCTGTATATTTTTTTGAGAACTTCAAAAATTCGATAAAACATTTAAAAGTTATCGAAGAAAAACTATGTAATGTCAAACTAGATATCTTAAGCAATTCCCGGAATTTTGTATCTTTCTAGTTTTATTTTATTAAACAGTAATTTAGGTTTCAAACTAGCCATTTTTAAAATATTTTTTTTAACGATAAGTTTTTTTTTATGGTTTGTGGTATGGAATGTTTGCTTATCAAATGAAAATATATTTTTCTTTGGTCGTGGTCAAAACATTATTTTTTTTTGGCTGATTTGGGATTTTGAAACACAGTGCGACTCCGCGGAACCACAATCAATCGAATGAAGTTAACGAATTTTAGCTCACACATATACTATACTATAGTAGTGTGAGCTATGGTGATCCTAATTTTTTCAAGAAAAAAAAAGTTGCTCCGATTTCAAAAATTTTTATATATCTTTGCGTTTCAGATGATTTTGAAACTTTTTTGTTGCGCCGTCTGTCTGTCTGTCTGTCTGTATGTCTGTCTGTCTGTCTGTAACGACCAACGCGCATAACTCAAAAACCGCTTGGCCGATTTTAATGAAATTTGGTACCTAGGCTGGGTCTTGGGTCGAGATGGTCCCATTTACAAATGAACATAATCCACCAAACACAAACCAAATAAAAGGGTGGGGGTAGATTTCAAAAATTAGAGTTTATGTGAAAATATGGCGTGTGTGATATCAAACGAAAGGTAATTGAGTCTGCAGTTAAACAAAATACATTTTAATTTATTTAAAAAAAAGGGTGGGGGTATATTTTAAAAATTAGAGTTTAAGTGAAAATATGGCGTGTGTGATATCAAACGAAAGGTAATTGAGTCCGGAGTTTAACAAAATACATTTTAGTTTTTGTTTTTTTTAAGGGTGGGGGTAGATTTCAGAAATTTGAGTTTGAGTCAAAACATGGCTTGTGTGGTATCAAACAAAAGGTAATTTAGTCCGGAGTTGAATAAAATATATTTCAGTTTTTAGTTATATTAGCTCACACGTACACTATAACTATGGTACCTAGTGTGAGCTTAGGGGCCCATATATTGGCAGAGTATTTTCTAGACCTTCCACTTTTTTTAGGAACCGTTTCCGAAATCCCCATGTTGGTACTTTTATCTAGGACACCCTGTATATTTAATTTTTCCCAAAATTAAAGGCAAAAGACAGTTCTTTCCAATAAACTGTTTTTGTCTTTGTTTAAATATTAATGTGATAAAGCTCTCCCAGTATTTATTGCAATGTTTGACTAATCCTACATAAGTATTATTATTGCTAAACATACACAATCAAGAATATTTTAATCTCTTAAAACCTAACCAATAACCAAATAATAAATAATAATTCATCATTTTGCAATAAAATTAACGAATGGTTTTTTATTATTTTTACATACTCAGGAGTCCCTGTATGTGACAGATATTGCCAATATCTGTCACATACAGGGACTCTACTCAGGACTAGAGATCCTGTATGTATGACATATTTTTAAATAAGAGAGACGCGACAAACCCGTCAAAGTCACTGAAACTGAACTTTCTTGATTATGTTTTATAACGCTCTCCCAGATGATATAAAGTCCATTTCTAATCTGACTGATTTCAAATCAAAAACTAAATTTTTTTTAAATAAAATCGTGGGCTGAATGCAATAGAGTAACTCGATTTTTGTAGTTTTGAGAAAATCAATATAATGTAATTGGTAGGGTTGCTTGCACAATATGAAATAATTTTTATTTTTAGGGTTTACACAGTTGTCTTCTTTTATAAAATAAAAAGATCAGAAAATAGAGAAAAACATACTGATATCTAAAGTTATCTATTTATAGCTCCAAAAAAGTTTACATGTTTGAATTGTCTACTTTTTACATTTGCAGATAGACGTCGCCAGTTTAGAATAACGTATTATCCAGCTTTTGCATTCGATAGCGCTTGAATCCCACTATATGAAAAAGTAGATAACTCAAAATCACGAAATTTCGAGTTACCCAACTATTGCATTCAGCCCACGAAATAACCTTATACAATTGCTCTGAATTCTTCGACTTTTTGGAGAAAGCTTAGTTGATAGGTTAATCTCAGCATGCACTGGTCTCGTCAAGAAAGGATTCAGTGCTATTTATTTATTTATTTTTTTAATTATTTTTTTTTAAAGGCAATTATGAATCTAGTAGAAACATTTTTGTTTCCTTTTGACTGTCTTGATTTATTTTTTACTTTTTGATTTTGTTTTATACTTACAATATATTTATTATGTCTTATTTTACTGGTGTATTTAATTAGAGTATTATGATATATACCTATTTTTTAATGTAGTTTTAGAGTTTTGACCTTAAAACAAATGTTTTTTTGAATTTCTATGTGTTTTGCAGATGAAAATACTCTGCCAATATATGGGCCCCTAAGCTCACACTAGGTACTATAGTTATAGTGTACGTGTGAGCTAATATAACTAAAAACTGAAATATATTTTATTCAACTCCAGACTAAATTACCTTTTGTTTGATACCACACAAGCCATGTTTTGACTTAAACTCAAATTTTTGAAATCTACTCCCACCCTTAAAAAAAACAAAAAACTAAAATGTATTTTGTTAAACTCCGGACTCAATTACCTTTTGTTTGATATCACACACGCCATATTTTCACTTAAACTCTAATTTTTAAAATATACCCCCACTCTTTTTTTAAAATCAATTAAAATGCATTTTGTTTAACTGCAGACTCAATTACCTTTCGTTTGATATCACACACGCCATATTTTCACATAAACTCTAATTTTTGAAATCTACCCCCACCCTTTTATTTGGTTTGTGTTCGGTGGATTTTGTTCATTTTTAAATGGGACCATCTCGACCCAAGACCCAGCCTAGGTACCAAATTGTATTAAAATCGGCCAGCGGTTTTTGAGTTATGCGCGTTGGTCGTTACAGACAGACATACAGACAGACAGACAGACAGACAGACGGCGCAACAAAAAAGTTTAATCTTCTGAAACGCAAAGATATGTAAAAATTTTTGAAATCGGAGCAAATTAGGATCACCATAGCTCACACTACTATAGTATAGTATATGTGTGAGTTAATACGGACCATTTCTATTGTATTCTATTCTTCTTGCCAAGTGCCTTGGCTTTTCACTAAAATAATTTGAGTTCAGCAGTGACATCAATCATCATACAACATTTAAACAAATACGTTTGTCCGTCACCGGTATATGTTTCTCAAAAGAGTAAAAAAAGTAATTTAAGTCGTTTATTTTTATTTTCCAATGCTTTAATTTGATCAAAAAAAATATGTATTTCGCATCTTATTTTATAAAAATATGTCATACATACAGGGTCTCTATCAGGACCATAAACTTCATCCATAATTTTCCGACAAAAAATAAATGAACATTTTAATTTGACATTTAAGATGTCTTACGTCTATTATTTACAGATTATTCAACTCGGAATTCGATCATTTTTGATTAGTTCCAGCTTACTTAGATTCTAACTGATAATTCTAAACTTATAGGTAACACGAGAAATAACAATTTTGAAAAAAATAAACAATTTTTTTTGCAATTTATTATTGTATTAAAGGTCAAAATAAATTCCAAAAACAATGCATTTATAGTTAAATTTTTTACTGGTTATCGGTATTTATCACACATAAAATAATAAAAACCTGCACTTGTGTCAATATAAGATGATAAAATTTTATTACGTAAATCGAAAATTTGGATATTAGTAGAAAGTGAAAATATTCCTAAATTAAGGAAACACTGACTAATGTGAATGGCTAATAATAGTTAAGTTTAGTTTACCTTATAAGAGAATAGAATTCAAAATATAAAATCGTAAAATAGAAAAAATAAATTTATGAATTAGTACGTAGTAACAAAAAATTAAAACAAAATAAAATTATTAAAACAACAATTTACTAATAAAACAGGACATAGAATAAATCCTATCCATCCATCACAGCCAGAACAGATAGTGACCTATTTTTAAATTTATTAAAATTATATTAATAAATATGGTTTGTGATACTAGGAATTCTGGCTAGGGGGCTATTAGAGGTATAGTTATAAGGATGGAACTGGACTACTAAAAGCCTTTTATCTCTAGTTCGGTAGTTAGTGTTAAAGTTAATATTGCACAAAATATAATTACAGTTAATTAGACCATTAACAATTTTACAAAAAGCAAATGTCAAGAAAGGTTCTCCGCAATACAAGAGATTAAAACCCCAATATCTGAATACACACTGTCTCAAAAACTTCTTGTGAACTGATTCTAGTAAGCTTATGTCACACTGATAATATGATGACCATACAAATGATGCATATTCAAGGCCTGTACGCACAAGTATTACTCATAAAAGTCCCTGACAATAAATGTCATCACAGCCTTGAAGATCATTAAAAAATATTAGAAAAAGAAGAGGTCCCAAGGCTGATCCCTGGGGCACACCCCATTCATTTTTTCATTTCGATGACTGATCATTAATAATTACTCGCAGTAAGTACGACTCGAACCATGATAAAATCAACCCCCTAAACCCATATTTGTATAGTTTCGTGATAAGTATAGAATGATTTACACATTCAAAAGCTTTAGCCAGATCGCAAAAAACCGCGGCCGATACTATAGACTCATTTAAAGAGGAAACAAGCTTTCTGAGTAGATTGAACATAGCATTGCTAGTACCTGTATTGGTGCAAAAGCCAAATTGTGTATTGCTCAATAATTTATTGCTCTCAAGATATGGTGTTCAAGATATGAGTTCTTGTTAGTTTTTCAATTATTTTAAATAAGGTTGACAACATAGAAATTGGTCTAGAATTAGCAGGGTCAGATTCATTCCCATCTTTATGAAGTGGGATTTTAAAGCTCGAAGGAAATACTCCACTTGTCCATGAATGATATATAGCTTTAACTAAAATATCTGATATAATAACTTCAGGTATATTTTGCCACACAGGCCATCCTCTCCCGAAGCATTTTTGTTCTTGATTCGTTGTTCTTGAAAAGTTTGTTTAATTTCTGTAAATCGGTTGATGTAAATGCGAATGAATTGGGTACATACTTATATATGAGACATATACCACATAGGATCTTTAAGAGTTCCTATGTTTTTTGTTAAATTTTTCCCAATACTACTGGTTCACGTTATCAGAAGAAAATTCCAGATGAGATAGTGAATTTTGAAAATTATTAAAACGAATATTATTTATAATTTGCCAACATTTATTTCGCCTATTAGAAGAATTATTTTGACGATCGGAGTAGTATCATTTTATTGCAGCTGCAATTAGTCTACGAAATAAAGATCTGTAAGAACTAAACTAGGTCTAAAAATTGACTATCTGTATATTTTCTAATCTTATAAAGACGGCGAAAATTCTTAGAAGTTTAACCAAAAATATAAAATATAGTTTGGGGACAATTCTCGGTTATTGGTATGATTTGAATAGAACTAATCTTACCCGGTTCTCCTCCTCACCCTCTCCTTTCTCTCCTTCCTTACTGTTTACATTTGGTACAGGTTCTGGAACCAAAATAAACTCTCGGCTGATGAGAGAGTCCATTTGATAAGCGCCGTTGTTCGGTATGTGTCCGTTGATGTTGCCATTGGGCAATGTTTTATTGGGGGATTTGTCTGGCGGACTGACCTGAAAAATTAATAAATAAGGGTAATTAATACTGATGTCACAACCCCAGAAGAAACAAAAGAGAGATCCGTAAAGCGCCCTCGAGACGATTAATTAAATTGACAATTCAAATGACAATCGCGATTGATGGGGCTTCAATAAACACTTCAATGTTTTATCAATCATCAGTTCAGTGAATCTGTCGAGTCGTTTATTGTTTGTCAACGGTATGGTTTCCAATGTCGATTTGGGCTTTTTGGCTTTAACTTTGGCGGTATACCGGACAAAAGAAAATAGGAGGCAAAAGAGTGGTATAAACTGAATAACAATACTTTTTTTATTTTTATTCATATAATCCTTAGATTTTACTTTCCACAACTCTGGGTGATCGCGATACAGCGCTATTAAAAGCACAACAAAGTCTTTATCCGCGATGTTTTCGGAGTCCTAGGGGCTCATCGAGGTATCCATTATCGTGGCTCTCAAGCAACTGGTCGAACGATTGTCAATCGCCCGATTAAACGATCAATCGTGAGCGTCAATCAGACCCCTCAATGTGCTTCAATCCAAAATCCTTTAATCGTCTTCAATCCATTGATCAATCGCATCAATAGTTTCCGACACGATTAATCAATGCATCAATTAAATTAAAATGACAATCGCGATTGATGGGGCTTTAATGAACACTTCAATGTTTTATCAATCGTCAGTCAGTGAATCTCTCGAGTCGTTTATTGTTTATGAACGGTATGGTCTCCAATGTCGGCTTTTTGGCCTGTAATTCGGCGGTACAAAGCCAAAAAAAAGCCAAGACATAAGAAAAGAGGAGGAGACGCTGGTCGAAAGAGTGGTATGAACTGAGAAGCCGCTTTACCCATGTGAACATTTACTAAAAGTTCTGCGAGACAACTCTGGGTGATCGCGATACAGCGCTATTAAAACCACAAGAAAGTCTTTATCTGCGATGTTTTCGGAGTCCTAGAGGCTCATCGAGGTATCCATTATCGTGGCTGTTAAGCAACTGGCCGAACGATTGTCAATCGCCCGGTTAGATGATGAATTGCGAGTGTCAATCAGATCCTTCAATGTGCTTCAATCAAAAATCTTTCAATCGTCTTCAATCCATTGATCAATCGCATCAATAGTTTCCGACACGATCAATTGATCGTCTCGGGGGCACTTAAGACAGACTTGTATGTATTTTTCGATGCTGAAACCAAAACCAGGATCAAAAAAATCAATAGACGTCTGGAATTTTCCCAAATTAATTTTATTGAATGTCACCCATTCAAGAGGAAGATCTGCTGAGCGCTTTGGAGCGTTAAATCAAACACTCTCGCCTGTAAACACACTTGTTCGGTACTTCTACTAACTTTTTTTTTTTTAACTTTGTTAATAAAAAATCAACAGTTATAAAGTACAGTTTTTCTAACCAGTGCTTATGGCACTGGCCTCGAGAATTTAAGTTTAAAACACTTGGTTTGTTGGTGGTAATAAACAACAAATGAAACTAAAACAAACCTAAGAAAAAAAAAATACTGATATAGAAACATAAGCATTAAATTTTAACTAATCTATATCTAAGTTGGAAATTACTATAAAAAACTTAAAACAAGTTAATAGAACATTTGCAATGCCCAGTAATTAAAAAACGCACAGCCTTAAAATAGATAAGTACTTAAATTTATATTATTAAAATTTGTTGTTTACGTTTGCTTTAACGTAAATCTTAACTAAATATTAAAGGGTGCCAACAAAAGTATTCATTTTTACTTATACCGCGTGGCCAGCCTGCTATCTAGGGGTAGGATTATTGTATGGGCCATAAGAATAGCATGGGAGAAAAGATCAACGTTGCCAGTTTAGCGAAAATATCAGTATAATCAGCTACTTGGTTCGCGAAACGTCAACTTTTCAGTTTTATGTAGGTGCATTCATCAAACGGGGTGATAAACAACCAGAATAATACCTTGAAAATCTGCTTGTTCCTAAATGTAAATAATTCCCTTACTTTTACAAACAAACAGAATTATTCTTGTTATTGATTTTCGTTTCACATTCACTAAAGTCAATTTTTTTACACCACAGTTTACTAATCTATTGGTAAGCTAACTATTATTTAATTTTAGGTTTTTTTAAATGCATTTTTAGTCTAACCCTAACAAACGTAATGGTAGACCACAGGGAACGCAGCGTGGTTATAAAACGCGGGAGGGTGGTCGAAACCTTAGGGGGGCGGCAGAGGTGGTATTGAGCCTCAAAAGTAGTTTCGTGGAGCTCATTTAGTATTTTTTTTTTACGGGTATGCGCACTCGCAAGGAGATCTCTATCACGCTCGACAAGCGGCAAGTGCGCGGAAATGTTGGTGTGTGTTGGTTTTGAAACGGTTCAGGTTGTAACCTGCAGGGAAAACTGTCGCAGGGAGTTTATTCCACAGCGATGCTGTTCTCCAGAGATATGAATTCTGATATAATGAGGTTCTTGGTGCCTCTATTTTGACAGTAAATTGATGGTTACCATCTGTTTGACGTGTTCGCCTAGTAGGTGCTACTCCCGGGGGGATCATACGTGCCAACTCTTTAGAGCATTTTCCGTGATAATACCTGTAGAAGAGAGAGAGATCGCCCACAGTTCTTCGATGTTCGAGACTATCCAAGCTACGGGTAAGTGCGGGGTCATTGATCAGCTTGATAGCTCGCTTTTGCACGGTGTTCAAAAGCATTAAGGTATGTTTGGGTGCCGCACTCCATATATGTGAGCAGTACTCCATAGTTGGTCGAATCTGGGCTTTGTAGAGTGTCAGCAGTTGGCTTGGGACGCCCTTTTAGCTATATCTGCCACGTGACTGTGCCAAGACATGTTGGTCTCTGCAGTGACTCCTAAGATGTTCAACTGGCTCTGCAATGTGACAGCACTTCCAGATAGCATGATGTTTGGCTCACCGGTGCTGGTCTTTTTTGAAAACAGGGCTGCTTGGGTTTTCTGCGCGTTGAACTGTACAAGATTTTTGTTGCCCCAGTCCTCTATTATCTCCAGGTCGTTATTTATCTGCGTTATTTGAGTTAATCTAAGATGATGGAATTCACGTGCGGTTAGACACTGAGTGGGTGGTATGACTGAGGAGACTACATTGCCATCATCTGCAAAGCAATAAAGTGGATTTACTGTTTTATTTATGAGGTCATTTATGTAAATCAGAAAAAGTGTTGGCGAAAGGATTGCTCCCTGTGGCACACCAGCATTTATTTGGTAAGAGTTGGAGTTCCGGCCATCCAGTGCAACATAAATGGATCTATCCTTAGGTCTCGGCGACAATCCCGTTGCTTTGAGCTTGTTGAGCAGATTTTCATGCCAGACTTTATCGAATGCTTTAGATATATCTAAGGCAATTGTTCTTGTTTCACCTCGCAACTCAATCGCTTTTTGCCATAAGTGAGTGACGTATGTAAATAAATCGCCAGTTGACCTATATTTTCGAAATCCGTATTGCTTGTCGTTGATAATTTTGTATTTTTCCAAGTACTTGGTTAGGTGATTGTTCACAACTCTTTCCATTACTTTTGATATCACCGGAAGTAGAGCAATTGGTCTATAGTTTAACGGATCTGTCTTTTTTCCTTTCTTTGGAATGGGTTGTACTGCGGCAGACTTCCATGATGATGGATATACTCCTTGCCTATAAGATAAATTGAATAATTTTGCGAAAGTTGGGGTGAGTTCGCTAGCACAATTTTTGAGTACTATCGCGGGAATGCCATCTGGACCCATTGCTTTGTTTGTATCCAACTTTTTAAGGGATTTTCGTATTTCTCTGTGACAAAAGGGTACCTCTGGCATACTGTGGGAAACCCTTTCAATGAACGGTGGAGTTTTTCCATTTGGCACTGTTAGGTTTGAGTTGGAGGAAAAGATTTTGGCCAGCATATTGGCTTTTTCCTCTGATGTTGTGGCTAAGTGAGTATTTTTATCTGTAAGTGGTGGTATGGATGACTTGGTGAAGTTTGATCCAACGGCTTTTGCAAGAGACCAAAAGGACCTAGAACTACTTGGACAATTCAGCAACCTGTTTTTTATTCTTTGATTGTATGTTTCTTTGGCGGCGTCAATAGTAATTTTGCAACTATTTCTGGCTTCTATAAATTCTGTGTGGTTTTGAGCGGTTTGTTGTCGTTTCCAAAGGTTATATGCTCTGTGTTTTTTCTGTACAGCCGTTTGACACTGGCTGTTGAACCAAGGTTTTGCATTAGCTCTGCGTTTTATTGTATGTGGGATATATGCATCCATTCCAGATAAGATTACTTTTGTTATTTCATTACAGCAAATAGTGGGATCAGCTGTTTTAAAGCAAACCTCTTGCCATGGAAAATCCAGGTAAAACTGTTTAAGGTCATTCCATTTTGCCGATTTATAGTGCCACATTTTACGAGGAAGTGATTGTTGGCTTGACGGTATGAACATTTCGCACTTTGTTCTTATAAGTTTATGATCGGATGAACCAAGTGGGGGATCTACTTGAATTGTGTACAAGTCAGGATTTGTAGTTAGGAACAAGTCTAAAAGCGCTGCAAATTCACCCCTTTCTGAGATACGGGTAGGTTCATCGACAAGCTGCGTTAGACCACAACTTATGGCAAAAGCTTCTGCTTCCCTGCCTTCATTATCTGTTTTGTTGTGGTGTTTTAGCCAGGGTATATTGTGGACGTTGAAATCGCCTAAAAAAACAATTTCCGCATGTGGATAGTTAGACTGTATACTATCACAGTTTTCGGATAATGTCGCAAAAAAGTTTTGATACTCGGTGTTACTTGGCGGTCGGTAGAGGCAGCAAATGAACTTGGTCGATGACTTTGAGGTGAATTTCAGCCATATGATATCGAGGTTCGCTGGTTCTAGCTTCTCCTCTCGATGACATGAAAGGTCATTTTTAATGTACACACAAATCCCAAAATTATGTCGAAATCGGTGGTGTAGGGGATAAAGATAGTTCACAATAGGTGTTGCAGAACTGATTTTAGTTTCGGTGAGAACAAGGATGTCAGGTCTTTGTTCTTCAAGATGTTGGTGAACTGAATTCATGTTGGTACTTAATCCTCTTATATTGCTAAAATCAATTCTGAGTTGAGTTTTTGGTCTTCTTTTAATATCTTTGCATGAAGGACCCCCAGGATCACCCGACGCCCGGAGATCCGAGTGGTCGGGTATTTTACCTCCGGAATATTTTGATCCTGGAGGCGCCATCATGCTATCTGTTACTCATTGTTGGAACCGGACTGCCAGCGCAGTAGCGGAACGTGGTGATACCACTTAGCGCTACTCACTTCTGGCATGGTGGTATCTCACCGGTCGACGCCCAATGAGTAAAAAGCGTCTACCACCTAATGTTATTGATAATGCGTGATATGATATATATTTATTTTTAGATATCTCTTTAGGTCTTGGGAATGCTAAAAACAAACTTTTTTGTTTATTTTTTTTTCAAATCCATAGTTCTTTTAATTAAATAAATTCATTGAATTCAAACAATTAGCCACGTGATTCAAAACAGGCGGTCTACCAATCAGCTGCGAGTGACGTCACAAAACAGTAAACGCCTCGAACGAACTTATTTCCTGTGATATTTTCTTATGGATGGTAATGTTTGCATTGGTTTAAAGTGCGAATTATCGTCCTAAATTAGATTTTGTTTTGTGTTTTGCTTATAAAAAATATTTTCAATGGAAAACGGATTCTCTAAAGCCGATAGCTCCAACTTGCCAATGCTGAATTCCTTTATGGTGGCAGGCTTCTTTGCTCACAACAGTGATTTTTGTACTGCGGAATTTAGAAACGTTAAAATGTTGATGTAAGTATTCGATGAGTTGTTTTATATATAACTGAAATTTTTTTTACGATATTCTTCGCCTACTTTTACTCATTTAGATTTTGAGGTTAGTATATGTTTTTGCTTTTTTGTTTAATATGCCACTTACAATAGATTCAATTAAATACCCAATCATTATTATTTTAAGCATTAAGAAACAATCAAAAATTGCTTTTTTAAAACAAAATTTATAAAATATATTTTGTTTCAAAGAATTCTTATGACCCTTCATAACAAATATGCACTGCCTAGTCTTGCATATGTATTACTCAGCCCTACATTTAGCCTGCATGTGCACTGCCTAATCCTGCATTTAGAGGTATTCCTTAGTCCTCCCTAACAATTGCCTAGCACCGCCTAAAAATTTGTACACCCTTCTGCCTATTATAATAGTTGTTCACATAACCTCAAAAATCCGTTCTTTTACTGCTGTAGGCACACGAATAGAGTTTTTCAGGTGTTTTTATGCTAGTATTCGAACACTAAGGCACTACACACCACTTATACGACATTTTTTTTACATAAAAAACAGTAAAAAAACAGACTAAAAACAAATAAACACTTGAATGCCGTGTATTTGTCCGCGAGTTTACTGCGCTTTGACGTCATTGCAACGCCATGCTAGAAATGAGCGTTTTAGCGGCAAATTCAAATCGGAAATTAGAAAACTTGATTTTAAATGTAGTCATGATAAAATATACTACAGGTAAATTTAGTGGGAATAAGGACACTGTTGTTCTGGTAAATATACGTTTTAATCCATCGGTAACGTTTCGACAATGGTTTTTGTCTTCATCAGACCTTCAGACTAGATCGTACATTGGAACAACAACGATCTAGTCTGACGGTCCGATGAAGACAAAAACCATTGTCGAAACGTTACCGATGGATTAAAACGTATATTTATCAGAACAGTGTCATTATTCCCACTAAATTTACCTGTAGTTGAATTGCAAGGACGTGATAAGTTTACCAAATAAAATATAATATTTTAATAATTTTGCGTAGCAAATTAAGGATCTATGTATCATTTTAAACTACTACTACTACTATGTCGGTTTAGAACGTTTTTCTACGTTGTCCGACGCCTATTCTCCACCTCCTTCGATCCTGACAATCATCCTCAGTCAGATTTTTTTGACCCATTGATCTTTGGATTGACTGTTGCCATTATAGTTTAGGACGCCCTCTTTTTCTGCGCCCTATTGGTTGCCATTCTAAGACCTGCTTTGGTAATCTTTCGTCGTTCATCCGTTGTACATGGCCGTACCATATCAGTTGCCTTCTAGTGATGTCATCCGTTATGCTTCCCTCGATTCCCATTCTTTCTTTTATGATCTCATTTCTTATGTTCATTTTAAACTCTTTTCTAAAATTTGTCAAATACCCTATTATGAGTAGTAATGCCTTTTAAACTAAAAACGAAAATTTTCAGAAAATATTGTAGTAATGTTACTTTAAGTGCTCGCAGGCGACATGTACCACAGGCAGAAATGTTTTAAATACAAAAGGAACGTTTGCAAAAAAATCGATACAACAAGAAAAGTTGATAGTAAAGTTGATTGTTTTTTTTCCCAAAATCTAATGCCGACATAAACCTTGCGTATTCTTGAGTTATCGCGTATTTTTTTTTTTATTTGTCAAACACACTGTGTTTTTTTTTATTACAATCTAGTCAGTAAGACTAATTAGCAATTTTGTTTTAACTTAATTTACTAGAAAAGTCAGATTTAAACTTAGGGTTCACTCAACAGTTCTCCCCGCTTTGTTTAGTCTGTAACTCACAATTGTGTTGTGTTTATAGCATTATTTTGTTTTATGTGTAATTCACTTAGTTTACTAGCTCAAACGGCTTCACTCTTTTTAGTCGTCGAACTAGCATAGTATTGTCTAGAAGCTGAATTGCTTCCACATTCACATGCCGATGGAGTCTATCTTCATGGCTTTTTGCGTACTTTTTTATAGTCTCTGCTACAGTTTCGATTTTTAGATCTCGATGAAGGTCACTATTTCGAACGTACCAAGGTGCATTCACAATGTTTCTTAATACTTTATTTTGAAATCTCTGTACAACTAGAATGTTACTCTCTTTAGCACAACCCCATAGTTGAATACCATATGTCCATACTGGTTTCAGTATTTGTCTATAAAGCAGTAACTTATTATGAATTGTTAAATTGGACTTCCTTCCAATTAGCCAGTTCATTTTTCTATACCTTATCTCAAGTTCTTCTTTTTTTTTTCTTAACATGTGCTTTCCAGCGCAATTTGGCATCAAGTGTCATACCTAGATATTTTGCCTGATTCGAATATGGTACTGGAATGTTGTTAATTGTTATTTGTATGTGATTTATATTTTTGTTTGTAAAATCCATGAATTGATTTGGTTTCATTTAATTTTATTCGCCACTTTGTGGTCCAACTGTGAATTTGGGTGACTGCATCCTGAAGTTTTTCTATGCATTTTTCAATAGATTTTTCTACCGTCAATAAACCAGTATCATCGGCAAATGTTGCTAAGTGACAATTTTCTGGCTTTGGGATATCACAAGTGAATAATAAGTATAGATAAGGGCCTAGTGCGCTACCCTGGGGCACGCCTGCTTGAATTTCTCTTAAATTTGAGTATGAGTCTTCCTGTTTTACTCTAAAATGTCTATCAGATATGTATGATTCCAAAATATCCGAATATTGTTTTGGCAGAAACCTTTTTAGTTTAAAATTAAGGCCTTCATGCCACACTTTGTCAAATGCTTGTGCTACATCTAGAAAAACTGCAGAACAAACTTTTCCCTCTTCTAGTGCTTTTTCTATTATATTAGTAATTCTGTGTACTTGATCTATCGTGGAATGCTTGTCTCGAAAACCAAATTGATGAGATGGAATAATTTCTTGTCTTTCTATGATGGGTTTTATTCTTTTAAGCAATAATTTCTCATAGAGCTTGGATATAATTGGCAGCAAAGATATTGGCCTGTAAGATGACACGTCATGGAGTGGTTTTCCCGGTTTTGGAATCATGATAACTTCTGCAACTTTCCACAGTTTAGGTACATACCTAAGCCTAAAAGAATCGCGTATTGAGACAGACAATTTATTTTTTTATCCGATCTAGGAACTAGTTCTCACATTTAAAAATTTTTTTAAAATAAAATGTTCACGCTTTTAATAGTCCACTTCTTGTATGGTGACAAGTCAAGTAATAATTCTCGCCCTAAAAAAATGTTTCAGATTGTCCGCCCCTTAACGAGTGCGACCGCGTGCGCCTGTAGGAATTTATCAAGGTTACCTTTGACAACGCTGCAAAGCTTTCGGGCGTATCGCGGTCTTTTTTTAATAAATGCTATACTCTATCTGTTTTTTACCCTCTTATGGAAATTTATACCTCTAGATGTGAACTTGTTTACGAAGTATCTACATAAATGTCCTCTAGTTTGTACTATTTGTAAACTGTTAAAGTTTTTATCGATGCATAGTACCGTAGGTCTAGACAGGATATTAAATTACCATTTGCTACCTTTAACAGTCGCTTTTTTTGAAGGTGAAACTCAGACAAATATATCTTCTATTGTGGGTAAAAACAAGAGCAGGAACATACCTCTTCGCTATATCCTTCATCTTCATCGTCTACATCTTCCTTATCCTGGGCTTTCCGTTTGCTTTGCTGTGCTGACTCAATATTTTTGCGACCATACTGAAAAACAATATTAAAAATTAATGTAAGTATAACAATGTTTTTATAGAGTAATATTTCAGCTTTAAAAAAAATCATTATTTTTTTTTCAATTTTTCAAAAAATTTAAAAAAATATTTTAGTAACTTTATTAAAATGTTTTAAAGTCGTAGTTCGCAACACTTTTGAGTAATTATACATCAACTGTATAAGTCTGATCGTTAGACATAATGGTGGTTTGGTGCAAAAGGTCGGAAAGCTTTGAAGCTTGGCACGGTGCTCGTTAATACTAAAGTAAGCTTGCGACCTCGTACACCGCTGCTCGCGCCGGTTTTATAAAAAAAATAGCTTTAAAATCAGTTTTTTTTAATAACTCGGTTCCATTAGGTTTTAGAAAAAAACTTTTAAACAATAAATTTTTAGCAAAAATGTTTGTATTTGCTTTTTGTCAGTTTAGTGGCCTAGAAACTATTCATTTTTAAGAACAGTTAAAACCTTTAATGTAATATATTCTTGGTGTTATAATCGATTGTCAACTGAATTGGAGCCAGCATATTGACTCAGTGTGCTCTAAACTTAACAAAAACTTTTATATGTTGAGCTCCTTAAAAAATTATCTCACTAAAAATGCCTTACTCGGCGTCTACTACGCTCTAGCTTTTTCGACCATATCGTACAACATTGTTGTGTGGGGTCAGGCTAGCGATGTTACGAGGGTTCTTATCGCTCAGAAAAGAATCCTTCGTCTGATGTTTGATCTACCCTATAATTCCAGTTGCAGAGAAATCTTTAAAAAGCATAAAATACTAACTGTGATATCAATTTATTTACTTAATATTTTAACATATATTCATAAAAATAAATCAAATTTTGCAACTAATGGAACCTATCATCAATATGCCACCAGAAATCGAAACAACTTTTGTATTCAAAGACATAATCATGAGTATTTTAAGAGCTCACCAATTTTTGCTGGTCTGCGCCTATATAATCCTCTTCCAGAGGAGCTAAAAAGTCTGTCCAATAAAAAATTTAAATCCCAGTTAAAAACATTTTTGAGCAATAATGCATTTTATTCTATAACAGAGTTCCTAGAAGCTATTGGCTAATATACCGAACGTTTTGGGTTGTGGTCTCTCGGTCGTTTTATTATTTTATTATTTTAGTTTTTTTAGTGTTTTTTGTAATTTTATAAGTCATATTATTGTTTGTTTTAAGTCATGTTAAATAGTGATTTTTTTAAATATTTTTTTGCTTAGTAAGTTTTTTTTTAATGTACTACTTTTTGACTTGTTCCTTTCTACTGTATTGTGGTGCTCGGAATGAAATAAATATCTATCTATCATTGGGTTCCACAGGTAGTACTCTGGCTAAGATATGAACCCTAAAGAATCAAAACTTATCGACCTTTTGCAATCTGAAATATTAATGTATATTATAATAAACTACTTATAGTATAAAAAACGTCAGAGGTTGTCACACCACTTCAGTTTGGAAATTAAGAGAATAATTTTTGTTTATTATAATTAATATTTGATCAAAAACATGTTCCTAAGCAAATAATAACTATATCAATAAACAGATTATTTATTATATAATCAAATTTAAAAAAAAAAGTACATGTTATCATTTATTCTCTTTTAAATCACACGAGTTCTACAAATGTCTAAAAGCTGTCCATGTATAATCAGATAAGGAGAAATTTCTTTTTATGTTACATGTTGTTGAAATTTAAGACTATACTAAACTAAACACTTTATTTTGTAAGTGTACTTCAGTGGCGGCTCGTGACTTGTAAAACTGATGAGGCACCAAGGCCAAAAATTTAAAAAAAATCCTTTATGAAATGGGAATAAATGGTCAAATGCAATGTGTATTTTTTTCCAATTTTCCCTTTTCATGATTGTCGAAAAATTTTATTTTCTACAAAAATAATAAATATACTTAGGCACTCACTTTAAATCTAAAAACAAAAATTAAAGTTTGTAAACAAGCGGTATCCTTCTTTCTTTTAACAATAAAAACTTTTTTCAATTACAGTCGAACCTCTATAACTCGAACTTAAAGGTATGAAATACTTGTTGTTGTTTGTCTCGAATATATTTTCAAAAACTTCATATTTATCTTGTAATCTTGAACAGCATATTTTAATTTGAGTGATGCACATATTTCCATCTAGGTTAACTTGTTGCAAAAATTGATACAGGATATTTTAGTAGTGGTAAATATAGTAAAAATTAAAATCAAAAAAAGGAATTTAAAACTTTCAGTTTTTGAGAAAACCTTGTGCTATAAGTGTAGACTCTGAATTTGCTCTGAATTTGAAGCTTCGAGAAAACTCCTTGCCACTTTTTTTTGTCTAGACTTAAAATATTTAAGTCTGGCGTTGGTCTACTATTAGCTCACACTACTACTATATAAGTAGTGTGAGCTATGGTGATCCTAATTTTTTCGAGAAAAAAAAAAGTTGCTCCGATTTCAAAAAATTTTATATATCTTTGCGTTTCAGATGATTTTGAAACTTTTTTGTTTTGCTGTCTGTCTGTCTGTATGTCTGTCTGTAACGACCAACTCGCATAACTCAAAAACCGCTTGTCCGATTTTAATGAAATTTGGTACCTAAGTTGGGTCTTGGGCCGTGATGGTCCCATTTAAAAATTAACAAAATCCACCGAACGCAAGCCAAATAAAATGGTGGGGGTAGATTCCAAAAATTAGAGTTTATGTGAAAATATGGCGTGTGTGATATCAAACGAAAGGTAATTAAGTCTGGAGTTAAACAAAATGAATTTTAGTTTATTTTAAAAAAAGGGTGGGGGTAGATGTAAAAAATTAGAGTTTAAGTGAAAATATGGTGTGTGTGATATTAAACGAAAGGTAATTGAGTCTGGAGTTGAGCAAAATACATTTTAGTTTTTTTTAAAGGGTGGGGGTAGATTTAAAAAAATTGAGTTTAAGTCAAAACATGGCTTGTGTGGTATCAAACGAAAGGTAATTGAGTCTGGAGTTGAATAAAATATATTTCAGTTTTTGATTATATTAGCTCACACTATAACTATAGTACCTAGTGTGAGCTTAGGTGCCCATAGATTGGCAGAGTATTTTTCAAGATTTCCGTCTTTTCAAAATTACTGCGGCGTTGAAATGATACATTTATCAATGACACAACACTGTCATGTAGAGGAAAACTCATTTTTTTAATAAAAAAACAGCATAAGCAAAGTTTTAATAAAAGCTCAAAACAATGACTAATTAGGTAATCGGTTGGCGAATGACTCAAAACAGGTGGCGGGTGTTACATAATTTGCATGGATGCGACAAAATCTTACCAGCGATTTATTTAATTGATAGATTCCGAGGGGTCATCGGCACCCTAAAATTTTGTACAGCGTCCAACAGGACTTGGGTCCTGACGTGTACTGTTGGGTCCTGTTGAGTACTGTTGGGTACTGTCGTGTACTGTCGAGTACTGTTGGGTACTGTCGTGTATTGTCGAGTACTGTTGGGTCCTGTCGGTGTACTGTTGAGTACTGTCGTGTACTGTTGAGTACTGTTGGGTCCTGGCGGTGTACTGTTGGGTCCTGGCGGTGTACTGTTGGGTCCTGTTGAGTACTGTCGTCGTGCCTCGCCCTCAAAAAACATGCGAGCAAAAAAAAAAAAAAAAAAAAACAAAAGGTCATCATCTTTGGGGAACCGCGCCGCGCTCACAAATCTTGCGACCAAAAAAAAACGGTCATCCTGGGGAAGGCCGATAGGGCCTTCGCGCGTTTCATATATGAATGAATGAACCGAACCGCGCCGTAGAAATTTGAACCGCGCCGTCTCCAAAAAAAAAAAAAAAACTTCATCCTGTCGTTTTGTATCTACGCCACTGTTTCGGATAAGAGGGTTGTGTCACGTACTGTTGGATTCTATCGTGTACTGTTGACTACTGTTACGTACTGTCGTGTACTGTTGGGTACTGTCGTGTACTGTCGACTACTGTTGAGTCCTGTCGTGTACTGTCGAGTACTGTTGGGTACTGTCGTGTACTGTTGGGTACTGTCGTGTACTGTTGGGTCCTGTCGTGTACTGTCGAGTACTGTTGGGTACTGTCGTGTACTGTCGAGTACTGTTGGATACTGTCGTGTACTGTCGAGTACTGTTGAGTACTGTCGTGTACTGTCGAGTACTGTTGGATCCTGTCGTGGTACTGTCGGGTACTGTTGTGAAATTTGTACAGTACTGTTGAAAGCTGATGACCCCTCGATAGATTCGCATTATAGAGTTTCTAGTCTTTGAACGACGTCAATAATTTTCCGCCACGTAATGTGGACGAGACGCGATATGACCACCCGCAGCGTGAGTGAAGCGGAGCTGCCCGCCGCCTCATGGAAACCCAAAATTTAGCGAATTCTAAAGCCAAGTTTATGCAGGGAAAAATATTTTTTTGAAATATTTTATTATTTCATATTATATTGTTAAAAGCATTCCAGTAAAACAAAAAACTAAGGGTTTTGTGCTTTAAATTATGTAAGGCCAGCGTGGCATGCTGATGCACACAAATTTATCACTTTTACAATCGCCTCACCTAACCATGCAAGCAGTCAAGCGAAGAAGAATTCGGTTCAGTCCGCTAGAGTCAATATGGTATAGCGCGAGTTGCGAATGACGATTGTAGGTTCCTTTTTATCTCGGGATTTAATGAAACAACACAAAGTTTAAGTAGCAGATGGCGAAAAAGCTTGATAAATAATTTAAAATTTACTCTAATTTTTTTTACGTTGGTGAGGCGCCGCCTTCCTTGCCTTATCTGACGAGCCGCCCCTGGTGTACTTTTGACAAAATAAAAGATAAGAGGTAACAAATTTATATTAGCATTATGTTTCATGAAAAAATTATTTATTCGTCAAGGCTGGGTCGCCCTTTAGTTGAATATACTATTATACAGGCTCTTCCAAATGAAGTGTCCAAATTTGTTATTATTAAAGATAGAGAAAAGTTTAAAATGAAAACTTGTACGATTTTAAACAAACGAAAAAACAATCGCGCATCGCGTTTTCGAGTTGATACAAAAAATATATATTTTTTTTATTGAATTTATAAATACAGGGTAATTTATACAAGTTTTTCTAATAGGTCTCCACTATTAAACAAAAATAGTTTTTAAGTTCCAAAAATCTAAGTAATTTTGAATTTAAAATATCCTTGTTATTTTTAGCGAAAATTTAAACACTATTTTTGTTTAGAATTAAAAGACTAGAAAAACTTATAAAATACAGGGTTGTTTCAGTTTGAAAAAACTTATTAGTTTTAATTGATAGATTCGCATTATAGAGTTTCTAGTCTTCGAACGACCTCAATAATTTTCCGCCACGTAATGTGGACGAGACGCGATATGACCACCCGCAGCGTGAGTGAAGCGGAGCTGCCCGCCTCCTCATGGAAACCCAAAATTTAGCGAATTCTAAGCCAAGTTTATGCAGGGAAAAATATTTTTTTGAAATATTTTATTATTTCATATGATATTGTTAAAAGCATTCCAGTAAAACAAAAAACTAAGGGTTTTGTGCTTTAAATTATGTAAGGCCAGCGTCATGCTGATGCACACAAATTTATCACTTTTACAATCGCCTCACCTAACCATGCAAGCAGTCAAGCGCGCGAGTCACAGAAGAGTTCGGTTCAGTCCGCTAGAGTCAATATGTTATGGCGCGAGTTGCGAATGACGATTGTAGGTTCCTTTTTATCTCGGGATTTAATGAAACAACACAAAGTTTAAGTAGCAGAGGGCGAAAAAGCTTGAGGTTAAATTATTTAAAATTTACTCTAATTTTTTTTGGTGAGGCGCCGCCTCCCTTGCCTCATCTGACGAGCCGCCACTAGTGTACTTTTGACAAAATAAAAGATAAGAGGTAACACATTTATATTAGCATTATGTTTCATGGAAAAATTATTTATTCGTCAAGGCTGGGTCGCCCTTTAGTTGAATATACTATTATAAAGGCTCTTCCAAATGAAGTGTCCAAATTTGTTATTATTAAAGATAGAGAAAAGTTTAAAATGAAAACTTGTACGATTTTAAACAAACGAAAAAAGAATCGAGCATCGCGTTTTCGAGTTGATACAAAAAAATATATATTTCTTTTATTGAATTTATAAATACAGGGTAATTTATACAAGTTTTTCTAATAGGTCTCCACTATTAAACAAAAATAGTTTTTAAGTTCCAAAAATCTAAGTAATTTTGAATTTAAAATACCTTTGTTATTTTTAGCGAATAAACACTATTTTTGTTTAGAATTAAAAGACTAGAAAAACTTATAAAATACAGGGTTGTTTATGTTTGAAAAAAAAATGTTTGTAAAAACTTATTAGTTTTTTCGGCTGGACCATCTTAAATGACGTCAGAAATTTGCCGATTTACACTTTTCTCTATCTTTGGACACTTAATTTGAAACATCCTGTATGTTTTACATTTTAAAATGACCTTAGAAAAAAATTAATGAATGAATGAATGAAAACTTGTACGATTTTAAACAAACGAAAAAACAATCGAGCATCGCATTTTCGAGTTGATACAAAAAAATATATTTTTTTTATTGAATTTATAAATACATACATATTATACAAGTTTTTCTAATAGGTCTTCAATATTAAACACAAATAGTTTTTAAGTTTGTTTCCAAAAATCTAAGTAATTTTGAATTTAAAATTTCTTCGTCATCTTTAGCGAAAATTTAAACACTATTTTTGTTTAGAATTAAAAGACTAGAAAAACTTATAAAATACAGGGTTGTTTCAGTTTGAAAAATTTTTTTTTGCTAATTTTTTTTTTCGGCTGGACCATCTTAAATGACGTCAGAAATTTGCCGATTTACACTTTTCTCTATCTTTGGCCACTTAATTTGGAACATCCTGTATGTTTTACATTTTAAAATGACCTCAGAAAAAAATTCCATTGCAGTGAACTTTAAAATCACACTTTGTACCTTTAAAGATAAACATTATATTGATCAAATAATCTTTTGAAAAAAAATATAATTATCTGTCGTTTTTACACTAATATATTATTGGATTACAGGGGAGTAGCGATAGGTATCCATCCCGTGGGGAGCCCCTATTACTCTCATATACGTACAGGGTGTTCTATCATAAATGCAACCCTTTTTTTCTCCGTTTTTATGCAGACTAGAGATAAGTGTGCAATATGAAAGTTATAACTTTTGACTAGTTTTAAAATATATACTTTTGAATCCACCTTTTCTGTCTGGTTTAAAATTTTCTTAATTTTTAAAAAAAATTTCTTAAAAACTAAGGTCCGTAGGATAGAAGAAGGTAAAAAATCAAGGTCCGTAGGATAGAAGGTGTCCCATAACTTAGGGGCCATAGTGCAGTAGGTGAAAGAGGAGGTTATGTCCAAGAAAAATTTTTATATAACATGGGAAACACTCATCTGTTTTTAAGATATATGATTTTTAAGTTAGAAGAGGGGGAAAAATGTTTTACAAAAAAAATAAAATCTATCACAGCCAGCGGAATACTCAGCTAATTGTGATTCAAAAATGTAGTATTCTTTTTCTTAATAAAATTACAAGTTTAGGAGATACAGGCTGTCAAAATAACCTCCAAAAATATAAAAAGTATAAAAAATAATAATTTTAAAAAAAATTATAATTTTTGCTTACCTATTTTTTTTAAATATTAATAATAATTTTATTATTATAACTCGCTAGAGGCTTGTTTTTATTAACAAAAAATATTTTAAAAAAACGTTACGTTTAATATAACATCATATACCAAAAAAATAGTTTTAAATTATTTTTATTTTTTGCTCTTGTTGTAATACACGACTTTACCCAATTTCATAGTTTTACTGCGTTTTTTTTTTAGTGTTTATCAAAAAAGTTTAAAAATTCGCCAACTTTGATACTCTGTATCTCGACAAAGAAAAAGTTTTGACCCATGCATTATAGGAACTTTTTTATCAGACATGACCTCGTCTATCACCTGTTGGCCTATGGTCCCTAAGTTATTGGACAGCCTGTATAAGTACGCCCCTGAAGGCTCACATGTGACATAAACCCCACATTATAATACAGCTTTTAAAAGGAAATTGTATTTTCTACAATAAAGTGCAGTTTTTGAGAAAATGTTATATATAATAAACATGTTTTTTCGAAATAATATCTGACTTTACGGACGCCACTGAAGAGCTACTTCCTTTTCCTAACCTTATCGACCAATAAATTGTTGGAAAGATAATTTTGTTCTTCACAAAAACGTATCCTTTGCAATTTTTGCTAAAAATATTTCCGAGAAAGTTCAAAAAAACTAAAATAATTCACCTGGTGGGTGTTGGCATGTTGTTCAACAACATACTGTATAATAAATATTCATGTCAACACTTATTAGGTGTCCATTAGATCTTGGACCCCCGTGAGGTTAAGCTTTCAAGCTACCCACGGAAAAATATAAGGGAAACAAAAAACTTCTTTTTGCCCGATTAGCCATGAAACTTGTTTGATTTTTAAATTCACGAGTACGAAATTTGGCTTAAAAATTCCGTTGATTGACGCTCACTGTCTTGATGACGGGTAAAAATGCAAAATGCATTGATCCGGCCTGAAAAGACAAAGAGCTGTCGTAGGTCACGGACTATAGTTGTTTTCTTTTATTTGCATTCGATCTTTTCATTGATCGATATTGTATAGCAGTGTTTTCCCTGCTTTTGGTTTTTTGTTTCTCTCGTATCTCGGTAGATGGCGCCTCTTGCTATAGTTCGCTCACTAATTACATTTAATTAGAGACAAAACCGTCTGATTAACTTCGCAAGATTTGTCACTTGACCAGCAGTGTTCTGAGGAGTCCCATAAGGACGAAACGGTTAACTGTTAACACTTATTAGGTGTCCATTAGATCTTGGACCCCCGTGAGGTGAAGCTTTCAAGCTACCCACGGAAAAATATAAGGGAAACAAAAAACTCCTTTTTGCCCGATTAGCCATGAAACTTGTTTGAATATTCATAATATCATAAATTAATATTAGTTTATGATAATATGTATGAATGGCTAAAAAACAAATTAATTTTGCATTGATGTGCTTTACAGGCAAAACGCGTTTAGCAACCAATTTTTATAACGAACCAAAACAAAACAAATGCGATATTTTCGTGATTTGAGTTTGATAACATGTCATTAGTAACCCTCGGACGATTGTCCACTTACACATGCTTGATGCAATGGCGGATCAAGACCTAAAGTTTATATGGGCAAGATAGTTTTTGCGAGCTTTTGCAGTTCGGCTTTTATGGATAAGTTTCACGAAATGTGCCCGTTAGGCGCCTTCTGAGTTAATTTGTGTGGAGGGGGGGGGCAAACTCTAATATTGCATCGGGCGATAATCACCCTAGTTACGGCGCTGGCCATAAAGATGCAAAAAAACCACACTCTGAGTTGAAATTGGGAAAAAGGTCATTTAGCGACTTAGGGTAGGGAATCCCATAAGACCAAAATGACCAAACTTTAAAAATTAATATTTCAAAAACTATAAGTTTATAAACAAAAGCACCTAGTTGCAGTATGGTGGTACAATACCGATGCGAAAAAACCACACCGAAAGTTATGATTCGTAAAAACGTCATTTAGCGAATTTTAGGGTAGGGAATACCATAAGACCAAAATGACCAAACTTTGAAAATTCATATGTTGCAGTATGGTGGGATCACAGAGATACGAAAAAACCTCATCCTGAGTTAAAATTCGGAAAAACGTCATTTAGCGAATTTTAGGGTAGGGAATCCCATAAGACCAAAATGACCAAACTTTAAAAATTCATATTTTAAAAACTATACAGTTTATCAACAAAAGCACCGAGTTGCAGTATGGTGGAGCCATAGTAATGCGAAAAAACTACACCCAAAGTTATGATTCGTAAAAACGTCATTTAGCGAATTTTAGGGTAGGGAATCCCATAAGACCAAAATAACCAAATTTTGAAAATTCATATTTTAAAAATTATACAGCTTATCAACAACAGCAACGAGTTGCAGTATGGGAGGGCCATAGAGATGCGAAAAAACCACACCCTAAATTAAGATTCGGTAAAAACTTCATTTAGCGAATTTTAGTTTTTAAACAAAAGCACCAAGTTGCAGTATGGTGGTGCAATACCGATACGAAAAACTACACCTTGGGCTGAGACTTGCAAAAACGTCATTTAGCGAATTTTAGGGTAAGCAATCCCATAATCCCCTGTTGTATTCAAAATGTCATAACCTCTCGAGGCAAATTCTCGTGCTATATGTTTTTTAATATTGACTTTTCAGCTAAACGTCAAAAAATGACTTAACATGTGTCATATTTTAGCAATAGTTTCAAAACGCGCTTTTACCTCGTTTCAAAACATGACATTGAATGAATGTCATTTTTTGACGTTTAGCTGAAAAATCAATATTAAAAAATCAATGTTAAAATTTTGTTTTTTTAATTGAGACATTGTTTCTCAATTTTATTTAGTTTTTACTAAAATATTGACAATAACTTCACTATTTACACCTGGGTGAACGGTATTTCATCGTATAACCACGGATCACCTAACAAACAGATATATAAGCCGGCTGGCGGTCTTTGATCTCGCTGAATTCAACGAAAGCTGGGCATTGGGAGTCAAGCTCAGGGCCGGACTAAAATAAATTTACGATAAAATATGAATGTTTCAGATAGTTTTTACGAAAAAATATTTTTACTGCCAGAAACAATAAAAAACTTAAATAGTTTTGTAAAATAATAATCAGCGACCTAAAAGATCTCAAAGTTCCTAGTTTGATGCATATTGATTCACAAATGGCAAAAACCGCCATTTGGAGCCTCCATTTTCTTGTTTTTAAATTTGGGTCAAAAATTCTATTGAATTACCTTAAGCGCCGCGATGTTCAAGTAGCTTTATTGTCAAAAATATATCAAGTACACATAGACAAAGCCTTGCTTAAACTAAATAAATTTGATGCAAATCGGTGTGAAAATATTAAAGTGCGCTATTTTGGGTCCGCCAATGTGATTTTTTTTTTAAGTTTAAGTTAAAAATCATAATCAACGACCTGAAAGATCTTGAAGTTTCGAGTTTGATGCATGTCGGTTCAAAAATGGGAAAATCCGTCCGTTTTAAAGCCTCCATTTTCTTGTTTTTAAATTTAACTCAACAATTCTATTGAATTACCTTAAGCGCAGCGATGTTTCAAGTTTGAGGGAATTCGGTGTGAAAATAATAAAGTCCGCCGTTTTGGATACGCCATTTTACTTTTTTTTAGTTTAAGTTAAAAATAATAACCAGCGACCTGAAAGATGTCAAAGTTCCGAGTTTGATGCATATCGGTTCATAAATGGCAAAAACCGCCATTTTGCATCCGCCATTTTATTAATTTTTTTCCAATTAAAAAAAATGCTGAATTGTATAGTTACCACCAAAGTGGTTTGAAACTAGTTTGAAAAAAGCGAGTGAAGCTAAATAAAACAATGGTAATATCATGAAACAAAAATCTCGCGGCGAATTATTTTTACCTTGTACTTAAATCATTTACAGACGCATCTCCTAGGACATTTAATTATTATATATAAAAAATCACATTTATCAAAGACAAAATTCACATCGACACTAATGCGCACCAAGTACTAAAAGTTTAAAAAATATTGAAATACAGAATGCGCCTCTGGAGTGGTTGACCCCAAAATGGCAGGCTGCGTGAAAGATGCGCGTAGCACCCCCCACCACCTGAGTTCCCTATCTGTTTGTTAGGTGATCCGTGGTATAACGCCCATAAATTTGAAAATATAGATATGAAACGTCACCAATTGATGACGTATTTATTGAACCACACTGTTTCAAAACACATAGAACGAAAATTCGCCTCTGTTGTATTCAAAATGTCATCACCTTTCGGTGTTTATGATTAACGTTACGTATCTGTGGTTGATGGCCCACGTCGGTCACGCCTGAGGCTGTCTCTAGTTTCATGTGTGCAATAATTTAACAAATATTTATTTGTAAATAAAGAACCAGTGATAAATTTGACCTACGTCCTTGAGATGTTTCAAAAGAATTTTATTGCTCAAATTGCAGAGTGATTTGAGCATGATTTATAATAATTGATAACGATTTAATTTAATAATAAATAATTAACACCTAATGATAGTAATTACTTCATTCTTAAACAAAATTTGATAGAATAGCTCCTAACCGATTTTAAACAAATTTTTGGGAGAATTTATTTTAGAATTTTATAAGTTATCATTAGTAATAAGGACCACACAGTTAACTGTCAACACTTATTAGGTGTCCATTAGATCTTGGACCCCGTGAGGTTAAGTTTTCGAGCTACCCACGGAAAAATATGAGAGAAACAAAAACTTCTTTTTACCTGATTAGCCACGAAAACTTGTTTAAGTAATTATTATGTTATAGGATTCAAAATTTAGTCACAGTTTTACCTAGTTTCTAAAAATTTTGAGAAATACTTCTTAGTTTTATTTGTGGACCATTTACGAGGTCTGGCTATTAAATAACGAGACTGCGCGCCTAGATGGCGCCCTAGACGGGTGGGGTAGAAAACGAATAATGCTTTGGGTATCTCGATATCTTGTCTATGCACGTCCCAAAACACGTTTCCGTCACTATTATATTATTTGTGCAGTAGCGGTTTGAAACGAACGTGTTTTTTTCTCGTGCCGAAAACCATGAGTGACGAAAAACAGGAGCAACATATCAATCTCAAATTTCTCGTTAAATTGAAAAAAACTCCGACTGAGTGCTCTAAATTGCTGCAAGAGGCCTATGGGGACAATTCTCTATCTCGTGCGCGTGTTTTTGAGTGGTGTAAGCGCTTTAGTGAGGGCCATGCCTAGGAAACTCAATGCAATTTGACAGGTCGTTAGGTTAAAGTTCTCACTAAGCTCAAAAGAGGCGCTGCGGACGCGCGTTTGTTCCTTATTCTATTTTTTTTGAGAATTATCTGTTATTTGGATTTTTCGTCCCCCTTTTTTTCAGGTAGAAAAACCTCTTCCACCGCAGTTTATTTCGGGTTCATTTTAAATCTATCTTTTTGGCTTATGTAGGTAATCTTTGCTGCTGTGACGCATTAAAATTAAATTTTGTTAAATTTGTAACTTTTGTAATTTTAAATATAAAAGAATAAGAATTTCTAGTTGCTTTTCTGGGTAAAGTGTCTAAAATTCAGACGAGTATAAAATGCATAGTTTTCCGAGACATTTTAAGGTAAGTTTTCTTATTTTCTCATTTGAGGTTAGATTGGCATTTGATAAAATTTGTATTGGTAGTGTCTTTTTAACTTCTTATCGCTTACTTTACGGAACTCTGAATACAGGTTTCCAATGCCTGATAGGTGCCTTATTTGCCCATCAATTAAGCACAAATTTAGTGTTAATTTTATGTCTATCCCTTTCTTTTGATATTAAGTAAAAGGGAGACACATACAAAATTAACACTAAATTTGTGCTTAATTGTTGGGTAAACGAGGGATATCCAGCAGCGTAATGTACTTTGAATAAATTTAAATCTTTATCTTTCCATAATGTAGTACCTATGATTAATGTGGTTATAAGTTGATTTTTTTTATTGTTTTCAGCTTTTGGATGATATGTGCGACCACTGATAAGCTATGTATATACTACTTTGAAACATACCCTACACAACTTACAACCGAGGCGAGGAGGTACTTTTAAATCATGTCAGATTTTCGTCAAGCTGTTAAAAAGTAGACATTTAAGAATGATTCTCTTTACGAACAACTGTTTCATTATTTATTCACTCATCACTCACCAGAAATGTTAAAAGCAAATTTAAATATGCTAGATAGTGTTTGGTTTTTCATTATATTTTATTTTACCAATCAATTAGACTATGTATTATTTTATCAATAGTTAGTCGTTAATTTGTAGCTTTTTTTATAATAATAAAAACTCATTTAAAAAATGTTTTATTTATTGCACTTTATATATCATTTTCAATCTGTTTATATCTTATAAAGACAGTGTATGTCTTTATAAAATATTGACTGATTAAAAATTAAAAAAAAAACTTTAAAATTAAAGAAAATTTATTATAAAAGGCGATTCAAATTTCCCGCCTTAACTTTTAGTTCGTCACTAAGCTCTGCAGTGGGCGCCACAGAGCTAACGACCTGTCAAACAGCCGGAGTTGCCTATCTAATAAAAACTGAACCGCGCCGCAAATCCTTTTTCTATGGTGAGGGCCGAGACACCACCGATGATGACCAGCGGCCAGGTCGCCCTGTGACTGTTTCAACTACAATGTTGATCGTTTTTTTCGACATTAACGGTATCTGTCAGTTTTGGCAACACTGCGAGAACGAGTTCGTAAAAAACGGCCCGAGTTGTGGAAGATCAACTCGTGGATTTTGCACCAGGACAACGCACCTGCCGATAACGCACTATCTGTAAAGCAGTATTTGGCCAGTCAGTGCACTCCACTGTTCGAACACTCGCCGTACTCACCAGATTGGGCACCGTGCGACTTTTTTTTGTTTCCGAAGATAAAATCTGCTTTGAAAGGGACCGGATTTGAGTTGATGGAAGCGGTAAAGCAAAAAACGGCAGATCTCATAAAGGCCCTCACCAAAGAAGACTTCCAGCACTACTTCGATCAATAGAAAAAACGTATGGAAAGGTGTGTGGCAAGGGGAGGGGAGTATATTGAAGGGGAGCATTCGAATGTAGAATAATTTTTATAATAAAACCCTTTTTAGTAACCAGTCTCGTTATTTAATAGCCAGTCCTCGTATTTTTTTTTTTACGGGTATGCGCACTCGCAAGGAGATCCCTATCACGCTCGAGAAGCGGCAAGTGCGCGGAAATGTTGGTGTGTGTTGGTTTTGAAACGGTTCAGGTTGTAACCTGCAGGGAAAACTGTCGCAGGGAGTTTATTCCACAGCGATGCTGTTCTCCAGAGATATGAATTCTGATATAATGAAGTTCTTGGTGCCTCTATTTTGACAATAAATTGATGGTTACCGTCTGTTTGACGTGTTCGCCTAGTAGGTGCTACTCCCGGGGGGATCATACGTGCCAACTCTTCAGAGCACTTTCCGTGATAATACCTGTAGAAGAGAGATAGATCGCCCACAGTTCTTCGATGTTCGAGACTATCCAAGCTACGGGTAAGTGCGGGGTCATTGATCAGCTTGATGGCTCGTTTTTGCACGGTGTTCAAAAGCATTAAGATATGTTTGGGTGCCGCACTCCATATATGTGAGCAGTACTCCATAGTTTGTCGAATCTGGGCTTTGTAGAGTGTCAGCAGTTGGCTTGGTGTATACAGATGTCTTGTACGAAATAGCACCCCAAGCTTTTGGGACGCCCTTTTAGCTATATCTGCCACGTGACTGTGCCAAGACATGTTGGTCTCTGCAGTGACTCCTAAGATGTTCAACTGGCTCTGCAATGCGACAGCACTTCCAGATAGCATGATGTTTGGCTCACCGGTGCTGGTCTTTTTTGAAAACAGGGCTGCTTGGGTTTTCTGCGCGTTGAACTGTACAAGGTTTTTGTTGCCATTATATAGATGATATTTTTGCTATAGTTTGTGTTATAATAACAATTATGCAAGTCTTGCTTACAAGCAGCCCTATTTCATGGCAGGGAGCTGGAAATTGGGTAAGAATGTGTATGTAAATCCTGTATTAGGATATCAGAAAATAAATAAATTAATCCATAATGTATCTAATACCTTCCTAGCTAGCCTATTAGCACACTTCAAGTGAAGCCATGAAGATCTGCCTTGAAAACGGTTTACGAAGTTTTACAAATTATTGAGCAAAATGTAGTCTACTATACAATCTATACAACGAAAACCACATATTAATAGGATGCTCCGTTAAAAATATACCAATTTAAAAAAAATTTAATTGTCCAAAAACTGTCATTAGCATTAATGGATTTTGACCAAAATCTAATCAGCTTGTAAGAGAGAGTAACAGTGTGTTACGAACAGAAATAATATATATATACACACACACACAGACAGACATCACGACGATATTGCTAAAATAGATTTTCAGCGTTATCCCAAAAAAAAATTTTCCTCGAAAGGAATACCTTCTCTAGCCATTGCTACGCGGGCTAGGAAGGTAAGAATTAATAATAAATACAAATTATTAATTTATGCAAATTCACATCACTAAAACTGCAAGTGATATTCTATTTGTTGACACTTTCTATTTTATTATAGAGTGTGTACACGGACGTGACGATAATAAAAAATCTTTATTATTGATTTGACGATTGATAGGAAAAACCTCTTTATTGTAGATACATTGCTTTCAAATCAAAAGTCATTCTTTATAAAAAGCATTATAGTAGAATTTCTATGAAAATCAAGTAAGGTAAAAATTTCACCAATGTGAATATCCCGAGGGGTGATCAGCTGCCCACAGTAGGTGTACAAATTTTTCTACAGGACCCCACAGGACTCTACAGGACTTCGACAGGACTATACAGGATTTTCACAGGACTATACAGGACTTCCACTCAGCGGCGTAGCGTGGGGGAGGGGGGGCTCGAGGGGTTCGTCGCCCCGGCCCGAAGGTACTGGCGCCTCACGAGTGCCCTAAGCATGATTAAGTAGTAGGGCCGGCAAAGGCAAATCGGCTGTCAAACCAAGAGTTAAGACATGATTTTAGCTCACACTACTACTATACTATAGTAGTGTGAGCTATAGTGATCCTAATTTTTTCGAGAAAAAAAAAGTTGCTCCGATTTCAAAAATTTTTATATATCTTAGCGTTTCAGATGATTTTGAAACTTTTTTGTTGCGCCGTCTGTCTGTCTGTCTGCCTGTAACGACCAACGCGCATAACTCAAAAACCGCTTGCCCGATTTTAATGAAATTTGGTACCTACGCTGGGTTTTGGGTCGAGATGGTCCCATTTAAAAATGAACAAAATGCTCCAAACACAAGCCAAATAAAAGGGTGGGGGTATATTTCAAAAATTAGAGTTTATGTAAAAATATGGCGTGTGTGATATCAAACGAAACGTAATTGCGTCTGGAGTTAAATAAAATACATTTTACTTTAAAAAAAGGGTGGGGGTAAATTAAAAAAATTAGTGTTTATGTGGAAATATGGCGTGTGTGATATCAAACGAAAGGTAATTGAGTCTGGAGTTAAACAAAATACATTTTAGTTTAAAAAAAAAGGTGGGGGTAAATTTGAAAAATTAAAGTTTAAGTCAAAACATGGCTTGTGTGGTATCAAACGAAAGGTAATGAGTCTGGATTTCAATAAAATATATTATAGTTTTTAGTTATATTAGCTCACACGTACACTATAACTATAGTACCAAGTGTGAGCTTAGGTGCCCATAGATTGGCAGAGTATTTTTTTTGGTCACGAATTTTTTTATGGGCGCCCTTTTTAGCCTTCGACCCCCCCGACTATACAGGACCCCACAGGCAGAACTATACGGGACCAAAAATTTCTTAAAGTCCTGTAGGACAGTGTACAAATTTGCTTCATTGATCACCCTTGGGAATATCCATAAAATTCTACTATACCAAAAACATTCAATCCTTAAATTTCTTTGTACTATACCTTGTTAAGAAAATTAGTTCAGTAGGTATATAAAAATGTTATGTACATAAAGTTAGCGAACAACTTTGGAAATTTAAAAAAAATATATGCTCATAATTTCCCATTAATTATACGTAAATTAGTTGTAAAAAAAAACTTGTCGTGCCCGTTTTTTTAAAAAAGTGGTCTTCTGTTAATTTTATATAAATATAACAGCTAAAAATATAGGCTTGAGTACTAATTCTGAACTACACTAAAACTAAAATCATAACAAAGATTAATATCAGATCAGAATAAACCAAGAAAAAATAGAACAAGTAGAGGAATATAAATATCTGGGACAAATTATTATTAAACTAAAAAAAGAAAACCAAACGGCTGAAATCAAGAGACGAGTAAGATTGGCCTGGGCAGCATTCAGTAAATTAAGCCACATATTAAAAATAAAAAATATTCTCAGTACCTCAAAATGAAAGTGTATAACCAATGAATACATTGGTTATTTGGGCCAGTACTCATCTATGGATTCCAGAATATTACATGTAAAGCTAACAGGTAGAGAAAGGAATGAATGGATAAGAAATAAAACAAAAGTAAGGGATGTCAGAACCAATTACTGTAGCATTTCAAAATAAAGTAGTTTATAAGCTTGCATAAAAAAAATTGTGTTAAGTCCTGCATTAAAACTAATTTTTTTATAAAAAATGTAAGTAATTTAATTTTTTGGAATTTATTTAGGCAAGGTAGGACAAAGGTTGCCTAAGATAAATATGTCTGCTTCCTATATTTTTCAGTGAGTTTTTACAAAGACTGGATTCATTAATTTAGGACTTTGCACCTTAAATAAATTTAAAAAATTCAAGAGCAGTTAAAAATATCCACCAAATGCAACAGTGTAGGTAGTCTGCTGCTATAGAATTGATTTATATTTTAAGAAAACTGAATATTAACTTGCTGCATAAATTTAAAAAATTAAAAACACAAACATGGAATGGAATTTTTGCCTTATCTTTGCATACAATAAAATTTAGGTGGGGTTGTTTTGAGCCTTTTCTTTTGGGCATCTATAAATACCCAGATGCAAAAAAAACACAAAATCATAAAAAGTAAATGTATATTAGTAGGTAATATGGTTTTTTATTTTTTGATGGGATATTTTACAATAAAATTATTTATATTGAGGGTTCTCCTAAACTAAAGGAAAACATTTTTCTTATTTGTGTGGATGCTGCAAAGGACTAACACAAAATCATTCAATGCACCAGCACTGTAAAATTATAATAAAATAAATTATGTAACACAAAAAAACCCGAGGGGTGATCAGCTGCCCACAGTAGGTGTACAAATTTTTCTACAGGACACCACAGGACTTCCACAGGACTTCTAGAGGACTGCCACAGGACTAAACAGAACCCAGAGGGTACTGGCGCCTAAGGGGTGCCCTAAGCATGATTAAGGACTAAGGCCGGCAAAGGCAAATTGGCTCTCGAGAGTTAAAACATGACACAAATTTTTTTATGGGCGCCTTTTTTCAGCCACAGGACTATACAGGACCTCACAGGCAGGACATGTACAGGACTATACAGGACCAAAAAATTATTAAAGTCGTGTAGGACAGTGTACAAATTCAGCTTCAGGTTCAGCTGATCACCCCTCGAAAAAACCACTCCCCATATCCCTTTAACACAATGAGTGTAATGAAAGGCAGTATACAAGTGTTACATACCTAATTTAAATTTATAGTGGCTACAAACTTAAAATATTTTTATTTATGTTTTTACTTGCTTGGGCTTTAGGTATATTTGTAGCAGAGATCAATGTTTGACAATAATTGTATAAAACTTTTGTTTTTTTTTTATAGGTATGTACTGTTTTTCTATTAGTTATTTAGTTTGATCCTTATCATATTGTCAAACTTTCAAATAATAATAATAATCAATGCTTTGCAAATGTCAGTTAAGTCTAGCTTTTTCTGTTTAGTCAAAATGTTTTCTTAAAATACTAAATTAAACAAAGCACAGGCTTTTTTGGCTAAACTGCATAAAAGGATTTCAAATTTACTATTTTACAGCTGTAATATTTAAATCACCTCAGAAACCTATGTATATTTTTTCATGTGGTCATCTACTCAGATTGATATAAGTTAGAAATCTAGTAAATGACTGCATAGTCATTCAATGGGTTGGTGAGGTTTTATTTTTTGGGGAGGTTTTCTAGGTTGTTCTTGAAATTTGTGTTAAATTAAAATGGCTGATTTAAAATGGTGGTAAAAAAATATTTGTGAGTTTTTTACATTGGCTGTCCCTGGGAGAAGGCTGGAGGCCATAACCCCTTCTTTTTCTGAAGAACTCCAAATAAGCTGATTGTAGTAATAGGGGAGAGTGGAGCACATTTGAACAAAAAAACGAAAATGATAAAAAAAGTATCCTAATATTTTTTACTGAACTTTTATTTTGTTTTGTACCTAAACTTTGACTAAAAAAGAACTTATATTCAAAAAAAAACTTTAAAAAATGTATTAAGGAAAACTATGAAAAAAAAATTTATAAGGCTTACAACTGTTCAAATGTGCCTCCAAGTCAGGGTAGATTTGAACATCTCTGGGGCACATTTAAACACCCTAACTACTTAACAAAAATCGTATTTTAAACTAAAACTTAATTACGCCATTACATGTTCTTAACATTAAATGAAGAAAAATCAGTTTTAAATGATAAAACTGACACAGCATGGGCAGTTCCTCCTATTATATCAGGGGTTGGCAGCTTTAACATTATATCTTCCTCATCTATGACACTGACATCATCTTTTTCTGGAAAGGAAAACTTCCAAAGATCATCTTTTCTCCTCATAAACTTAGTAGTGATGCCTTCCAATGTTATGTTCTCAATTTGTCCAACAAACAAGCAATGAGATTTCTTCGTAGCAAACAAGAATAAAATCATTTACATTTAAATTTAAATAAGGTTTCTTTGATCTTTGAGATTCCATAGTTTTCTGCAGCATCCCTCAAGCTCATTCTTTGCCCTCCTACAGCCTGTATTGCTGCTACCACATCTTCTTCTGTGTATGTTGCTTTTCTTTTTTTCACATAATTTCTTACCATCTTAACCCAAAAAAAAATGTTTTTTGTTATTTTGTTGGCCTACAAATTCATAAAACACCTAACTACTATGATCAATCCTGTTTTTCCACTGATCCAAATATATCTTTTAACAGTTTCTGGTCACATATTCAATACTATCTAAATCTAAGTTGTCCTGTCATTAGGAAAAGTATTTCACATTCCTCTTCAAAAGCTTGGGTAACAGCTGATATAGTACATGACAGCCAGGAGCTTAAGAATCTTTTTTGGCTTATGAAAAATGCTAGGTCAACTGTTATTCAAGAACAATAGAAAACGGCAAAAAAGTTGTTCTCTGAGAAAGTTAAAGCGTCAAAAAAAGAATTTTATCAAAATAAAATCACCAACTCAGAAAATTGTAATAAAGCAATCTGGCAGGCAGTTAATGCTAATTTGGGAAGAATAAAACAAAAAATAGGTCCGATGACAATTCATCTTGACACTGATGAGATTACAGATCCTCAAGAGATAGCAGAATGTTTTTGTTTCTATTTCTCAAACAGTGTTGAGGAACTGCTTGCTACTCAGGGGTTTACAGAGGAACATAATGGAACATCTCCGGAAAGAATCATAAGTTCTATATTTTTTAAACCAGTGGAAGAAATTGAATTAACCTCTGCACTTAAACAATTAAAAAACAAGAAAGCATGCTGTAATATAAATGATATACCTTTGTTTGCTCTAAATCATGTCTGGGATTCTGTGTGTGTTCCTCTCTGTCACATACTTAATGTATCATTTCAAACCAGAATTTTTCCAGACAAACTAAAACTTGGATTTGTGGTGCCACTGCTTAAAAAGGGTAATTCTGAACTTATGGAAAATTATAGATCTATTACAGGTTTATTTTCTATTTCAAAATTGTTTGAGAAAGTAGCTGTAAACCGTCTCCATTCATTTATAAACCGTAACAATATTTTGTCAAACTCTCAACATGGTTTCAGGAAAAACTTTTCCACTACAACAGCCGCATTTGATTTATTGCAATTTATTTATAATGCCCTGGATGCAAACAATTTTACTATAGCAATATTCCTAGATCTTACACATGCTTTTGATTGTGTTTCTATAAATTTACTTATAAAAAAATTTAAAGACATGGGAATTCGTGGTAAACCAAACGAATGGTTCAGAGGCATTTTATCAAACCGCAAAATTATTGTCAAAGTTGGCGATAAGCTATCTAAAGAATCAAGTCTGAAGTTCGGTATTCCTCAAGGTAGTGTACTTGCCCCATTAGCCTTCATTTTGTTTATAAATGATATGATCACTTACATTTCAAAGCACTGCAAAAATATCAAAATCATTTTTTATGCTGATGACTGTACTATAACTATTTCAGCAGGAACAGTAGAAAACCTTCTAGAATCAGCCAATTTAATCTTAAATTTATTCAATGAATGGTGTCAAAAAAATAGATTGCTGGTAAATCCCAGTAAAACACATTACTTAACCTTTTACAAAAGAAAGCAACTACCTAAACTCAAGCTATTTCTAAATGGTGGAGAAATAGAAAAATTAGAAACCTGCATTTTTTTGGGACTTAGACTTGATGAAAAACTAACATGGGAAAAGCATTGCGACTTTGTAGCTGGGAAGCTGAACTCCACTTTTTTTGCAATTATCAATCTAAAAAATATTCTTCATCAGAAACAACTAATAAATATCTATTATTCACTAGCTTACTGTCATATAAAATATCAAGTACTTTTCTGGGGACAAAGTAAAGACTTTGAAAGAATATTAATTTTACAAAAGAGAATTTTGAGGACCATTTTTCAAATAAATCCCGTAGAATCATGTAGACCAGTGTTTAAAGAAAACAACATTTGCAAACTTTGTAAGAAGAAATATATGCAAATTTCCTTCAGTCAGTAGCTCTCATAACCACTACACAAGATCCAGTTCAAATATAAAAATTCCCTCATATAATCTAGCACTCTTCACTAAAAGTCCCTACTGCTTTTGTTCCACTGTTTACAATTCTCTGCCAAAGGCTGTTAGAGACACTGATGGTTTTAAGAAATTTAAGACAGAACTAAGGAAATATTTAGTGTCAAAAAGCCACTATTCTGTAAAAGAATTTTTTAACTCAAGAGGTGGTTAGCTCCAGGTATGTTGATGTAGATTACTGTACCTATGATTTTAGTTAATTCCTTTAGGTTTTAGAATAAATTTATATTATCAACAAATAATATAAATATTTTTACTTTGCAATTTTAGTTTTAGGGCACTCAGTGCGATTTTCATACTTTGTAGCACTTTATATTCAAACTTGAAACTTGAAACTTCCTTGTGTTCAAATGTGCCCCAAAAATTATGTTCAAATGTGCCCAGCAACATAACATTTTTGTTAACTTGTGTTTTTTAGTTTTTTTAGACCTACCTCTTTCAAATAAAATATTCCAAATTTATTTCACAAAAACAAAACACCAATTTGCAGCACAAAATTAAACCCTTAAAAATGTTAGCTTAAGAAGCTCTAATCTTTTACTTGCCTGGGGAATCACAGAATGAAGTAAAAATTTCTCTTATTTACCATGAGTTCGCGTGTGTCTACCCAAAATCACCATTAACAGCAAACTCTAAAAATGAGATGTTCTAATCTGCCCCATGTTCGAATGTGCCCCAGTCTCCCCTACTCTATGTGTTTGTCTAAGATGTGGATTTTTTTAGTATTTTTACAGTGACTTGCAATGGTAGAAATAGCAAACTTGACAATTAATATAGTCTACCCACTCCAAATCACCAAGATTTATTAAAATCAGATAAGTTTTGCCACAGTTATGACTATGTACCTACAAGAAAAGTTATAGTTTTGGGGTAAAACAAAATTGTCATCAGTTATTTGGTGATTTTTTTCTTCTATATACCTCAAATCACAAGTTTAGGCTTATTCTGCTAGACAGATTAGTATCAAATTATACCTTAGAGACTCCTTTTTTGATTTAATAAAAGTTTTTGGTGAAACAAAATTGTGTTTGCATTTTTTTTCTGTTGAGATGACAAAGGGAATGGCCATGCCCCAGTATCCTTTTAATAAAATATATTTTTGCTCAACTGATGATTAGAAGATAATGAAAATTAGAAAATTGAAGTCTTTTGTGATTTTTTACCATTAAACATTGTTTTTAAAAAAGACAATAGACAAAGATAAGAAAATTACTTATTTTTTCATTGACTGAATTTCAAGTACCTAAAAAAAGGATACTTTAGTTGTAAAGTTTGAGAAATTCTTACCTCAAAAATCCAAAGCAGCAACTGAACATACAGCCTTCTGACTCCCAAAGATTTTCCAATGGAAGCTAGGAAAATAATGGACAAAATCAGCATCAGGAATGGTGTCAATAAAATCGAGCCCAGCAAATTTACCACCGCGATCGCGCTCATCATTGCGGTTTATTTGGAAACTTAAGGTATGTTTTATTTAGAGAATAATTAAATGCAAATTCATTTCTAAAACTGATGTAAACAGACGTATTTTTAAGTGGTTCGATTTCCAACTTTCGCTGCAACGCACACCACCCACCACATCCAAATATCAAATGCCAAAAACACATGACGACATAAAAATGTCAAAGTGATTGTTAAGAGATATGAGACATTTTCAAGCGGTCCACCACGGTCGACCGTTCGGTTGTCCATGGGCGTAGTCAGGGTCTCGCTCAGGGTGGGGCAAAAAGCAAAAAAATGTACAATCAAATATTTATTACTAAATGACCTAGAGCCAGGATGGGGCAGGTGACAAGCCAGGGTGGGGTAAGTGCCCCCCCTGACTACGCCCATGCGGTTGTCCATGGAGCGATCCTCGAGGATTCTTTTTCTCAGGCCAAGCGCCGATCTTGGTGAAAATCCAGGGGGGGGGGGTGGGGGTAATAGTCCACAAAAAATTATTTGTTATATAATTTTTTTTTCTAGGGGGGGTAATTCGTCTATTTTCCCTTTAATCAATAACAAAAAGTGCATATTTTTTATTCTAGGGAGGGTAATTACCACGTTAACCCCCCTCAAATCCGCGCTTGTCACAGGCTTTGACTTAAATTTTTAACTAACTAACTAACTTTAAATATTTTAGTAAGTACTTATTTTATGACAAAATTTGTAAAATTATTATATCAATACAAATATAAAGCATGCATGTTTTAAAAGTTGGGTGATAATATTATGGACTTTCCCTGCATGGTAGGTAAATTGTAGGCTTTTAAAGATATGTGGGTCGTTAACGATCATAACTAGGTTCCAGAAGTTCTTAATTATGTATGTATTATTTTTTAGCAAACGTCTATTTACAGCTGCTAAACTTATTCAGGTGATACAATACAGAATTTTTAGTCCCGACAGAATTTAAGCACATTTTTTGGATTAGTCATTTAATCGCGATTAAGTCATTATTGCTCACTTACCCTAATACCCTGTTTCCACCAATGCATGCCCACCCCGATTCAAAAAACGCATTAGGTGACGCTGCATTTAAAACCGGTGCAAATCCATGGCCCATTACGTGATGCGTTTTTTGAATCGGGGGGGCATGCATTGGTGGAAACAGGGTATAAGATGCACCGTAAGCACTTTAGCGGGATTATGGGTTTTATATAGCGATTAAGGTTTTGTTATCATATATTAAACAACAAAGAGAGAGAATGAATTAGCTAAGCCTTGTTTTACGGTGCATCTAGCGGTAACAAAACAACAAAGGGTCTCGGCTCTCTCAGTAAACACATATTTTTAAAGCAAGACAAAGATATACCACGTGTGGTGCGTGCACGGGGGGGGCTTAGCCAGAGCTGCTGGTAATTTGACCACTAAGGGCTGGTATCTCAATAGAGGGTTACCCCTGACCCGTGGGATATCAGCTCTTTTTTAAACCAACGGGGGGGCCCACTTTGATTCAAAAAACGCATCAGGTGACTCTGCATTTAAAACCGTTGCAAATCCATGGTCCATCACGTGATGCGTTTTTTGAATCTGGGTGGGCATGCGTTGGTGGAAACAGATTATAACCCTCTCTTGAGAAACAGGCCCTAAAACATGAATTTACCACAAGAATCAGGATTAAAATGTATCAATCTGCGCCCAAGCCCCCTCGCCCCTCAAGGATCCATCTCTGCGTATAAATCCGCGCTCAAGCCCCCTGATTCATTTCTGTGTACACTACTGTTGTTGGCGGAAGCAATTCCATTCGTTTTGCGCCGGTATGCTCGCTGAAAATCGTTCAATGACATATGACAGAGACATTTGAGAGCGCGGTCGTTGACCCATATTTCAAAATCAAATCAAAACAAAACGGGAAAAAATTTAATTAAATGATTTTATAGTGAATTACTCTTTAACATTAAATGTGGGCGTCTTGAACAGAACACCAGACGTTTCCTCTAGATTATTACGCAATGCATTGAAAGCGCCATTTTAAGTGATAAACATACAAAGAAAAAAGCATAACCTCACTGTTAAAAGAACACATCAGTTCTTTTTAAGTAAATCCATAAACACATGCTTTAAAAAGCCGATCAAATATATTTTTAGTTTTAGCATGCAGTGTTTATTTGTCGACGTGTAGCGGAAGCTTTAAGTTAAAATTCTTACTTAAAAACTACAATTAAGTAACATGTAAGAATAACTATTTTATCTAAATACGGTGAAACCCAATTTATAAACTCATTGTTGATGGTTTAGGCTAGAGACCCTGTATGTATGACATATTTTACAGAAAAAGAGACATGACAAACTCTTCAGAGTCAAATTTATTTAAGTCAAAATCAAAGGATGAAAATAACAGTACTTGTAAAAAATTTGGTTAAGAAATACTAAAATACTATATTCTAGCAATATTTAGAGAGCGACACACCTTCTGTCCTTGTTAATTTATAAGCATGGGAAAATAAAAATAAATAATTTTTAACAAAACCTATACAGGGGGTGCAGACAAATGGGTTTGTTTATATCATTGAGTTGTATAACGCCCCGTAGGGTATAGAAGTCAATGGGTTATATGTTGCATGATTGATGTCACTCACTGTTGACAATTATTTTAGTGAAAGGCCAATGAATTTGGCAAGAACATAACCAAAAAATGTTAATTTCAGTGGCTGATGAGTTCGTTGCATCTCTTTTGTAAAAATATGTCATACATACAGGGTAGCTAGTTTAGCCCAGCCAATTTTTTATATGCCAGGGTTGATACCCAAGTTTGCAACCATTAAATCTCCATGCAACTCCTGTGGTACTCAAAAATCATTTAAGCTCTAGTTTTAGTTTTTTTGCTAGCTCATTAGTGCAGATGAAAATATTAATATTTAATTTTATCAATAGAAAGTGTTTTGAATAATATTTCAATTGATTTAGCTGAGAAATTCTTTCAGGATTTGAGCTAAGGATTAGTAATTTTTTTTTCTTATATATAGGTATTTTTGAAGGTGAATTTATGACCAACTTTTAATACATGTATTGCACATTATTAAAAATAAAAAAAAATCTGAGTATAATGCCTTATTTACAAAATATTTACCTATTAATACCTAAGAAACATAATCACATCTTTAAAATGAACGCTAAGAAATTTTTTCAATATTCCCATTCATTAAGCACAAACACAACTATATTGAAGAGAATAAAATTTGGTTGGTCAGTACCAGGGTTGTTAAAAAACAAAAAAAATAATTTTTTTAACTGTTTCAATGAATAAACCTTTTTCAAAATGTTCATTGCATAAAACTAAAATTTAAGAAAACAATCATGAAATGAACACAAAACAAAAGTTTCACTTTTTTCACGGTTTATTATTGCTCAAGATCCATAAATTGCCATAAATGCATGTACATTTATTTACCGATTTTCAACAATCAAGCACAAAGGTTTCCTACCTTTTGTTAAAATTTTGTTTCTGATTGTGCTTGTAACTAATAAAAATTTAGGCTAAACAGATTTAATGCATTTCAATCTGTTGAACTTTTTTGTGTTTGTGTTTCTGCTCAATGATAATCATTTTTAATTAATGGGTAAATAAGGCATTAATGCAAAGTAATGTAAATGGGCTCTGGAACGAAATAGCGAGTATTAAAATAGCGGTATCGAAATAGCGACAATCAAAATAGCGATGTAATGAAAGGGCGACTATCAAAATAGCAATGTAATAAAATGGCGATGTAACAAAATAGTGATTGTATCAAAATAGCGATGTAACAAAATAGCCACTATCAAAATAGCGATGTAACAAAATAGCGATGTAACAAAATAGCGATTATTAAAATAGCGATATTTTGGTTCGGTTTTGGCATATAGTTTGACAAAGGGGTTTCAACTTCCCTGACTTCTTTCTCGGGATCCTAGAGGGTGTGAATCTGAACCGAACCGAACTGAACCAGCATATTTACAAAAAAACTCTCCAGACTTCTTTTGAACCGAAACAAAGTGAACCGAATTCGGTTTGGTTCGGTGCGGTTCGGTTCAGATTCACACCCTCTAGGATCCTGGAAAGTCAGGGAAGTTTTTTTTAAAAGTTTGTTAGAAAGGTTCGGTTTGGATTGGTTTGAATCGATTCGGTTTGGTTTGATTCAGTATTTTGATACATCGCTATTTTGATACATCGCTATTTTGATTGTCGCTATTTTGATTGTCGCTACTTTGATACATCGCTATTTTGATTGTCGCTATTTTGATACATCGCTATTTTGATAGTCGCTGTTTCATTACATCGCTATTCTGATAGTCGCTATTTCATTACTCGCTATTTCGTACGTCGCTATTTTGTACATCGCTATTTCGTTCCAGAGCCATGTAAATGTACTTATTAATCCACCTGTTAGAAAATCTAAAAAAGAAGATAATGCATAATAATGTCAAACCCAAATATTGAAAAATTTTAAATAATGTGTGAATTTATTATTGCACATATCTGTTATTTTTATTGAGCTTAACACAGATCATAAAAATATATGGGTAGATATAAAAAATGTGCCCCCTTTCAACATAAAAAGAAACAGTTAAAATAAGAATAAAACAAATATTGGGAAAACATAGCTAGGGGTCAGATTCTAGTATTTAAAAACTAACCTGTCAATGTGACATTTAACTTTGCCTTTCAAGACTTCAAGAGAGTGAGTTTATCAGTAGAAAGAATTTAATATTTGAAAATAAAGTTTTTAATTTTTTTTTCAAAATGTTTATCTTTATGCTCTACTGTTTTAAGATAAATCAAAATAAACATTTTACATTCCTAAATAAAAAAAAAGAAAAATGATAAAAATTTTGACAGGAGATTGATTTTATGTACATTTACCAACTTTTTCTGGAGACATATGTATTCACATTAAAATTAAAGTAACATCAAGAGTTAGATATCCAGGAGATGTAGGTATACTATGTTTTCTGTATGAATTTGTAAAGGATTGAGAAATATAACAACATATTATTTGCGACTCCTTATGCAAAACTTTTCACTCGTCACTCTTAGGTCTGTTAACAGGCTAATTAGTAATCAATTAAAATAGGCCTAATAAAATCTTTATTAAAAACGCTATTGACCCTTAGTTTATACTATACAGAGCTGTCAGGTACTTCAAGTACAGTACTTGAAATTGTACCTCAAGTACTTACAAGTAATTCAAGTACTGTACTTGAAGTACATCTACAATCTGTTATTTGTACTTGGTACTTGAAGTATACTTGATTTTGTCAAGTAAAGTACTTCAAGTACATTTAAAGTACTTCAAGTACATTGAAAGTACTTCAAGTACATTTAAAGTACTTCAAGTACATTTAAAGTACTTCAAGTACATTTAAAGTACATTCAAAGTACTTCAAGTACATTAAAAGTACTTCAAGTACAATAAAATATTCTTGAAGTACAATGTAGATATAGGTGAGATATAACTTTAATGCGCCGAAGACAAGTGGTAACCTCAGGGTTGCCACGTGTCCGGTTTTTTTATCAATTGGCAGAGAATCCGGTATTTTAGCAACCTTGATAGGTACAGCTTAATTAATCGCCATCAAATCATATACAATATATACCAACATTATTTAGTAGTGTTTTCTCAATTTTCTAAAACATCATGTTATACTATTTTTTTCGGTTTTGCATCAACTGTAACACCTAGAGGCACTATTTTAGAACCAAAATAGAGCTAATTCAATTTTCTATTTATTATTTTTTATCACTTTTTTCTAGGACGATTATTTTAGCCGGTAACTGGCTTGGAAAATTGAAAATCTGCACATTTTTTACTAAATATACCTCTGCAAAACTAAACATTTTCAAAGATTTTTTAGTATCATGAGAGTAGCATAGAGATTTCAAGGTTGCGTCTGTGATGTAAGATGCTTTTATTAATTAAAAGTAAAACTAAGAGGGCTTTTTATTTTCATTTTAGGAATCTCAATTTTACTAGTATTCTCATTATTATAGTTTTTGTAAATTTTATCAAAGCCAAAGAAGATGATTACTACAAATTACTGGGTATCCCCCGAGATGCAACTGTGCAAGAAATCAGAAAAGCTTTCAAGACATTGGCTATTAAGCTCCACCCTGACAAAAATCAGGTAATTTACTCAGTGCTTAACTTTTTTATACCAAAAAGTAAGTTATAAAAGTAACATGTTTATTATATTTATAAATATTATAGTTATACAACATGCAGAGAGTCATTAAATATTTTTCAACAGACCTGATTTAAAATATATGTGTAGGTATACTAAGAGCTTTAGTTTCTAAGATATCTATGAAAAATAATTTAACCGTATACATATAGCATGGTTTTTGACAGCCTTGGCCAAAAATCATGATATAAAAATCTGAAAATTGCATATAAATATGAGCATATCTATCTATCTATTTAGCCTTCTTCGATCCATCTTTGGACATAGGCCTCCCCCAATATCTTCCACTCTTCTCCGTCTGTTGCCGTGTTCATCCATCTAGTCCCCGCATGTTTATTCAAATCGTCCTCTCATCTCATTTGGGGTCTTCCCCTACTTCTTTTATTTTCCCATGGTCTCCAGTTTACAATACATTTGTTCCATCGATCGTCTTTTTGTTTGATATTATCACCGGCAAATTTTCATTTTAGTTTTGCTACCTTTGCTCTGACATCCCTTACTTTTGTTTTATTTCTTATCGACTAATTCCTTTGTCTATCTGTTAGCTTTACATGTAACATATAACATTTGTCTTTCCATTGATCTTTGGGCTTTTGTTACCTTTTTTATTTTACAGGATGACCCCGGGGCAGAAGCCAAATTTATTCAGATAGCAAAAGCCTATGAAGTTCTTAAAGATCCCAACACTAGAAAACAATACGACATGCATGGTGATACAGAATTCAAGGATAAAAAACAAACATATCATAGTTATGACTACTATCGGGACCATTTTGGAATATATGACGACGACCCGCTCATTGTCACATTAAGCAGAGCTGACTACGGTAAGATTCTACAAACAGTTGCGGCTAGTGACGTTATAAATGGGGGGGGGCAGAAATTTAAATTGCATGAAAATTGAGATAAAAAACTTATTGAAACAATTTTATATTAGTTTTTTTTCCAAACAAGCAGGTACTTGGTGTAGTTTTTAGTTTATTTGTTTATAGATAAAGTTCATTCGTCTTTCATTTGTATGGCCCCATAGAGCAACCGTAAAAATCCCACAGAATTTTAAACAGTATATTAACCTACTAAGTAGGTATATGTCTAATTTTTGTCACATTTTTATTATGTTCGGTAATGTTTTGCCTATAGGCACTATTCAATTGGCACCTAATATCAGTCTTGCCTATAGGCACTATTCAATTGGCACCTAATATCAGTCTTGCCTAGCATAGAAAGTTCTATGTGGTGATTTAAATGAATACCATTTACTTTGTGTCTTTTTAACTTTTCACTAAAGTGCTTGATATCACACATTTCCTTTGCATGCAGGATCACTTCGTGGATTGTTCATAACAAGACAAATAAAACAAAAAAAAGCATTTCTTTTTTCACAACCGCACAACCAGTTTTCAGCATCGTATAACAGCCATCCAGACAACGAGTGAAATTGAAACCTTGCCCCGCGCGGCGCTGCCGGCTTGTAATTATTTACGTTAAAAAAGTTCACCCAATTAATCGCTCGTTGACCACAGATAATAAAAAGAACTAGACAATTATATCGTAAGGGAAGATTTAACTTTTTTTTAAATAAATCAATTAAAAATACTGTTTTTTGTCTAGTTTTGGGAGGGCACTGCCCCGTTGCCCTCCCTCTAGCGGCTGCCACTGTTTTTGATTGATTGATTGAAAACTATTTATTTAGCAAAAAGCTAGTCTACAATAATTCACAATAGTAGAAATTATAATTATCGAGTAGTAGTAGTAGTAGTAGTCGACAACATTTATAAATACTTATATAAAAAACTAGTATAAAAATAAACATATGAAACAAATACAAAAAAAAAAATAGTTAAGTAAATAAAAACACTTTAAAAACAAATTTCCAATGTTTCAAATTATACGAGTACAGGGTTCACTAGTTAAAAACTTTCTTAATCTATTTTTAAAACTAACAATATTTACGCTGTTTTTGATTTCCAACGGTAGATTTACTATTTACTACCTGAATAAAATATAGATTTTTTTGTTCCAATTAATCTAGTTTGAGGCACATGAATATGTTCTTTTTGCCTAGTATTGTATAAGTGAATATTATGTCTGAATTGTAAATTATGTGAGAGATAAGTAGGCAACAAATTATTAACAATCTTAAAGATAAATAATAGTGTTCTAAACATTATATTCGTTTTTACTGAAAGCCAGTTCAATTGTTTTTGCATCCTATTTATACTGGTATATCTATTACACTTAAGGATTAGACGCATGCACCTATTCTGAAGTAATTGTAGCCTAGCTAAATCACTATCCCTACACATATATAAAATAGATGAGCAATATTCAAACTGTGGTTTTATTATTGTATTATATATTAGAAGTTTTGTATTTTGAGATAAATGCCTGCTTATTCTATATGTAAAACCAATTTTTTTAGACATTTTTTTAGCAATATAAGAAATATGTTCACTAAAATTGAGCTATAACAATACCCAAATATTTTGTAGAATACACACGCTCCAGATTAATATTGTTGAATTTAATATTATTTGTAATTAACGAGCCGTAATGCTTTTTTCCATATAATATCATATATTTGGACTTATCTGTATTTATGGCTAACTTATTCATATCAAACCATTCTTTTACTTTTAATAATATGTTATTCATTCTTAAAATTAGTGAATCTATATCACCGCCAAAATCTGCGAACAGATGAATGAATATATCTTGAAAATCGTTAATTAATAAATCATTAATAAAACAGATAAAAAGTATAGCACCAAGGACGCTACCCTGAGGCACTCCATTACACACCATTTTTTACTTGATTTTTCCCCATTAACTTTTGTTTGTTGGTACCTTTTATTTAAATATATTTCGAATAATTTGTATGCGTTATCAGAGACCCCAAAGTAGATTTTAAGCTTTCTCATTAAGATTTTTCTATCAACGACTTCAAAGGCACGTTTGAGATCCAGAAAGACTGCAACAATGGCATCTCTTCGATCTACAGCACCCCGGCAGCACTTTTTGCAATGCAGTTTCGCATGAAAAGCCATTACGAAATCCGGATTGATTGGGGTGTAGTAGTTTTTGTTTATCCAAATATTCAGTAAACTGTTTGTACATAGCAAGTTCAACTATTTTTTCCAGACATGGTAAGGTATTTATAGGCCTATATTCTTCAAGCATTTTTGTGTTCGCCTTGTTTTGAACAGGTATAATAAGTGAGGTTTTTAGAATTTGAGAAAAGTATCCTTCGTTCAATGCAGTGTTTATACAATGTAAAAGCGGATATCCAATTACGTCAAAGGTATTTTTAATTAAACAAAAATCAATTTCATCTTCCGAGTATTTATTTCTTCTTCTAATTGTAAACTGTCTACAAATAAAACGTTATCTTAGTATTACGCCATTATTTAAAAAAAGTTTTAATTAAGAAATCACTGCGTTTCTCCTAGAAAAAGAAAAATTACTAACTTGTCAGTGGTTTATTAAAAAAAAATATTCCCCTAACAAAATTTGAAAAACTTATATTTTTGTTTTGTTCTTAAGCTTTTTAAATAATTTATTTTTAAATTACTCTTTTTCCAAGAATATTTACTCTTTATTTGAAACTTGAAGACAATGAATGAGTAGCAACAAAATTTCGGACTTCCATTGTCTTTATTTATTTTAAACACGACGTTTCGGTTAGTAAGTATCTCTAACTGTTTTCAAGTGTAAACTAAACAATCTAGTTTATAGGCTACTACTTATACTGCTTGGTGTGCAGTCAGGTGTGACGGCCCGCCCCCTTTTTAATCCTAAGATGCCTGTTTTCCTTAAGGAGTCCTTTCCATATGTTTGGTATGTCCGTGCTTGGTTGACTGAAAACTTCTTTATTCTGCATTATAAACGCAGCTTCAATAAACTTTCGTTTTCGCCAATGCGACTCCTTATGCAAAACTTTAGCTTCTGACCACTGAATCCTATGATCATTTGACCATGCATGATCCGCTAAATCGGATTTTTCAATATCCCCTAATTGGGTACTTTTTAGATGTTTATTTACTCTAACATGAAGAGAGCGTTTCGTTTCACTTACATATGATTTAACACACTCACATGGATTTGCTAAATACATTCCTTATTATTTGAGAGATTTTCTAGTTTTGTTTTATTTACAAAACTCATCGTATTTCCCGGTGAAAATACTGTTTTATATTATATTGCTTGGCTATTCGCCTTATGTTTTCTGAAATCCCTTGAACATATGGAATGTTAATAACACCCAACGGATTATTATTTTGAGAGTGTTTAAAATAAATAAAGACAATGGAAGTCCGACTAATTTTCTTTTTCTAATTTTAAACTGTCTACAAATAAAACGTTATCTTAGTATTAGTCCGAAGTTTGTTTCTATTATTTACTCTGTAAAAATTGCCAAAAGTTAAAAAAAAACACAAAAACTTGCCGTTTTATGTTTTTAACACACTATATTTTTTGTATTTTGTTTAGAAGTAAATGTCTTAGACAAAACCCAGGCATGGTTTGTCAATTTCTATTCCCCACATTGCCACCATTGTCACGAGATGGCCCCCACCTGGAGAAAGCTGGCTCAAGAAATGGAGGGAGTGGTCAGATTGGGAGCTGTCAACTGTGAAGATTATAGCGACGATTATCCATTATGTTATCAGTTGAAAATTGATTCTTATCCCACTTTGCTGTATTATGAAAAAGAGGTTGGTACTAAATAATTGGTTTTCATCCTCGCCCACCCATGTGCTTGCTCAAAACTCTTTGCTTATTAATTTTTTATTGGTATAATTAATTAATTTAAATTTTTAAATGGTTTTTGTAATACTCAAAAAAGTTGAAAACAAAATTTCGGACTTCCATTGTCTTTATTTATTTTAAATACGACGTTTCGGTTAGTAAGTATCTCTAATCATTTTCTAGTGTAAAATAAATCCACACTTATTATTTGAGGGATTTTCTGGTTTTGTTTTAGTTACAAAACTCCTTGTCTCGTATTTCCCGATGAAAATATTGTTCTAATATTATAGTGTGGCTATTCGTCTCATGTTTTTTGAAATTCCTTGAACATATGCATAACTCCCAATGGATTATTATTTTGAGAATTTGCTACATTTCGTTTGTTTTAATTTTAGAGATTAATTTGTCGGAATAACCATTCTGTTGTCCATTTTAATGGTGTAGGTTTCTGTGGTTATTTCTCATTATTACTACAAATATTTACGACTCTTAAATGCAAACTTCGGGGCCGGTGCACTATCCGGACACACGATTTTTTGGAAAAAATAAAAATTACCTTGAAGTAGACCATCTAAATAACGTTTTTCCAAAAAAAAATTTGCGGATTATCCAGTATTTTTTGAGAAAATAAATAAATAAAACCTTAAAAAACACGTACAAAACAGCATTCTAACCATACTTTTCATTCAATTTTGACTTCTTCTTTTTTTTTCAACCCCATCAAAACAAAATTTGCCAATATCTGTGGCTTATATTTTGCAATCTTGCCACGTTTCCGCAAAAATAATCAAAATAAGGAAACAAATATTATTAAATTTGTTTTGATCACACCAAAAAAGATAAAATTAACCAAACCTAGTACAATGAAGCTTGTTGGCAATAAAGTGATATTCTATTTTAAGTAACCCCAACCCAGCTCTACCTAAACCAACCCAAACCGAACCCAACCCAACCGAACGGAACCGATACGAACGGAACCGACCCGAACCGAACGAAAACAACCCGAACCGAACGGAACCCGAACGAATACAACCCGAACCGAACGGAACTAACCCGAACCTAACAAAACCAACCGGTACCGAACCGAATTGAACCGATCCCAACCAAACCGAACCCGAACGGAACCGAGCCCAACCGAACCGAACCCACATCCGAACCGAACGGAACCAACCTGAACCAAATTCGAACCGAACGGAACCCGAACCGAGTCCGAACTGAACCGAACTGAACCGATCCCAACCGAACCCGAATGAAACCGAGCCCAACCGAACCGAACCGAACCAAACTGAACCCGCAACCGAACCGAACGGAACCAACCTGAACCGAACCGAACAGAACCAACCCGAACCGAACCGATCCCAACCGAACACGAAGCGAACCAAACTGAACCAAACCAAAACAAAACAAACCAACCCATCCCAACTGAACCCAAACCAAACCTAAATCAAGGCTTCCCAGCGCTACCAAAACCAACCCAAACCCAACCTTTCTACAAATATAATGAAACTTATCCTGATCCAAGCCTTCCCTTTTAATTTTTTGGTTAAAAAACTGCCAGAAAGAAGGGACAATTAAATCAAAATATTTTATTTTATGCCTGTGATGTGGCAACCTCGCATTTCCAGTCAGTCACGGAATATAAGAATAAAACCCCAGCAAATGGCCCAAAGTCCATAGTATCTATGCCCAATATCCCTGTGTATGGTTTTTTGTGTGCATTTTAGATAGAAATTGAAAAATGTGTTTTTTATTAAAAAAACTCTATTTTTTTAAATTTTCCGTACCTAAATCAGTTTCAAGATCCCTAAATTACTATTTTCAAAAAGAATCGTCATCAAAAAATGTCTCGTTTTAGTGTCCGGATAGTGCACCGAAACTCAAAGTTCTTATAACTCCTTGTTTTGTAGCAATAGAATGATTAGACTCAAATATTAGATACGTCCCAGTGGTTTCAAACTTTCCACCCTATGTTTTTGTTTTAGTCTGTAAAAAGTTAGTTTCCCACTTGAATTATTTTCTTGATTTTTTTAGTACAACTGGTAAGTTTAAATAAAACCGTTTAACGTGCTTCAACAAACATTTCTCGACGGCTTTTATTTCAAAACAAGTAAAATCTTCAGTTAAATATAAATAAATTGATAATTAAGTGGACTTACCGATAGTGGCCTCCTTGTAAAACAGGACAAAATTATAGCACAAAGTACCTCCAAGGAGCGGTTTAAAGTGTATAATTTTGAAAAGTATTTAATAAAATTTTTGTATTTTCTTTAATAGACACATATTTTTTATTACAGTCCTAGTGGAATTTTTTTAAAAGTACTATCGCAGGAGATTTCTATGTAACAATCTCTAATTGATTTTATCGCTGGATAAGTAGGATAGAGAGTAATTAATACAGGTGTTTTTGTCATTAAAGTTGTTATTTTATAATAATTGAGGTAAAAATGTATCACACTAGCAATGATTAATGAACTCTGGTTTATATGTTGGAGTATACTAATAATTCTTAAGAATCTGCCGTTAGTTATCTTATAAACGTAGTTTATATTTACAAGTAACAATAATAGTTTTACGGTTCATTTCGAAAAAAAAACTGTTGTCAGGAACAAACTGATAAGCAAATTGTTAAATAAATTACCTAAACTTTTCTTTATACGTGAATTTTAAACCAAATACACACCATTAAAAAACCTAAATGAATTACTGTAACATAATTAATTTTCTAACAAACGTGAAATTTCGTACCCGTGAATTTAAAAATCAAACAAGTTTCATGGCTAATCGGGCAAAAAGGAGTTTTTTGTTTCCCTTATATTTTTCCATGGGTAGCTTGAAAGCTTAACCTCACGGGCGTCCAAGATCTAATGGACACCTAATAAGTGTTGACAGTTAACCGTTTCGTCCTTATGGGACTCCTCAGAACACTGCTGGTCAAGTGACAAATCTTGCGAAGTTAATCAGACGGTTTTCTCTCTAATTAAATGTAATTAGTGAGCGAACTATAGCAAGAGGCGCCATCTACCGAGATACGAGAGAAACAAAAAACCAAAAGCAGGGAAAAACACTGCTATACAATATCGATCAATGAAAAGATCGAATGCAAATAAAAGAAAACAACTATAGTCCGTGACCTACGACAGCTCTTTGTCTTTTCAGGCCGGATCAACGCATTTTGCATTTTTACCCGTCATTAAGACAGTGAGCGTCAATCAACGGAATTTTTAAGCCAAATAATACTAACAAACGTGAAATTTCGTACCCGTGAATTTAAAAATCAAACAAGTTTCATGGCTAATCATTTCTGCTAAAATGCGATTATTATTTTATTATTGAGTTTCGTTGAGTGTTTTAAATGTGAACCGAGACTTTCTAGAATGTAGCAATTTTGTTAATATCTGTCATGTTTTTGAGTTGTAATTGGAAAATTTGAGCAATGAAACAAGGTATAATAAAACAAATCATAACAAGAACATTTCATGTAAAAAAAGCGAAATACGCGAAAACGGTATTCCGTAAAAAGAATTGAGATAAAAGTAAAGGCAAGTTCTCCAATACAAATTTCATGCCTAAGAGTCCTTTGCAGCCGTAATAGCCAAGTTTAGTAAGAACCTTTCATTTTGAAATTTGTATTGGAGAACTTGACTTTACTTTTATCTTAATTCTTTTTACGAAATACTATTTTCGCGTACTTGGCTTTTTTTACATGAAATGTAAAATGTACCTCAACCCGAAGTTGATGAATTTCGCCATAAAGTAAGAATAACGTTGGACAGAAAGAAACAACAAAAGACAAACATCACCAGTCAAGAACAACGGGCAATCAAGAACCTGCAGGCTGACAAATCAATCAAGATTCTACCGGCCGACAAAGGAAACGCGACGGTGATCATGGATGTCGATACTTATGACAAAAAGATCCAAGAAGTTCTGGAGAAAGGAGACTTCAAGCAACTACCTAAAGATCCAACCACCACCATAGAAGGACGCATCTACAGGACTTTGAAGAAGTATGCCTGAAATATCCCGGACGCTGTTAGATCCCGCCTGACTCCACACCACAGTAAGGCACCGCATTTTTATGGATTACCAAAGATCCATAAGAAGGATATACCACTGCGACCAATTACCAGCTCCAGGGACTCACCAGCACTTTGTGGAGGTTTTTGTTGGACATAATTCAACCACTACAGGGTAAGTCCGAATTTTTTGTCAAAAACTCGGAACATTTTGTCGAGGTTTTAAAAGGTATCGAATTAGATCCCGGCGATAGATTTGTAAGTTTTGATGTAGAAAGTCTCTACACCAACGTGCCAATAAATGAGTCACTCAGTATCATCAAAAACAAATTACAAACTGATGATACACTTCACGAGAGAACAACGCTATCGGTGGAGGGGATGATGAATCTTTTGGAGCTCTGTCTCCGTAACTCTTACTTTCAAGTGAAAGATAAGTTTTACGCGCAAAATGATGGACTCCCAATGGGTTCATCTCTTTCGCCAGTGGTAGCAAACATCTACATAGAGTGGTTCGAGGACCATGCGATCAACACAGCAAGAGTCAAACCAAAACTATGGCTACGATACATGGATGACACATTTATTATATGGCCTGAAAATGATGACGAACTACTGAATTTTCTACACCATTTAAACGGTATTCGACCAACAATCAAGTGCACTATGGAAATTGAAAAAGATTCGGCCTTACCTTTTTTGGATGTTCTTGTTAAACGATTAGACAGAAACATTCAAACCACTGTATATAGGAAACCTACATACACGGGACAGTACCTAAATTTTAAGTCTAATCATTCTGTTGCTACAAAACAAGGAGTTATTAGAAGTTTGTATTTAAGAGCCGTAAATATTTGCAGTAATAATGAAGAATTAACCACAGAAATTAACAACATTAAAAAGGACTTACAACAGAATGGTTGTTCCGAGAAATTAAAAAACTCAACGATATTTAAAATTAAAAACAAACTAAATGTACCAAATTCCCAAAATAATAATCCGTTAGGTGTTTCAGAAAACATAAGACGAATAGCTAAACACTATAATATAAAAACAGTATTTTCTTCGGGAAATACGATAAGAAGTTTTGTAACTAAAACAAAACCAGACTATCCCTCAAATAATAAGGAATGTATTTACCAAATTCCGTGTGAGTGTGGTAAATCATATGTAGGTGAAACGAAACGCCCTCTTCAGGTTAGAGTAAATGAACATCTAAAAAGTACCCAATTAGGGGATATTGAAAAATTCGGTTTAGCAGATCATGCATGGTCAAATGATCACAGGATTCAGTGGTCAGAAGCTAAAGTTTTACACAAGGAGTCGCATTGGCGAAAACGAAAGTTTATTGAAGCTGCGTATATAATGCAGAATAAAGAAGTTTTCAGTCAACCAAGCACGGACATACCAAACATATGGAAACCACTCCTTAAGGAAAACAGGCGTCTTAGGATTAAAAAAGGGGGCGGGCCGTCACACCTGACTGCACACCAAGTAGTATAAGTAGTAGCCTAGAGACTAGATTGTTTAGTTTACACTTGATAACGGTTAGAGATACTTACTAACCGAAACGTCGTGTTTTAAAATAAATAAAGACAATGGAAGTCCGAAATTTTATTTCTACACAATCATTGTCTACGAGTTTCAAACAAAGAGTTGAAGAACGGTACGGACCCGGAATCAACAATCTATTCAGAGGCTACGAGAAGACCAAACTTAAAGTGATAAAGGAAGAAGAACACATTTCATTCTTGTGCCAGGCGCGCGACAGTGGTGTCATTCCGGTTGGTTTCCGCCTAAAAGCCAATTTTCCGGGAGTGAGAACGAAGAAGATCTTAGAGAAGACAAGCCAAGCACTAATCCGATCCCAAATCAGTTACCATCGATGGAGAAAAGCCAACTTCAACGCCGACATGTAGGAGCGATTTGACGAAATTAGACGACACACATGGGAGGAAGACTACTAACCGATACTGAGTAAAATTGACAGTACGTGCAACAGAGAACGACAGAAGATACGATCAACTCACCGAGAAAAACTTAAGAAACTACAGACACGTACTCAAGATAGAACAGACTCAACACCAAGCACTATAGTAAACATCTCCAAAAGGACTCTGAGCACCAACGAAGAATTGGTACTCAGTAAGGGACTTAAGTTCGCCATTGCATCGGCACAGACACCGACACTGGAAATTATTGCGGCAATAGAGACCGTTAGTCTACCTCAACCCAAAGCTGATGAGTTTCGCCATAAAGTAAGAACAACGTTGGACAAAAAGAAGCAACAAAAGACAAACATCACCAGTCAAGAACAACGGGCAATCAAGAACCTGCAGGCTGACAAATCAATCAAGATTCTACCGGCCGACAAAGGAAACGCGACGGTGATCATGGATGTCGAGACTTATGACAAAAAGATCCAAGAAGTTCTGGAGAAAGGAGACTACAAGCAACTACCTAAAGATCCAACCACCACCATAGAAGGACGCATCTACAGGACTTTGAAGAAGTATGCTGAAAATATCCTGGACGCTGTTAGATCCCGCCTGACTCTACACCACAGTAAGGCACCACATTTTTATGGATTACCAAAGATCCATAAGAAGGATATACCACTGCGACCAATTACCAGCTCCAGGGACTCACCGACCAGCACTTTGTCGAGGTTTTTGTTGGACATAATTCAACCACTACAGGGTAAGTCCGAATCTTTTGTCAAAAACTCGGAACATTTTGTCGAGATTTTAAAAGGTATCGAATTAGATCCCATCGATAGATTTGTAAGTTTTGATGTAGAAAGTCTCTACACCAACGTGCCAATAAATGAGTCACTCAGTATCATCAAAAACAAATTACAAACTGATGATACACTTCACGAGAGAAGAACGCTATCGGTGGAGGGGGTGATGGATCTTTTGGAGCTCTGTCTCCGTAACTCTTACTTTCAAGTGAAAGATAAGTTTTACGCGCAAAATGATGGACTCCCAATGGGTTCATCTCTTTCGCCAGTGGTAGCAAACATCTACATGGAGTGGTTCGAGGACCATGCGATCAACACAGCAAGAGTCAAACCAAAACTATGGTTACGATACATGGATGACACATTTATTATATGGCCGGAAAATGATGACGAACTACTGAATTTTCTACACCATTTAAACGGTATTCGACCAACAATCAAGTGCACTATGGAAATTGAAAAAGATTCGGCCTTACCTTTTTTGGATGTTCTTGTTAAACGATTAGACAGAAACATTCAAACCACTGTATATAGGAAACCTACACACACGGGACAGTACCTAAATTTTAAGCCTAATCATTCTGTCATACAAAACAAGGAGTTATTAGAAGTTTGTATTTAAGAGCCGTAAATATTTGCAGTAATAATGAAGAATTAACCACAGAAATTAACAACATTAAAAAGGACTTACAACAGAATGGTTATTACGAGAAATTAATAAACTCAACGATATTTAAAATTAAAAACAAACTAAATGTACCAAATTCCCAAAATAATAATCCGTTAGGTGTTATTAACATTCCATATGTTCAAGGGATTTCAGAAAACATAAGACGAATGGCTAAATACTATAATATAAAAACAGTATTTTCTTCGGGAAATACGGTAAGAAGTTTTGTAACTAAAACAAAACCAGACAATCCCTCAAATAATAAGGAATGTATTTACCAAATCCCGTGTGAGTGTGGTAAATCATATGTAGGTGAAACGAAACGCCCTCTTCAGGTTAGAGTAAATGAACATCTAAAAAGTACCCAATTAGGGGATATTGAAAAATCCGGTTTAGCAGATCATGCATGGTTAAATGATCACAGGATTCAGTGGTCAGAAGCTAAAGTTTTACATAAGGAGTCGCATTGGCGAAAACGAAAGTTTATTGAAGCTGCGTTTATAATGCAGAATAAAGAAGTTTTCAGTCAACCAAGCACGGACATACCAAACATATGGAAACCACTCCTTAAGGAAAACAGGCGTCTTAGGATTAAAAAAGGGGGCGGGCCCCCACACCTGACTGCACACCAAGTAGTATAAGTAGTAGCCTAAAGACTAGATTGTTTAGTTTACACTTGATAACGGTTAGAGATACTTACTAACCGAAACATCGTGTTTTTAAAATAAATAAAGACAATGGAAGTCGGAAATTTTATTTCTACACAATCATTGTCTACGAGTTTCAAACAAAGTGAAATGTTTTTGTTATGATTTCACTCCTTTTTAACAGGATATGGATAACATTAAGTTTTAAAGTAGTAAAATAGGCGGAATATTGTTCAAAACTTTTGTAGCCTTATTAAAAATTTTAAGGTTTTAAAATTTTTTCCTATGGTTTTATCATAGTTGCTATCAGCCTTTTAAAGCTCAGATCTCTAGCGTTCCTAAAAGTGGTCAATGCTAGGTTTACATAACTTTACATTTATAGAGGAGGGAAGCAAATTAAAATTTGGGGTTTTTAAATTTTTTCCTATAGGTTTATCATAGCTCCTATCTCTTTCAAAGCTCAGCTCTGTGGCGTTTCTGGAAGTGGGCAATGTTACTTTTACATAAATTTACATGTATAGGGTAGGGGAGGAAATTAGAATTTTGGGGTTCTTTGAGTTTTTCCAAGGGTTTAGTCATAATTTCTATCAGTCTGCTAAATTTCAGCTTTGTAGCATGTCTGGAAGTTTTTTTTTATTTAGTCGGTTTAGAACGTTTGTCTACGTTGTCCGACGCCTATTCTCCACCTCCTTCGATCCTGACAATCATCTTCTGTCAGATTTTTTTGACTCATTGATCTTTGGATTGACTGTTGCCATTCTAGTTTAGGACGCCCTCTTTTTCTGCGCCCTATTGGTTGCCATTCTAGGACCTGCTTTGGTAATCTTTCGTCGTTCATCCGTTGTACATGGCCGTACCATATCAGTTGTCTTTTAGTGATGTCATCCGTTATGCTCCCTTCGATTCCCATTCTTTCTTTTATGATCTCATTTCTTATGTGATCTGTTCTAGATATTCTCATTGATCTTCTTATTGCATCCATTTCGACACTTTCCATTTTTGTTTTGTATTTTTCTGTTACGCGACAAGTCTCTATTCCATACAACAGCGTGCTTTTCACCATTGTTTCATATATGTTAAATTTTACATTCTTTTTTATCTCTCTGCTCCATAAAATACTGTTAAGACATCCAATAACCTTTTTTGCTTTTACTATTCTTTTTTCCAGTTCTTTACAGTCTGTTCCTGTCTTATCAAATGTGACACCCAAGTATACATACTCATTGCATGGAGATATTACTTGTCCATTGTCTAGTTCTAACTCACTGGATTCGTTTCCAATACATAAGTACTGTGTCTTGTCCACGTTCACTGTTAATCCCCACGTTTGGTATTCTTCCATTAACTTTCTCATCATATACTCCATGTCCTCTTTATCATTAGCTACAATTACTTGGTCGTCAGCAAACTGTAGCGTGTATATGGTAAATCGGTCGTTAAGTTGTATTCCCATGCCGTGCACTTTCCGCTTCCAGTTTTTTAGCGCTACTGCGATATATATTTTAAAAAGAGTTGGAGAAATACAACATCCCTGTCTTAAGCCTTTTGTTACCAGGAATTCTTTTGAAAGTCGATTTCCAATTTTAATTTTAGATTTTGACCCTTTGTATAGTTCTTTTATCGCTTTTATGTATGTATGATTGATATTAGTCTGCTCTAGCACTGTCCATAGTTTTTTTACTGGAACGGTATCATATGCTTTTTGTAGGTCCACAAAGGTAACATGAGTCTCTATATTTCTGGCGCTCCTTTTCTCAATTACTTGTTCAAGACAAAAAACATTATCACTACAAGATCTGCCTGCACGAAACCCACTTTGCTCTTCTTCTTCTTGTTGATGAAAATCCTTCTCTATTAGATCTCTAAGAATCCTACCGTACAATCTACTGAGAGTACCAGTTACTGAAATTCCTCTGTAATTGTTGCAATCCAGCTTGTTTCCTTTCTTATGTGTTGAGGATATGAATGCAATTTTTCAATCATCAGGTACTGGATGTCCGTTTATGCATTGATTGATAATATATGTGAGATTTTCGATTAGTTTCTCTGATCCATATTTGAGCATTTCAGCATATATTCCTCCAGGTCCGCTAGCTTTTCCGGATTTAAGCCTTTTAATACTATTTTTTATCATTTCTTTTTCGATGATTACTTCCTCTCCGTGTACTTCTATCTCTTCGGAGAGGCTGCCAGATATTCGGGTCTCGTTTCCTACAGCAGTCCCTTGTAGTGTTCTGTCCATTGTTCTGGTTTGATGATCTGGATGTTTACTTTTTCTTTTGTTGGGTTTTTTACTGTAGAAATGAATTTCCATACTTCAGAACTCTGCCTACCTCCTACGTGTGTATTGATATCGTGGCATTTGCGCTCGAACAGTTCATTTTTTTCTGTGCGTATCAAATTTCTCAGCTGTCTTTTGGTTTCCCTGTAGATTTCTAGGTCTCTTTGTTCTTTAGTACTGAGCCATTTCAAGTATGTGCGTTTTTTCTCTTTGACCATTACCTGTATTTTTTTTTTTGTCTGGAAGTACAGTAGAATTTTGATGATCATGAGTGAGTGTGCCCCCAGATAAAAAACATATTTTAAGTTACACGATTTTATTAGAAAATTGCACTAAAAAGTAATAAATAATTTGGCAGATTTATGTTTACTATAGTCTAGATTTAACAATAGCGTTATGGGATTATATAATTTTAAGTTTGATATAAAATCCTGGCGTGACTATGGAAGATGTCTCCTTTTAGCACTTACCTCAAATACTAACAAGATATATTTAAATGTTAAATTTTTAGGCTCACTTGTGGGATGGAGAAAAATTCCGAGGTGAAAAATCCCTAGAAAATTTGAGAGACTTCATAATGTCAAAACTGAAAGTGGAAATCAAAGAAATCGGCAAAAAAGATTGGGATAGCATAAAAACTTCAGATTGGCTGCTGTTTTTATGTCCGGAAGATGTTTCTGACTTTCTTGAAGTTGATACGATGAAAAAATTAGCTGCAATATTTGTAAGTATTTAAAAAAAATTATAGTTTTTAATTTTTATGAAAACATTACTTTTATTTATTCCTTTTTCTGTGAGAGCTTTACATTATAAATTTGTCTTTTCATTGATCTTTGGGCTTTTGTTACTTTATCCATGTTTAATTTTGTGAGTACAGGAAGGATACATTGGTTATATACACTTTCGTTTTGAGGTACTGATGACATTTTTTATTTTTTAATATGTAGCATTATTCAGCGAATGCTGCCCAGGCCAATCTTACTCGACTCTCAATTTCAGCCGTTTGGTTTTCTTTTTTTAGTTTAATAATTTGTCCCAGGTATATTATTCTACTTGCTCGGTTTTCTTTTGGTTTATTCTGATTGTGATATCTTTATCTGTGTTTGTTATGATTTTAGTTTTAGTGTGGTTCATACTCAAGCCTATATTTTTAGCTGCTGTATCCAGTTCCTCCAGCATTTTTATCAGTTATTAAGGCGATATCATCAGCATATCTTAGGTGGTTCAAGTATTGTCGGCTTACTTTGATGCCTATTTCTTCCCAATCTAAGTTTTTAAAACATCTTCTAGGGCCTGGTGAAATAGTTTAGGGGCAGGGGATATTGTGTCACCCTGTCTGACACCTTTTCTTATGCGGATTGGCTAGGTTTCTTCATTAATTTTGATTGATGTTGTTGCTTCGCTATATATATATATATATATATATATATATATATCTATTTTTGACTTCTTTTTTCTTGAACCATATATTTTATATTTTTAGTTTTGTTGGTTTCTTGGGGATGTGGTTCTAATAAAACTAGCAAATATGGATTCGCATTTATTGACGTTTCAGTCCAAAGACCTTCTTCAGAAACATTCACTCACATTTTCACACTACATTATGTCAAAATCAGTTTTAAAAAGACAGTCACACTTTTTACACGAAAAACACTTTAAAAAATTAAATACAAACAAATAACACGCATACGAAGACTCTTAGTTTGCTAATAAATTGTTTTCATTTTAATGTGTGTGTTGTGGAAGGTATATTGAAGAATATACCTTCCACAACACACACACACACACACACACATTGGCTGTGTTTAAACAAAAATTAAAATGAAAATATTTTATTATAAAACTTCGTATGCGTGTTATTTGTTTGTATTTAATTTTTTTAAAGTGTTTTTCGTGTAAAAAGTGTGACTGTCTTTTTAAAACTGATTTGGACATAATGTAGTGTGAAAATGTGAGTGAATGTTTGCTAGTTTTATTAGAACCACATCCCCAAGAAACCAACAAAACTAAAAGCCTGAAAAGACAAAGAGCTGTCGTAGGTCACGGACTATAGTTGTTTTCTTTTATTTGCATTCGATCTTTTCATTGATCGATATTGTATAGCAGTGTTTTTCCCTGCTTTTGGTTTTTTGTTTCTCTCGTATCTCGGTAGATGGCGCCTCTTGCTATAGTTCGCTCACTAATTACATTTAATTAGAGACAAAACCGTCTGATTAGCTTCGCAAGATTTGTCACTTGACCAGCAGTGTTCTGAGGAGTTCCATAAGGACGAAACGGTTAACTGTCAACACTTATTAGGTGTCCATTAGATCTTGGACCCCCGTGAGGTTAAGCTTTCAAGCTACCCACGGAAAAATATAAGGGAAACAAAAAACTCCTTTTTGTCCGATTAGCCATGAAACTTGTTTGATTTTTAAATTCACGGGTACGAAATTTTACGTTTGTTAGTATTATTTGGCTTAAAAATTCCGTTGATTGACGCTCACTGTCCTGATGACGGGTAAAAATGCAAAATGCGTTGATCCGGCCTGAAAAGACAAAGAGCTGTCGTAGGTCACGGACTATAGTTGTTTTCTTTTATTTGCATTCGATCTTTTCATTGATCGATATTGTATAGCAGTGTTTTTCCCTGCTTTTGGTTTTTTGTTTCTCTCGTATCTCGGTAGATGGCGCCTCTTGCTATAGTTCGCTCACTAATTACATTTAATTAGAGACAAAACCGTCTGATTAACTTCGCAAGATTTGTCACTTGACCAGCAGTGTTCTGAGGAGTCCCATAAGGACGAAACGGTTAATTGTCAACACTTATTAGGTGTCCATTAGATCTTGGACCCCCGTAAGGTTAAGCTTTCAAGCTACCCACGGAAAAATATAAGGGAAACAAATAACTCCTTTTTGCCCAATTAGCCATGAAACTTATTTGAAAAGTAAATATATATATATATATATATATATATATATGTATATATATATATATATATATATATATATATATATATATATATATATATATATATATATATATATATATATATATATATATATATATATATATATATATATATATATATATATATATATATATATATATATATATATATATAAATATTGCCTATTAAGTCTGTGTATCTGTGATCTATTCGGCTATTCATTCAAGATGCTTTTACTACCCAGTGCTCAATACTATCGAAAGCTTTTTCGAAGTCTATAAACGCAGTATATAGTGGAATGTTGTATTCGTTGGCACGTTCTACTAGGATTTTCATGGTTAATAGGTGTACTGAAACCTTTTCTGAAGCCTGCTTGTTCTTTTAAAAAGTTAACCTTCCGTAGCTTAAAATCGGCTTTCTACATTAAAATGCGGTTTTTACCTTTTAACTTAAAATTCGAACCTTGAAAGCGGGCTCTAGTTTTTGTTTTTTTTTTCCTAGAAACACCTGAAACACTGACACTCTGTACATTTACATTGTAATAACCCGCGAAAATTCAAAAATATGACAATTGATGCTAGCAGCCATGTTGAATCCCTCTCTTACTTTTAGTACACGCAGCGTTCATATCGTGTAAGTAATTAACGGCATTTTATTAATTAACGGGCGCGAGTATTCGCCTTAAAGATATCTCCAACTAAGGAATATTAAACTGGCGACGGGAATGAAAAAAAATTGCGTGTTTTCATCGTAAAAATTGCGAAAATAAAGTTTGAAAAATTCGGCGAAATTCTTAACCTAAAAGATACCAAGCGTGCCGATTTTTAAAGACCTTGACACGTGATACTGTTTCCATGGTAACGATCATACTGCGGGAAATAAACAAAAACGCACGTGCTAAATAATTACGTGAACGTCAAAAAGATACAACGTGCAAAAGTGCGGTTAAGTTTTCGTAAACAAGTAAACAAAAACAAATATTTTTGCGTTTTCGGGTAAAAAAACAAAAAATTATCGCAAAAGTGCGGAATAAAGGAAAAATATACCACTAAAATAAATAACTGAACGCATAAAAAAAAAATGAATATAAAAAGCAAATAGAGCAACAACTTGAAATGATGGTAGAAGAGAGTATACTTGAACCGGTAGTGACTTCAGAATTCGCAACACCAATAGTACCAGTCACGAAAGCAGACAATTCTTTAAGAATTTGCGGCGATTTTCGAAGCACCCTTAATAATATAGTACAAGATGTATTTTACCCCCTTCCAAGGGTCTCAGAAGTGTGACAAATTTTTCTGCACTGTAATTTCTTTGTATAATATGTTACTAAATGACTCCCAACCGTTATGTCTAAACAAATTCAAAAAAGCACTTACACTTCTTTGTAGTAAAGCATTTTACAACATTGAATGACTTTTATTGTTTTTGATTAAATAATAAAGTATTAATAACACATTTAGTGTAAGTCTAGTGGCGCATGACTATTTTGTATTTGAACTATTCTTCTTCTCACAGCACGTGCTTAAAAAACTATATATATATATATATATATATATTTATCGGTTTCACAACGTTCTACGTCTTCCGATACCCAATCTCCACTCGTTTCTGTTTGCCCTTAATTCATCATCTAGGCCTCTTATTCTTACTTCACTGTCTACGCCTTCTCTCCAGCTTTTCCTTGGTTGTCCTCGTTTTCTTCGGCCAGTTGGTTTCCATTGTAGTATTTGTTTAGGTAGTCTTTCATCATTCATTCTTTGTACATGTCCGTACCACACCAGTTGTTTTGTTCTTATATCATCCACTAAAGTACGTTCACCCACTGTCATAATTTCTCTTATTCTTTGATTTGTAAGTCTTTCTCTTTTTGATTTGCCTGCTGCTCTTCTCCAATAGTCCATCTGCGTAGCGGAAAGCATTTTTTCTGTTCTATCCTTGATTGGCCATACTTCTGAGCCGTATGTAATAATACTTTTTACAATGGTGTTATATATAAGCTTTTTGTTATGTTTTGATATACTTTGGTCCCAAATTATTCCATTTAATAAAGTTATTGCTTTTCTTCCTTGTACGTTTCGATCTTTTATAGCTTTATCTAGTGTTCCGTCAGCTGTAATTTTTAGACCTAAGTATTTATACTCATCACATGACTGAATTCGCTGCCCGGTATTTAAGATTAGATCCTGTTTCATTCCACCGATACACATATACTCTGTCTTATTGAGATTAACCTCTAGTCCCCACTTATTGTACTCTTCTATTAGTTTTCGTGTCATATATTCGAGGTCGTCATAATCCATTAAAAAAAAACTACCAGTCTCTTAATCTTTCTTTAACATATCTACATAATCTATTTAATATCTTTTAGGAAGGCCTTTTACCTGTTGGTATTATAGAAAACCAATCACTTTGCGAAGAAATTTCAAAAGATTTTAAAAATGAACCAATCGCATTTTGGCAGATCGAAAGTGACAAAACGCCAAAACTACACCCTATCAGAGGCTCTGATAGTAAGGAAATACTCGACAAGGTTTTGAATATATTGCCGAATCCGCCGCGAATTGATGAGAAGAAGTTTCATGTAAGATATTTTTAGACCTGATTCTTAGGTTTTTCGGATATTTCGGAAAAGTGGCATTTTCAAAACTAAAAAGCGTGCGGAAAAGTGACATTTTCCGCCCTCTAGTAGAAAAAAAAATTGTTTAACATAAAAAACTTGGTGTATAATGGTCGAAAAATGATAAATTAATTTTAAAAAAGAAATTGGGGAACAATTTATACTAAAAAATTTGTCAGGGTTTTATTTATTTTAGGAATTAAGAACGCAGCTGAGATTAGGCTTTGCTGAACCCTGGTTGATCTGTTTCTACTTGGGACCTGCGACAGATCTAAACTTGCAACTTAAACGTCTGTCTACAATGGTCCAAAATACTAACATCGGTAAGTAGGATAAATTAGAAAAAGGATAAATTACTTCCAAATACGTTACACTACACGCTATACTTGAAGCCAAGACCCCTATTTAATTCTTAATGTTCCTTTTTCAGGTAGACAGGATTTCGGTAACCGCGCATGCGTTAGTTTTGATGGTTTTGGAACATACGTCACTATAGTTAATGTTGTATTAAAGTGACACCGCGTCATCAAAACCTTGATGGGCGGGAACGGAGTAGAGGGGTACATACAGTGACACGCACTTTCTTTAATTTTTTTATTGATATTGATTCCCAAAATGAGGCACTGCACTAATTAGTCATTAGCTTATTATTTTACTTGCTTTTTATTAATGTTGCTTTTTATATATACACAGGGTGTTCCTTAAAGGTTTGTGAATATTTAAGGAGGTGATTCTACATTAAAAAATAATGATAATTTGTCGTATAAACTATGGTCGAAAAATACACCGTTATAAAAATACAGGGTGTTAAAGTTTTCAAAAAAAAATTGAAATTTATTAATAATTTCGAAATCATTGGGGATATTTTATTCAAATTTGGTACATAACCATAAATGTCTAAGGCGCATATTTTCCAAGAAGAAAATGATTGTTAACTTCGACAGTGGCGTGCGTACGGGCACTAGCTTTTTTATTTTTACAGAAAAAAATAGTATGCCACTGGTTTTTTTCAAAAAAGTTTTACTTTTTGAATTATCCACTTAATTCGAAAGAAAAAAGGTCTCTTAATTTTTTTCTCTACAGGGCGTCGTTCTTGAGTAAAAAAATAAAAACCGTTGTTCTGCAAAAGCAAAATAATGTGACCATTTAAAGAATACAGTTGATCAAGTTGCCTTAGAAATATCTCGATTTAATTCAAATTTAGTACGTAATAATAGGCTTTTAAAAAAAAACCAGTGGCGTACTATTTTTTCTTTAAAAATTTAAAATTTAGTACCCGTACGCACGCCACTTGATGAAGCTAAACATTATTTTTTTATTGAGAAAAACGCATCTTAATAGCATATTATTGATTTAGCCGGGCTTTGACGTTTTCTATTCGTTGTTGTTTTGACTGTTCGTTGAAATGTCAAAGAAATTATGACGGAGCTTTCTACAAAACAAATTACCGTTTTTGCAACTAAATCAATGTTTGCGCACATTTTAATATAATTTTGGATCCTCTTTTATGTTTCGGATCTTTATTTATTAGGTAAGTACCTATTTGATCTTTCCTTTAAAAGGTTTTGCCGCAAAATTTGGTTTACTATAGTTATGAAGCGGTGCCACTTTAATACAACATCAACTATAGATTATTTAACAATGTAAAAGTTCAGGGTTATGTGTATTATTTTTTTTCTAAAAACTAGTTGATTGGGTGAAAATGTATCAAATTGTGGATTAAATTTGTAGTTTTTCTAAAACTAATTATGCAGATTTATTGTGGACACCATGAAGAGTGTTTAATGGCATTTAATGGCATTTATAAACCACTCTTAACGAATTATGAAGAAAAATAGAAGTAGTTACCTATGAAATGGCACTCCCTTACTTTTCCCGGACATTTTTCCACAAACCGCACATGTATTTCGTGAATTATTTCCCATTTTTCACAGAAAAAAAACAATTCTATACAACAAACGCAAAACACCGCAAAATTGAAATAAGCAACAAAGATGGCCTCCACCCACACGGCAGCTGTGTGTCTACATGACAAGAGACACGCCTGCGCACTTGAAAATTCGCGTCCGAATTTAAGCCAGCTATGTGGGCTTCACTTTTCGATTCTTTGAACATGTACCAGTAGAAATAAAAAATATAATAGAGCACAAACCAAGACGAATTTTATACTTCACACAAAGGTATGTGTGCCTAACTTGCGAGTGTCAGAAGGAGAAGAAAGAGTTGATTTTGGTTGTTTTCCTACTTACACAAGGTTGCATCTCTAGACGTACGTTTCTGTGTGTTTCACGTCATCAGTAGAGAAGAGCAAACCCAGGTAAGCCAATTTTAACCAAAACCAACTCCTACATATGAGATACTCGCGTCAGTGCAATGCGAGTAAACTCCAAGGTGTAGCGCCATCTAGCGAGCTGGCTCGAGCACTCGAAAGTTTAAGCACACTGGCATCGTCTTGTCTGAGACGCAGAAGCGCCTTCTATGACAAGTTTCGTCCATTGATGTGGTATTAAAACCACGTAATCACGTAGCAACTAAAAGGCTATACTGCCCGAAGCATATGCAAAGAAGAAAGATGGAAAACGTGCTGTGTGTGGATCGATAAAAATCAAAACGAATTTTATACTTCACACAAAGGTATGTGTGCCTAACTTGCGAGTGTCAGAAGGAGAAGGAAGAGTTGATTTTGGTTGTTTTCCTACTTACACAAGGTTGCATCTCTAGACGTACGTTTCTGTGTGTTTCACGTCATCAGTAGAGAACAGCAAACCCAGGTAAGCCAATTTTAACCAAAACCAACTCCTACATATGAGATTCTCGCGTCAGTGCAATGCGAGTAAACTCCAAGGTGTAGCGCCATCTAGCGAGCTGGCTCGAGCACTCGAAAGTTTAAGCACACTGGCATCGTCTTGTCTGAGACGCAGAAGCGCCATCTATGACAAGTTTCGTCCATTGATGTGGTATTAAAACCACGTAATCACGTAGCAACTAAAAGGCTGTACTGCCCGAAGCATATGCAAAGAAGAAAGATGAAAAACGTGCTGTGTGTGGATCGATAAAAATCAAAACGAATTTTATACTTCACACAAAGGTATGTGTGCCTAACTTGCGAGTGTCAGAAGGAGAAGAAAGAGTTGATTTTGGTTGTTTTCCTACTTACACAAGGTTGAATCTCTAGACGTACGTTTCTGTGTGTTTCACGTCATCAGTAGAGAACAGCAAATCCAGGTAAGCCAATTTTAACCAAAACCAACTCCTATATATGAGATACTCGCGTCAGTGCAATGCGAGTAAACTCCAAGGTGTAGCGCCATCTAGCGAGCTGGCTCGAGCACTCGAAAGTTTAAGCACACTGGCATCGTCTTGTCTGAGACGCAGAAGCGCCATCTATGACAAGTTTCGTCCATTGATGTGGTATTAAAACCACGTAATCACGTAGCAACTAAAAGGCTGTACTGCCCGAAGCATATGCAAAGAAGAAAGATGGAAAACGTGCTGTGTGTGGATCGATAAAAATCAAAACGAATTTTATACTTCACACAAAGGTATGTGTGCCTAACTTGCGAGTGTCAGAAGGAGAAGAAAGAGTTGATTTTGGTTGTTTTCCTACTTACACAAGGTTGCATCTCTAGACGTACGTTTCTGTGTGTTTCACGTCATCAGTAGAGAACAGCAAACCGAGGTAAGCCAATTTTAACCAAAACCGACACTCGCAAGTTAGGCACACATATCTTTGTGTGAAGTATAAAATTCGTTTTGATTTTTATCGATCCACACACAGCACGTTTTTCATCTTTCTTCTTTGCACAAACCAAGGTTTAAGAAAAAGTGTAAAAACTATTTACTATCCCTTAATTATAAATGATTGGAAGATATATTTCCCTGAATAACTATGTTTTGATTGTGATCTTTTAAATAATTAATTTTAATTTTATCTCTTATGGCCAAAATATTCTCTCTCATTTTACTTTACATATTTTTTGTCCTCATTTTTGTTCTAGGTATTGATATTTTAGAAGTTTTTGTAGTTGTAATTCTATATAACTATTAAATATGAATAAACATTTAAATTTAAATATGTTTACAATCAGTATCGCACTGTTTGTAAATGGTGAAAAAACTGCTGCGCGCTAGCAGGTCCACTGCCTTAGCAGCATAAACCTCTACTTTGTTCAGACTCTAGTGATTATACTGTCCGTTAAAAATATTTAAACATGATTTATTAGTTATTATTAAAATTAAATTGTTAAAATAAAATTAGGGTTATGAATTTCATTTCATTTCATTTTCATTTCATGTATTTACGCTATAACGTATTTGGTATAGACACACACATAGACGGTAAATGAAAAAGCATGGAAAAGTAGGTGAAACCTATTTTTCATTCTACGAGTGAACGGGACGAAAACGTCCACCGGTCTATAAGGAAGAAAGACTTGTCGTCACAGTTCAACCAGACCATGCTGTCACCGTCTCCACGGTATCGGTTTGGAACCGAAAACAATGAGTTAATCAAGTATAAAAGGCAACTTCATAGGGGTATAGTCAATTACGGACACCGGTGTTTCGGAAAAAGCCATTTCCATTCTCAGCGTGGCTTGCCTGACACAAAGTAGAACAAACTGACTACAACCTATTTTTCCATTCTTTTTGATTTACCTTGTATCTTGTAGTCAGTTTGTTCTACTTTGTGTCAAGCAAGCCACGCTGAGGATGGAAATGCCTTTTTCCGAAACACCGATGTCCGTGGTTGACTATACCCCTATGAAGTTGCCTTTTATACTTGATTAACACACATAGACGTAATAAGCCTGGTAAAAATACCCAATAACACCATTTTTTTCCTCTTAGGTCTTATTAACTGCGCGAGGAGTTCAGCTCTTTGCGCTGCTCTTCACATAGTCCGATATCCGACTTGGGGCATAATTAAAAATGGCGGAGCTTTCGAGGTTCATCATGGCAGAGATATTTTGCACGAGGTACGTTTTGCATAAATTTTTTATTTCAGTTTTCTTCATTTTAGGAATTTATCAGAAAAAAATAGGTGCAAGCTGGATTTTTGTATAAATATTCCTTAGCGTCTGGGACACATCCCCATATCTCCGCCAAAATCATCCTTGAGCTTCGCTAGATATAAGGTCCCAAATGTTCTAAAAATCAGTTTTTTGTGATTTTCTCGAAAACTAATAACTTTTTCAAAAAAAGTCAGGAGTAAAAAAATATGTAGAATCATTCGGTCTATTTATACTATAAAATAGGGTATTTGATAAATTTGAGAGTTTAGATACATAGATCCCTAATTTGCAACGCAAAATTATTAAACTAGTATATTTTATCATGACTTCATTTAAAATCAAGTTTTCTAATTTCTGATTTGAATTTGCCGCTAAAACGCTCATTTCTAGCATGGCGTTGCAATGACGTCACAGCGCAGTAAACTCGCGGACAGATACACGGCATTCAAGTGTTTATTTGTTTTTGGTCTGTGTTTTTACTGTTTTTTATGTAAAAAAATGTCCTATAAGTGGTGTGTAGTGCCTCAGTGTTCGAATACTAGCATAAAAACACCTGAAAAACTATTTATTCATGTGCCTACAGCAGTAAAAAAACGGAAAAAGTGGCTAGAACTTGCTCGAAGAGATCCAAGGACCTTACCTAATACATCTTCACTTTACATTTGTGAAGATCACTTTGATGTGAGTCCAGCTAAATTGTTTCTATTAATTTTTCTCACATTGTCTATAATATATATAACTATTTCGTAAATGACGATGACATTTTGGAGGTTATGTTTATTACAAGGGGTGAACAACTATAATAGGCAGAAAAGTGTACAAACTTTTAGGTGGTGCTAGGCAGGACTAGGGATTACCTCTAAATGCAGGACTAGGCAGTGCACATGCAGGCTAAATGTAAGACTGAGCAGTGCATATGTAAGACTAGGCAGTGCATAGGCAGGACTAGGCAGTACCTACGCAGGACTATGCAGTGTAACTTATGCAGTACTTCAAGTATTGCTGGTCGTTCTATACTTTTTGCCTACCTGTCCTGCAATTTTTGATTGTTTCTTAATGCTTAAAATAATAATGATTGGGTATTTAATTGAATCTATTGCAAGTGGCATATTAAACAAAAAAGCAAAACATATAACCTAACCTCAAAATCTAAATGAGTAAAAGTAGGCGAAGAATATCGTAAAAAAACTTTCACTTATATACCAAACAACTCATCGAATACTTATATCAACATTTTAACGTTTCTAAAATCCGCAGAACAAAAATCACTGTTGTTGCCAAAGAAGCCTGCCACCATAAAGAAATTCAGCATTGGCAAGTTGGAGCTATCGGCTTTGGAGAATCCGTTTTTCATTGAAAATGTTTTTTATAAGCAAAACACAAAATAAAATCTAATTTAGGACGATAATTCCAAACCAAAGCAAAGCAATTACCATCCATAAGAAAATAACACAGAAAATAGGTTCGTTCGAGGCGTTTACTGTTTTGTGACGTCACTCGCAGCTGATTGGTAGACCGCCTGTTTTGAATCAAGTCGCTAATTGTTTTAATTCAATGATTTTATTTAATCAAAAGAACTATGATTTGAGAAAAAATTAAACAAAAAAGTTTGTTTTTAGCATTCCCAAGACCTAAAGAGATATCTAAAAATAATTATATATTTATTTTTTACTACTGTCAAACACTCTATTTAAAAAAAAACCTAACCCAACATTTTAAAAAATATACAATTTAAAAAATATCTTTTTTATATTTAATTTTTTTTTCACTCTATAGGTAACTTGTTTTAAAATGTTAATACCTTATAATATTAGACTTGATCCCCACTTGTATCAAACATTAGTTACTAAAATTTAGTTTTTGTTTTTCTAAAGTTAAACAACTTTAAGTAAAGGTTAGGAAAGTAGTTAATAACAACTACGAACTGTACGACACAAAAAGGCGTAATATTAAAAATATTTAACTTCTGGTAAGAAACAGTGTTAAACTACGCGCAAATGCGCACACTTTTATTTTATTTGAAATTCAAGCTTAACAGATTTTAAAGTAATTTTTATAAAATTTTAGAAAAAATAGTGTTTGACTAAACTTAAATGTGACAAAGGGGTTTAGACAAAATAAATGGAACATAAGGCCAATGATCTCTATCATAAGGGTGGTTTATTAAGGGTTGAAAATTATAAACAAAGGTACTTACATATGCCACTATTGTTTTTTTTTGTTTTCTAAAGTTTTCCTTGTATAGCATGATAATATTTGGGTTCAAAAGGTCGAAACCGTTTAGGAATTATTTTATGAAATAAACCATTAAGCAATATTTGGGTAGTTTTTAGTTTTTTTTAAAAATATAAAGTATTCTCAAAAGTGTAAAGTAAACGATCTTCCTTCCTTTCCAAAATATCCCCAATTAACAAAACTATTTAATAGAAGCGCCTCCTACAAGCCGGAGTAGATCTATACATATGTAAGTACCAGACTTATTCTTTTAGGTGGCAGCTTTTGCAAGAGACAGTAGTACAGCAACTAATCTACACGCCTTGTCGCCAGCGGATTTTATTAATTTACAAAATGAAGGTAAGGAAGATCATAATTAAATTTATACCCATTTGTAATGACTTCATTTTGGTGGCAAAAACGTATCGTCTATCTAATAATATATTTATTTTCCCATAATAATACTGACCTTTAACTCAAGCGTAGATCTATGGAAAAATTTTAGGGGAGTATTTATCGACGAAAACAATTCCATTAATTTTTTTTTAGGGCAGTTATCCGTTAATTTTTTAACTAAAAGTTTTTTTTTTCTACGGGGGGGGGGGCTAATTACCATGTTCCCCCCCTCAAATCTGCGCTTGGGCCCCACCATACTGCAACTCGGCGCTTTTGTTGATAAGTTTAGCCATTTTGGTCTTCTGGGATTCCCTACCCTAAAATTCGCTAAATGACGTTTTTTTTTCGAATCTTAACTCAGGGAATGGTTTTTTTCGCATCTCTATGGCCCCACCATACTGCAACTCGGTGGTTTTGTTTATAAGCTGCCTGCCTATAGTTTTTGAAATATGAATTTTCACAGATTGGCCATTTTGGTCTTATGGGATTCCCCACCCTAAAATTCGCTAAATGACGTTTTTTTGAATCTTAACTTATGGTGTGATTTTTTGGCTTCTCTATGACCTCACTATACTACAACTCGGAGCTTTTGTTGATAAACTGTATAGTTTTTGAAATATGAATTTTCAAACTTTGACCATTTTGGTCTGATGGGATTCCCTACCCTAAAATTCGCTAAATGACGTTTTTTCAAATTTTAACTCGAGGTGTGGTTTTTTCGCATCACTACGGCCTTACCATACTGCAACTCGGTGCTTTTGAAATATGAATTTTCAAAGATTGACCATTTTGGTGTTAAGGGATTCCCCACCCTAAAATTCGCTAAATGACGTTTTTTTGAATCTTAACTCATGGTGTCGTTTTTTGGCATCTCTATGACCTCACTATACTGTAGCTCGGTGCTTTTGTTGATAAACTATATAGTTTTTGAAATATGAATTTTCAAAGATTGGCCATTTTGATCTTATGGGATTCCCTACCCTAAAATTCGCTAAATGACGTTTTTTTAAATCTTAACTCGAGGTGTAGGTTTTTGGCATCTTTACGGTCACACTATACTGCAACTCGCTGCTTTTGTTGGTAAACTGTATAGTTTTTGAAATATGAATTTTCAAAGTTTGGTCATTTTGGTCTTATGGGATTCCCTACCCTAAAATTCGCTAAATGACGTTTTTTCGAATCTTAGCTCAGGGTATCGTTTTTTGGCATCTCTATGACCTTACTATACTGCAACTCGGTGCTTTTGTTTGTAAAGTGTATAGTTTTTGAAATATGAATTTTCAAAGTTTCGCCATTTTGATCCTAGGGGATTCCCTACCCTAAAATTCGCTAAATGACGTTTTTCCGAATCTTAAGTCAGGGTGTGGTTTTTTCGCATCATTACGGCCTCACCATACTGCAACTCGGTGATTTTGTTGACAAACTGTATAGTTTTCGAAATATGAATTTTCAAACTTTGACTATTTTGGTCTTATGGGATTCCCTACCCTAAAATTCGCTAAATGACGTTTTTTCGAATCTTAACTCGAGGTGTAGTTTTTTGGCATCTTTACGGTCACACCATACTGCAACTCGGTGCTTTTGTTGGTAAACTGTATAGTTTTTGAAATATGAATTTTCAAAGATTGGCCATTTTGGTCTTATGGGATTCCCTACCCTAAAATTCGCTAAATGACGTTTTTTCGAATCTTAGCTCAGGGTATCGTTTTTTGGCATCTCTATGACCTCACTATACTGCAACTCGGTGCTTTTGTTTGTAAAGTGTATAGTTTTTGAAATATGAATTTTCAAAGTTTCGCCATTTTGATCCTAGGGGATTCCCTACCCTAAAATTCGCTAAATGACGTTTTTCCGAATCTTAACCTAGAGTGTGGTTTTTTCGCATCTTTATGACCCCATCATACTGCAACTCGGTGCTTTTATTGATAAACTGTATAGTTTTTGAAATATGAATTTTCAAAGTTTCGCCATTTTGATCCTAGGGGATTCCCTACCCTAAAATTCGCTAAATGACGTTTTTCCGAATCTTAAGTCAGGGTGTGGTTTTTTCGCATCATTACGGCCTCACCATACTGCAACTCGGTGATTTTGTTGACAAACTGTATAGTTTTCGAAATATGAATTTTCAAACTTTGACTATTTTGGTCTTATGGGATTCCCTACCCTAAAATTCGCTAAATGACGTTTTTTCGAATCTTAACTCGAGGTGTAGTTTTTTGGCATCTTTACGGTCACACCATACTGCAACTCGGTGCTTTTGTTGGTAAACTGTATAGTTTTTGAAATATGAATTTTCAAAGATTGGCCATTTTGGTCTTATGGGATTCCCTACCCTAAAATTCGCTAAATGACGTTTTTTCGAATCTTAGCTCAGGGTATCGTTTTTTGGCATCTCTATGACCTCACTATACTGCAACTCGGTGCTTTTGTTTGTAAAGTGTATAGTTTTTGAAATATGAATTTTCAAAGTTTCGCCATTTTGATCCTAGGGGATTCCCTACCCTAAAATTCGCTAAATGACGTTTTTCCGAATCTTAACCTAGAGTGTGGTTTTTTCGCATCTTTATGACCCCATCATACTGCAACTCGGTGCTTTTATTGATAAACTGTATAGTTTTTGAAATATGAATTTTCAAAGTTTCGCCATTTTGATCCTAGGGGATTCCCTACCCTAAAATTCGCTAAATGACGTTTTTCCGAATCTTAAGTCAGGGTGTGGTTTTTTCGCATCATTACGGCCTCACCATACTGCAACTCGGTGATTTTGTTGACAAACTGTATAGTTTTCGAAATATGAATTTTCAAACTTTGACTATTTTGGTCTTATGGGATTCCCTACCCTAAAATTCGCTAAATGACGTTTTTTCGAATCTTAACTCGAGGTGTAGTTTTTTGGCATCTTTACGGTCACACCATACTGCAACTCGGTGCTTTTGTTGGTAAACTGTATAGTTTTTGAAATATGAATTTTCAAAGATTGGCCATTTTGGTCTTATGGGATTCCCTACCCTAAAATTCGCTAAATGACGTTTTTTCGAATCTTAGCTCAGGGTATCGTTTTTTGGCATCTCTATGACCTCACTATACTGCAACTCGGTGCTTTTGTTTGTAAAGTGTATAGTTTTTGAAATATGAATTTTCAAAGTTTCGCCATTTTGATCCTAGGGGATTCCCTACCCTAAAATTCGCTAAATGACGTTTTTCCGAATCTTAAGTCAGGGTGTGGTTTTTTCGCATCATTACGGCCTCACCATACTGCAACTCGGTGATTTTGTTGACAAACTGTATAGTTTTCGAAATATGAATTTTCAAACTTTGACTATTTTGGTCTTATGGGATTCCCTACCCTAAAATTCGCTAAATGACGTTTTTTCGAATCTTAACTCGAGGTGTAGTTTTTTGGCATCTTTACGGTCACACCATACTGCAACTCGGTGCTTTTGTTGGTAAACTGTATAGTTTTTGAAATATGAATTTTCAAAGATTGGCCATTTTGGTCTTATGGGATTCCCTACCCTAAAATTCGCTAAATGACGTTTTTTCGAATCTTAGCTCAGGGTATCGTTTTTTGGCATCTCTATGACCTCACTATACTGCAACTCGGTGCTTTTGTTTGTAAAGTGTATAGTTTTTGAAATATGAATTTTCAAAGTTTCGCCATTTTGATCCTAGGGGATTCCCTACCCTAAAATTCGCTAAATGACGTTTTTCCGAATCTTAACCTAGAGTGTGGTTTTTTCGCATCTTTATGACCCCATCATACTGCAACTCGGTGCTTTTATTGATAAACTGTATAGTTTTTGAAATATGAATTTTCAAAGTTTCGCCATTTTGATCCTAGGGGATTCCCTACCCTAAAATTCGCTAAATGACGTTTTTCCGAATCTTAAGTCAGGGTGTGGTTTTTTCGCATCATTACGGCCTCACCATACTGCAACTCGGTGATTTTGTTGACAAACTGTATAGTTTTCGAAATATGAATTTTCAAACTTTGACTATTTTGGTCTTATGGGATTCCCTACCCTAAAATTCGCTAAATGACGTTTTTTCGAATCTTAACTCGAGGTGTAGTTTTTTGGCATCTTTACGGTCACACCATACTGCAACTCGGTGCTTTTGTTGGTAAACTGTATAGTTTTTGAAATATGAATTTTCAAAGATTGGCCATTTTGGTCTTATGGGATTCCCTACCCTAAAATTCGCTAAATGACGTTTTTTCGAATCTTAGCTCAGGGTATCGTTTTTTGGCATCTCTATGACCTCACTATACTGCAACTCGGTGCTTTTGTTTGTAAAGTGTATAGTTTTTGAAATATGAATTTTCAAAGTTTCGCCATTTTGATCCTAGGGGATTCCCTACCCTAAAATTCGCTAAATGACGTTTTTCCGAATCTTAACCTAGAGTGTGGTTTTTTCGCATCTTTATGACCCCATCATACTGCAACTCGGTGCTTTTATTGATAAACTGTATAGTTTTTGAAATATGAATTTTCAAAGTTTCGCCATTTTGATCCTAGGGGATTCCCTACCCTAAAATTCGCTAAATGACGTTTTTCCGAATCTTAAGTCAGGGTGTGGTTTTTTCGCATCATTACGGCCTCACCATACTGCAACTCGGTGATTTTGTTGACAAACTGTATAGTTTTCGAAATATGAATTTTCAAACTTTGACTATTTTGGTCTTATGGGATTCCCTACCCTAAAATTCGCTAAATGACGTTTTTTCGAATCTTAACTCGAGGTGTAGTTTTTTGGCATCTTTACGGTCACACCATACTGCAACTCGGTGCTTTTGTTGGTAAACTGTATAGTTTTTGAAATATGAATTTTCAAAGATTGGCCATTTTGGTCTTATGGGATTCCCTACCCTAAAATTCGCTAAATGACGTTTTTTCGAATCTTAGCTCAGGGTATCGTTTTTTGGCATCTCTATGACCTCACTATACTGCAACTCGGTGCTTTTGTTTGTAAAGTGTATAGTTTTTGAAATATGAATTTTCAAAGTTTCGCCATTTTGATCCTAGGGGATTCCCTACCCTAAAATTCGCTAAATGACGTTTTTCCGAATCTTAACCTAGAGTGTGGTTTTTTCGCATCTTTATGACCCCATCATACTGCAACTCGGTGCTTTTATTGATAAACTGTATAGTTTTTGAAATATGAATTTTCAAAGTTTCGCCATTTTGATCCTAGGGGATTCCCTACCCTAAAATTCGCTAAATGACGTTTTTCCGAATCTTAACCTAGAGTGTGGTTTTTTCGCATCTTTATGACCCCATCATACTGCAACTCGGTGCTTTTATTGATAAACTGTATAGTTTTTGAAATATGAATTTTCAAAGTTTCGCCATTTTGATCCTAGGGGATTCCCTACCCTAAAATTCGCTAAATGACGTTTTTCCGAATCTTAAGTCAGGGTGTGGTTTTTTCGCATCATTACGGCCTCACCATACTGCAACTCGGTGATTTTGTTGACAAACTGTATAGTTTTCGAAATATGAATTTTCAAACTTTGACTATTTTGGTCTTATGGGATTCCCTACCCTAAAATTCGCTAAATGACGTTTTTTCGAATCTTAACTCGAGGTGTAGTTTTTTGGCATCTTTACGGTCACACCATACTGCAACTCGGTGCTTTTGTTGGTAAACTGTATAGTTTTTGAAATATGAATTTTCAAAGATTGGCCATTTTGGTCTTATGGGATTCCCTACCCTAAAATTCGCTAAATGACGTTTTTTCGAATCTTAGCTCAGGGTATCGTTTTTTGGCATCTCTATGACCTCACTATACTGCAACTCGGTGCTTTTGTTTGTAAAGTGTATAGTTTTTGAAATATGAATTTTCAAAGTTTCGCCATTTTGATCCTAGGGGATTCCCTACCCTAAAATTCGCTAAATGACGTTTTTCCGAATCTTAACCTAGAGTGTGGTTTTTTCGCATCTTTATGACCCCATCATACTGCAACTCGGTGCTTTTGTTAATATACTATATAGCTTTTGAAATATGAATTTTTTAAGTTTGGCCATTTTGGTCTTATGGGATTCCCTAACCTAACATTCGCTAAATGAAGTTTTTTTTCAAATTTTAACTCAGAGTGTGGTTTTTTCGCATCTCTATGGCCCCACCATACTGCAATTTGGTGCTTTTGTTGATAAAGTGTTTAGTTTTTTAAATATGAATTTTCAAAGTTTGGTCATTTTGGTCTTATGGGATTTCCTACCCTAAAATTCGCTAAATAACGTGTCATCGAATTTTACTCAGGGTGACGTTTTTTCGCATCGCTATGACCCTACCATACTGCAACTCGGTGCAAACTATCTTTAAAAGATTTTGTAAACGTGAATGACAGACGTGAAATTGTTAATCCATAACTAAATCTTTTCTAGTCAACGCCAGAAAGTTTTGGCGGCTAGCTCGTAATTGTTCATTTTTATAGGCACTCCGTGGTTTGTGGACTGGTACGCCCCCTGGTGTCCGCCTTGTAAACGAGTCACTCCGGAACTTCGCCGAGCCAGTCAAGCGTTCGAGAACGAGGTGGTACAATTTGGTACTATCGACTGCACTTTGCACAGGGACCTTTGCTTGAAGGAGAACATTAGAAGTTATCCTACTTTGTTGTTGTATAATAGGACTGAAGTGCATAGATTTGTGGTAAGTTTTAATACAAGTTTATACAAGGTCTCTCAGTGTTATTCGATATAATTTGGATTTAACTCATCAAAATATTTATTAAACTTCAACTTTTCATCGATCTTGAGATATTGACGATAAGGGAAAAACGGCATTTAATGCAATTAATACACTTGGTACCAATAAAAGGTACATTTTTAAAATCAAATTTTTTTTTTCTAGCTAGCTAAAAACATAAGTTATAAAAGAAGGAAAAAATGTTTTTTTCCACACCTCCAATTTATTTAAGTGCCTATTAAAGGTGCGCCCTTGACGTAAGGGGACCTATTACACATCGTTAGGGAGGACTTTTTGTCAGCTCGAATAACTGTTACTTAGCTGTTTTCCGCCAAGTCAAAAGTTTGCAAATAATAAGGAAAAACTGTCAGTGTGACTTTTAAGGAGGTGAAGCCGGGATTGCCCCTCACCCCACTTTATATAAGGCGCAGCCCACGAGAAAGACCGGCACGGGCGCGGAAATATCACGTGACCGTAGGAGGCTCACAAAAAAACGCCCCACGGCCCGCTGTCATTATAAAACGTGTGTGTTCAGTTTTGGTATGTTTGTTTACGTCGATTTTTTTTTAATTCGGGCACGAATTTTATGTGAATTTTATCGAAGTTATTAAAATAACGCAGCCCACGAAAAAGACTGTAGTGGGCTGCGTTAAAATAATTAATGGCTAATGAGTAAATTATAAAGAAAATACCTATAAGATAAACAATGCCGCGAACGTGTAATTGGTGTTGTTCCTTGTCGGTCCAACTATAAAACTGAAACCTAATATGTTGCAAACGGGAAAAAAGTTGTCATTTCTTATTGAAAAATTAGGTCTCTTGAAAAGGGAACCTGAGAATCGAAGATATGGTGGATACACTTTAATGTTGGCTTCATCCTTGTTTATCCAGTCATCCAGTGCATACACGTCAATTTACAATTCTAAGGCAAAATTAAAAAACTGATTTGTAAAATATTGTTAACAGATAGTAATCTCTCTGGTAGTGTGAAATATTTAAAAAGTAAGATACAGCTTTTAAAAGAACATGAGTTCGTAGTTAACTTACACTTTAATGAAATATATATTAAACTTTGTGCTGGGTAATTTTTCAAAAATTATTGACGACCACTACATTCAGTTCATTGAATGTGAAAACCATCTCACTTATTCACAAAATCACTTGTTTCTTTTTAATAAATTATTGTGAAATGTTTTATATTGAAAATTTTTCTTCAGATAACTCTAGCGAGTGTTTTTGTGGAGAAAAACTATTGTCAAAGCTTAAAAAAATTAGTTTAAAGGCATGTAAAGTTTTTTAAAATAATTTTAATAAAAAGCATAATGATTTATGTCTGCGAATAAATCTTTGAATAAGAACTCAGACAAAGATGATGACACTCAAAGAAAAATTAAAATACTAAAAGCTTAGGTTTGATATGTCCAATTTTGAAAGACTTGTATAGATTTGAATTTACTAACGATATTATGTACCTAATATATGTACCTGAAGATATTAGAGTGCAAATTTTGTATAATTTTTTATTTTATAGATTCAGTTCTTTTATTTATAATAAACACATATATCAGCAAAATATTTTTTTCAATTTTTGCCTATAAAAGAACAAAAATTTTTTGTTAATTTATTTAAATTGTGTACAAACATATAATATATTAAGCAATACAATTTATAACGCGCCATGGCCGGTCTTTATCGTTGGCTGCGATATAAGGTCAACTCGAAAAATTGAGTTTCAAGTTTTTCTCCAAAATGTAGACCTTAAGGGCTTAAAACTTATTTGCCCGAAAATCTACTGTACATGTTTTTAATCTTTTAACCAGTTATACATGTCCAACACTATGATCTTATGTTTGGAATAAAAAAATTCTGGAAAAAATTTCCTTATTGTTATAATTATCGAACAGAACACAAATGCTATCAAAACTGCTTGACACGGTCTTGTACTTTAGGGCTAGTAAAAAACGCACTTGAAAAATGCCTCAATCCTACAATAAGACCCATGTAATAAAAAAAAATTAATTAAAAAAACACCCAAATGCTAAATTTACTTGTAGGTTAGGTTAGGTTAGGTTTGACTATGAGTGGTGCGACTGTCGCCCCTCCACTGCTACTCAAGTGGTCTATTGTGGCTCATCCCAACTTAAATATCACCAATACCTATCTCCTTTATGAAGCAGATCAGTTTGGTGATATTTCCTCAAGATCTTGAGGCTCTATCTGTCCAGGTCCGAATATTTTCGCCATAGTTCTTTGTCTTGCTACGCAGTGGCAGATTAGATGAAGTGGCGTTTCCTCCTTAACACCACAGAACCTACACGCTGGTGTGTTGCTGTGTATAGCCCTGTGATTATTCTTACGCTATTCCTGTTTAATTCCAGGAGTTGAATGAAAGGTATAACTACAACTATTTCTAATAAGGAGGGTGGGGACAAGAGAAGGAGAGGAAGGGGGAAACTAGTAAAATTATGTTGGAAAAAAGTCCTAAAGTGTGTGCAGAAAGAATTTTTGAAATCGCGTCATATTTGTGAAAGGTATAGCCACGGATCACCTAATAGAGGTGATAGCATTGGCGTAGCTAGGGGGGGCCAGGGGGGCCTGGCCCCCCCTGAAGTCCCTCAGGCCCCCCCCTAAGATATTTTAGGCCTCCCCTACCGACTACTAGTAAAAGAACATGACGCTGAAAATACATACTAAAATAGGTGCATTAAAATTTAAAATCATTCAGATAATTTTTACATTTCAGGAAAAAGCCCTTGTCTTGCGGAATTAGGCTTTTTCTCTTTAAATTATCGGTAACTTTTCTGCACTTATGCAATTTCCCGAAAATATTTTTTACATTTAAACATAATTATGCATATTGAATATTTCATACATATGGCGACATCTTGTAAAATATTATAGAAGTGTAAGTTGAATTTCGCATTTAATAAAGACAGCGACCTTTGCCCCTCTGTTTCCGAAATCGGGTTGTAGATGTCGTAGGGTTATAACAGACCTTTTTAAACTGTTTTTCTAAAATAAATATAATAATCTTTTTAGTTTTTATGAGGTTAGCGTTTCGTGTCTTATGGAAATTTTCCGATTTTGCTGACAATTTCATAACCATTTTCATATTAAGTTTTCCCACGTCGTTAAAGGAATAAATTCGCCGAGCAATACTGGGAAATTTTTAATATTAATACTTCTGCTCTAAGAGCAGAAATGACCGTTTTAAAGAATTGTATTTTTCGGTTAAATCAAACTGTTGGTCATGATTCTATCAAACAACATATAGCAGAAAACACCTATCCAAACCTCTACCAACTTTTTAAAGTTGCGAGTATTCTTCCAATTTCAAGTGCAACTTGCGAGAGGTCTTTCTCTGCCATGAGGAGAGTTTTTAATTGGCTTAGAACAACTATGACTCAAGAGAGACACTCAGGCTTGTCATTGTTATTCAAAGAAAAATATGTTGAGGTCGACTTAGACAGTGTGGTAGACGCTTTCAGTCAGCGACGTAGAAAACTTTCTTTGTAGAATTGCTGAATTACATACTTCCTGTGTATACATATAAATAAGTTGGTAAATGTATTATTAAATTTGTTATATTAAAATATTAGAACATTTAATGCGCGTATTTTTTTTTATTCATTGCACACTTTGCACGACTCTTTAAAACCTATGTTTGCTTTTTGTTCAAGATAGACCGGGACCACGACCCCCCCCTGAAAAGCAAGGCTAGCTACGCCAATAATAAGGATGGTGGGGAGGAGAGAGGGAGAGACGGGGGGGGGACTAGTAAAATGTTGTTGGAAAAAAGACCTGAAAGCGTATGCAGAAAGAATTTTTGTAATCGCTCTATATTTGATAAAATTAGTCGAATATGGTTTTTGAATAGGGTGGGGGGAATGACAGGAGGGGAGATGGGTAGAAGCAGGGAGGACTACAAAGTAACTTCAGCAAATTAGAGGACATTTGCAATGGGTAATCAAAGGAATTTCAATAAAATCGCCTGAAATTTAGATATAAAGCCTACATCATGTGACAAAATGGCGTCTGAAGATCGCTATGTTGATTCTTGTTTAAAAAAATATAGCCTATAGCACCTTCGGGATCAGTAGCAATTCAACGACACCTTTTTTGTCAAAATCGGTTCGGTTCGGTTCGGTTCGGTTCAGCCGTTTAGCCTCTAGCGTGACAAAAATACATATTTACATACATACATACATATTCCAATCGAAAAACATTGCCCTTCCTTTCGTCGTGCTGCAGTTGGGTAAAAAATGCCTCAATCCTCCCATAAGACCCATGTAAAAACCGGCCCACCATTAACAGCTTGCAACAGCGCGATGTCTCACTTTGAGTCACAACACACTTTAATGCATTTAGGGTACTCCAGACGAAAATTCTATAGTAGAATTCATCAAGGACTATCTGAACCCGGTGGTGTTGAATCTGGACGAAGACTCTTTTGGCCGATTGGCGAGAAAATCCGAAAAAGAGCTATGGATGGTGGACTATTATGCGCCTTGGTGTGGTCCTTGTCAAAAGATGCTGCCTGAATGGAATAAGCTGGCAAAATCTGTAAGTTTTTTAGAGTCAAATTTATATCCATTTGATTGTAGGTTATGTTTATTCGTTTCGCTTTTTATTATTATCACACTTTATTAGCAAAAAAAATATTGCCCTTTACAATGTCATTATAAATACAAATAGGTAGCTAAATAAGTATTTACATCCAACAAAAAAAAATTCAAATAATGAGCACATTTTGTTTTAAAAGTTTTCAATGAAGTGCATTCTTTCATGTCTAGGGATGCTATTAAACAATCTTAAACCTACACTGAATACCGTTTCACTTTGAAAATCAGCAATATAGAAATCGTTTACTGATCTTGACCTAGTGTTATGAGTATGAATATCTCTAACATAAACTACCTCACCAGGTAAATACGTGGGCAACATATTATTTTAGATTTTTTTTTGGATGAAATTCGGGCAAAAATGATCACCACTCTACAATCAGTGAAACCTGAAATGCTAAGTAATGTCCGAACTGAATTTTATAACAGGCTTGGATACTGCTTGGCACAGAGCGGTGGTATTTTTGAGAATTTAATTCGTCACGTAGTTCTTAAATCAATATAAAAGAATTTGCTTTTAAAACAGACCTTTCTCTTATTTGTTTCGTTGGGGAAGCCATAAACTTTAGTTTGTGGTAGAGGCGGCATTAAATAATATAAAAAAGAACAAGCTTATATTATATTTGCCCCAATTACAGGGGTAAAAAATCGCGGAACACGGGCCACTAGAACTACCTATTCAGAAAAATTAGACCTTCAAAATTAATTATATATTTATCGGTTTCACAACGGTCTACGTCTTCCGATACCCATTCTCCACTCGTTTCTGTTTGCCTATAATTCATCATCTGAACTCTTATTCTTATTTCACTGTCTATTCCTTCTCTCCAGCTTATCCTTGGTCGTCCTCGTTTTCTTCGGCCAGTTGGTTTCCATTGTAGTATTTGTTTAGGTAGTCTTTCATCATTCATTCTTTGTACATGTTCGTACCACACCAGTTGTTTTGTTTTTATATCATCCACTAAAGTACGTTCACCCACTGTCATAATTTCTCATATTCTTTGATTTGTAACTCTTTCTCTTTTTGATTTCCATGCTGCTCTTCTCCAATAGTCCATCTGCGTAGCGGAAAGCATTTTTTCTGTTCTATCCTTGATTGGCCATACTTCTGAGCTGTATGTAATAATACTTTTTACAATGGTGTTATATATAAGCTTTTTGTTATGTTTTGATATACTTTGGTCCCAAATTATTCCATTTAATAAAGTTATTGCTTTTCTTCCTTGTACGTTTCGATCTTTTATAGCTTTGTCTAGTATTTCGTCAGCTGTAATTTTTAGACCTAAGTATTTATACTCATCACAGGACTGAATTCGCTGCCCGGTATTTAAGATTAGATCCTGTTTCATTCCACCGATACACATATACTCTGTCTTATTGAGATTAACCTCTAGTTCCCACTTATTGTACTCTTCTATTAGTTTTCGTGTCATATATTCGAGGTCGTCATAATCCTGAACCACTACTATCTGATCATCGGCGAAACATAAAGTATACAAGGTGGTTTCGTCCAACAAAATTCCCATGTTTTGGCAGTTTCTCTTCCATACTTTAAGGATAAGTATATGTTTAAGACCTTTATTTACTTGAAAGTCTTTGGTTAGTTTTGCTTTTATTTTAACTTTTGCCTTACTATTGCGGTATAACTCTTTGATGGCCTTAATTAGTTGTACGCTTATATTTGTGTTTCCAACGCTTTCCAAAGTAGATTTAGTGGTATACTATCATATGCCTTCTGCAAATCGATGTAAAGCAGATGCAGCTCTTGTCCGTATGCCATTTTCTTTTCAATAACTTGGGTTATATAAAAGAGATGATCAGAAGTTGATCTACCCGCCCTGAAACCGGCTTGTTCTTCTGTCTCTATGTCTTTATATTCGCTTTCTACTTTCACACAAAACATTTCTAAATTAACCATATACCACAATTCATTCTGTAGTTAATAAAGGTTAAATGTGTTTTTTTTATTACACTTACCCCACTTCACCCTACTTTATAAACAGCCTTCGGTAATTTCTGCATATTTTTTAAAAAAATTTCAGTTGAAAACTTATCGGCAATTTAAATTAGTTCTATGGAAAACGCGTAATTTAATGTCTTAACCAGTTTTCTACTTACAGATTTTTTAATGTCTCTTGTCTTTCTTTTAAATAGATCGCAGAATTTGAGAATGTAGTCATAGCCAAGGTAGATTGTGTGGCTAATGTAGAAATTTGTAACTATCAGAACATCCAGGCCTACCCAACTATTAGATTGTATCCACTTGGGTCAAAGGGATTAAGTACTGTTGCGTAAGTCCATTTAATATAGTTTTTTTAATACCGCGAGTCGTCTTTAAAAAATACCATTGTTAAGGACTGGTTGAGTCACGGGGTAACACCGTCAGGCATCCAGAAAACCTCACATAAATAGGAGAAGCTAATTCGGTCACGAACGAACAGGTTTCCGTGATGGATAGTGGAAGGAAATGTAAAACACCTTTTTAATGTATTGCGTAAAAGTAGTAAAGTAAATAGTTACGTAACCGGTGTTACGTAACGCGTAATGTAAGTAATAAAAGTATGGCTCGACTTACCTCAGTAATTAACCGGACGTGGAGAAAGGGAAATCCAGTAGATAGCGTCCTTCATCCAGAAACAGTCCATTGCTGCTTGTAATTATTTAGTATAGTATTGATTCTTTCATCACTAATTCGCAGAACAGATAAGCAAATTCGCACTGCTGTGGGAGCCATACGAGCGCACATACGTAGCGAAGCGCTTCCGGGTCTAGACTGGTCTTTATTGTTTCTCCAAAAATTCCCTCTTTGCCCCTAGTGGGGAGTAGTGTGGTATCCGCAAGGTATGTAGGTGAGATTTTGGAGAGCCTTTTGGAAAAGGACAATAGGATATATAGTGTAAGAAAGAAAGTAAGGTAAAATATAAACAAGTCGAGCCTTTCAAAAAGCAGATTAGTATTAGTAAAAATGAATATAGATTTAACTTTGAATTGTTTTCGCGCCCTTCTACAGGCAAAGTACATGTACATATTAGACATAAGTAGATATAAGGACAATTTTTCCCAAATTGCCAAAAAATATAAAACTAAAAAAAAGTAAAATTCTTCAAAAATAAAATAAAAATAAAAAGGGAACGTGGAGACCGAACAACCATTTAATACAATATTAGCAAACCAAACATAGCTTTTTGAGCCTCCGACTCAAAAGGCTCTTTTTACTTACACGGGTGTAAAAAAATTATCAAAATTTAGTAGCTCTATACCAGTTTTGCTAAAAACTTTGGACCACTCCTCGTAATTTATAAACTTTTCACGAAAATATTAACAGATAGACTAACAACCAAATTTGACGGAGATCAATCAAAAGAAGCATGCTTCAGAAAAGGTTTTACACACCATTTAATATTGCGTTTATAGACTTTAAAAAAGCTTTCAATAGCATTGAGCACTGGGCAGTGAAAACATAGATCACAGATACACAGACTAAATATCCCCTAAACTATTTAACCAGGCCCTAGAAGATGTTTTTAAAAACTTAGTTTGGGAAGAAATAGGCATCAAAGTAAGTGGACAATATTTGTTGCACCTACGATATGCTGCTAAAAATATAGACTTGAGTATGAACTACCCTAAAACTAAATTCATAACAAACACAAACACAAACAGAATAAACCAAGAAAAAATAGAATAAGTAGAGGAATATAAAATTGGCCTGGGCAGCATACGGTAAATTAAGCTAAGCAGTACCACCAAACGAAAGTGTGTATCCTTCCTGTATTGTATCCCAGACCTGGACACTTAAAAAATCAAACATGGATAAGGTAACAAAAGTCCAAAGATCAATGGAATGCCAAATGTTACATGTAAAGCTAACAGATAGAAAAAGAAATGAATGGATAAAAAATAAAACAAATGAAAGGGATGTCTAAGGAGAAGTTGCAAAATTAAAATGAAAATTGTAAACTGGAGACCTTGGCAAAATAAAAGAAGTAGGGGAAGGCTCCAAATAAGATGGGCGGACGATTTAAAGAAACATGCGGGAACGAGATGGATGAACACGGCGACAGACCAAGAAGAGTTAAAGATATTGGAGGAGGCCTATGTCCAAAGATGAATCGAAGAAGGCTAAATAGATAGATAGATCTAAATATGTGAACATACAGGGACTTAAATAGATCATGCCTTATTGGCACTACTTCTGTACTGAACGCACCGTGGAAAAAAGAGTTTATATTGACACTTCTTTGAAGCAACCTTATAGACACATAAATGTATTACGTATTGCCTAGCCATCCATATAACGTTGATGGTTTTTTAGGGTGTACAATGGCAACCGAGATCACACAACAATGAAACGGTGGCTCCTCAATTTCCTGCCCTCAAAAGTCGATGAAATTAACGCCGCCGAATTCAAGCAACTTATTTTGACAAAAAAATACGTGTTGCCTTGGTTGGTCGACTTTTATGCCCCATGGTGTGGCCCTTGCACACATTTTGAGCCTGAGTTTAGAATAGTTGCTCAGGTAAGTTTTGTTTCAGTTTTAGTAGTTTCTTTTGTATTTGGTAGATGTCGCCACTTGTGTAAAAAGCATACGGTATCGTAGGGATTATTTTTTCATTTCTCTTACCAATATCGTGAGATGAGATTTATACAGGGTGTCATTAAAAGTTTGTAACAAACTCTGACAGGTGATAGTACACATAAAAATAAGAAAAAAAGTTCATATGGACATAGGTCCTAAAATGCATAGTAGGGGAGCTACGGGCACCAAAAGGGTTAATATCGAAAATGTTTTTTTTTATACAGCAACTTTAAAAAGCTATTGAATTTTACAAAAAATTGCAAATGTTAATTAATTTTGACCCTTCACATTGTGATAAGGTAAAAAAATAATTACTTAACTCAAAAGGGTACTTTTGGTAGGGGTGGGGGGTTGTTTTAACAAGAATTTTTTTTTGTATTGCATTTTTTTCCATTTTGAGTCCATTTTTGAAAACTACTCCCTTTTTTAAGTAAAAAAGGTACTCTTGTCTAAAGTCGCCCAGAGCAACGGTTTACGAGATAATTGAGCGTAAAGATTTTTAGTACCTTAGAATTTTTTTTTGTATTGCATTTTTTTACATTTTGAGTCCATTTTTAAAAACTACTCCCTTTTTTAAGTATAAAAGGTACTCTTGTCTAAAGTCGCCCAGAGCAACGGTTTACGAGATAATTGAACGTAAAAGTTATTCTGCTTATGGGAGGTACTAAAAAAATTTACGCTCAATTATTTCGTAAACCGTTGCTCTGGGCGACTTTAGACAAGAGTACTTTTTTACTTAAAAAAGGGAGTAGTTTTTAAAAATGGACTCAAAATGTAAAAAAATGCAATACAAAAAAAAATTCTAAGGTACTAAAAATCTTTACGCTCAATTATCTCGTAAACCGTTGCTCTGGGCGACTTTAGACAAGAGTACCTTTTTTACTTGAAAAAGGGAGTAGTTTTCAAAAATGGACTCAAAATGGAAAAAAATGCAATACAAAAAAAAATTCTTGTTAAAACAACCCCCCACCCCTACCAAAAGTACCCTTTTGAGTTAAGTAATTATTTTTTTACCTTACCACAATGTGAAGGGTCAAAATTAATTAACATTTGCAATTTTTTGTAAAATTCCATAGCTTTTTAAAGTTGCTGTATAAAAAAAACCATTTTCGATATTAACCCTTTTGGTGCCTGTAGCTCCCCTACTATGCATTTTAGGACCTTTGTTCATATGAACTTTTTTTCTTATTTTTATGTGTACTATCACCTGTCAAAGTTTGTTACAAACTTTTAATGACACCCTGTATACCGTCTCTCTAGATCTACAAAGGTGTCACATTGGCCACGCAGTTGTCATTTTAATATTACATGAAAAAACGGTACTCATCTTGTATAACCATATCGACTCCAGCCTGTTCATAATTCATACCCTTTTATTGGGTTTCTATTGTTACCGCTATTCGATTCAAAAAGAAAGAGTGGCGTATCATTTACACTTTTTTAATTTTTTAATAAAACTTTATACAATTCCAATTTTGAATATATAACGAATGGTTTTGGATTTTTGAAATTTTTAGTAAATTGGTAATTTTTTAGGTTTCTAGATTCGTACGCACCTACCTAATGAAATAGGTAGGTACCTATGTATATAATATAATAAGTATAAAAGTAGAACAAACAAAAAGTATAAAAGTTTTGAAAAAATATTTATTTTTAAGAAAAATAAGTTACGGAGTTTTTCAGCTAAAAAAGACTAAAATATAAAATTAATACCTAATAATGAATTAAAAAATTATAGCACGCCACTGGACAGAGAAAGATAACGCTAATTGAAGCCATCTCTTTTGCGCCTCATTTTATTCTGACCGGACAATACTAGGCCAGTGGAATTACCATATTTTAAGAGAAAAAAAAAACAAAATTATTGACAGGACTTAAAGCATTGGAAATTGTAGAGCGGCAAAAAATGAAGTTAAAAAAAATAAATGCGTGAGCAGGGGCGTTGCGGGTTAGGTTTTTGAGGGGGGGGGCAAAAAGGGGTGAAGAATCGTATTATTGCGATTTCCGGTGAAAGTTAAAGTCGGAGAAAAAACTCACATATAGAAAAGTTATAGGCCATGAAAATGTCTAAAACTTTTGTGAATGTCATTTTTTACATAACCTCACATGTTCGAAAAAAATTAAAAACGTAATTTTTTTTATTTTAGTTTTTTATTTTTGCAAAAATAATGTCAGTTTAACAAAACTTGATAAGAGTAAAGCTCTTTGGGTGCTAAATGTCTACAATATTTTACAGACAAAAAAATTAAGAAGCTTCTAAGATATTTGTTTTTGCCACTGAGGTGAAATAAAAAAAGATAATAGTTGTCAATTTTAAACATATCCGAAAAAGGAAAAAATTAAAAAAAAAATTGTCACAATATTTGTTTAAGTTATTGTAGTTATCTTATAAGTTTTAAAATATTTTTTTAAATTGACTATAAGCCTTTTTCCTCGAGGTTACTAGTCACTCATTTAAGTTACTCGAAATGACGTCACGGTTACTCGGAGTAACCGCTGTATGACGTCAGACAGTCAGCTGTGGATGACATTTCCAATTGTTTGTTTTTGTTTTTACCAGGAGCTTCCGAAATGCAGAAAATAATTCATTGTTTCCACCAATGCATGCCCACCCCGATTCAAAAAACGTATCACGGGACATGGATTTACACCAGTTTTAAATGCAGCGTTACCTGATGCGTTTTTTGAATCGGGGTGGAAACAGGGTGCTCCTTTGGTATTCTGTGGTAAGGCCGCAGTACCACAGAACACCAAATGCAGTACATTTTAAGACTAGTTGCAGTTGAATTGATATAGGACCAACTTCAACGGATGTGCTTCATTTTCTACCGTTACCAAACATAATTCGTTGGTAATATATATATTAAAATCATTGAGTTGTATAACGCCCTGTAGGGTATAGAAGTCAATAATTAAAATCAAACATTTTGAAAAAAAAAACAAAACAAAACGATCTTAACCTCAAAATATTTCAGCAACCACGTCTGCTAGGCTGGTTACACTGTGTGGTTACTCGTGACGTCATAGTTAGTGTTACTCGGCGAAGAAAAACAGAAAACGAGTAACCAGGTTACCTGGTAACTTGTAGTTACTGCGAGGAAAAAGGCTTATTATTACTTAATCTACAATTTCCAATGCATCAAGTCCTGTTAATATTTTTTTTTCTCTCAAAGTGTAATTTGACTGGTCTTTACGCCCAGTTTCCATGCTTTAAATAAATTTCAAATGTTGCCTTTTTTAGAAGCTAGATGGCACAATACGTGCTGCCAAAATCGACTGCGAAGCAAACCGAATATTCTGCGGCCACCAGCAGGTGACCAGCTATCCAACTCTCAGACTTTACATTTCCCCATATGAACACTACCCAGTGAATAGCCAGGTTTCCGGAGAAATAATTCAGATTGTCAGAGATCTGATTGAAAAGAGTAGGAGAGAGAAAGAGGTTGAGCATGATGAGCTTTGAAGAGAAGGGAAAAAGAGGTAAGAATTTCATAATGGCCAAAGTAATGAAAAGTGGTTTTTTTTAAGTGTCTATCATTGCTAACTTTGTTATTATTAAAGATGCTTAAACCAAAAAAAAAATTACCATCGCGTTTTCGAGTTTTTTTAAAAATTATCAATTTATGTTCGCAGTGTATTTATACTTTTTTGTGCTTTATTTTCTTTGATTATGTTGATTATGAATTTCTTGGCTTTGCCACCCTTAAAGTAAGTTTTTATACTTGTGCGGTATGGATTGTATATCGCAAAATGTTCCTTGCGACACAAAAATAAATATATATTTTTTAAATATTTTTTATTACTATACTAAATGTACTATTTTTCCTATTTTCATATCTATTTTTATCTTAGAACATTGAACTACTAGAAGCAGCATAACCTTAAACCATAGGCAGATTTGTTTGAGTAAATGATCTCCAGACATTGTTGTCAATTTGAAAATATTCCTAAACCTTTAATGATTTTCTAAATCTTAAAAATAGTACAAAATCATAATACAGCATTAAACCAGAGAATACTTTTTTATATTAAAAATGATTCAACATTCTATTGTGGCAAGAATATTACTTTTTGAATCTCAATAGTAATAATACAAAATCATGCAGGGGTATAATGCATTTAAAACAATGTGGCAGCTTAAGCTAAGCTGTTTGTTTACATAACAATGCTTAAAATATTTAACTATGCCTATGTTTTGTTTACAGATAAATAAGCTGTTTACTTACTTCTAACAGTACCGTTTATTTTCTACGACATATAATGTTTTACACACCTCGCACTTTTTACCATATTGACTTTAACGCAAAAAAACAATAAAAAATGACAAAATCACAGGCTTTTTAGCACGGATCACCTTTTAGTCCACAACGATTCAAAATACAATGACGGCCATCAATAACAAGTGACAGTACGTCATCGACCACGCCGTTGTTGGCGAGGTTGCCGCGATGTTAATTTTTTCGAACGTTTAAAGGACACAATTATTATTAATTAATGTAATTTGACAAAATAAAAATATTTTATTGTATTTATCTTGGTGAAACTAGTAAGATAGGCTTTTACATTTTATTTTGAATGAACATAATGTTAATTTTTAAATAAAATACCGTTTATTTAATTATGTCTTTTTAGTTATCTTACCACATTACGTAAACGTGGCAATTTGGGTTCTTTTCTCCTCTGGCCCCTTGGTAAATATTAGACTCAATCAATAAGAAAGCATGCTGCTTCTACGGGTTTAATGTTGAAAGATTTTTATATTATTTTATAAAAGTAGCGACTTACTAATAGTGCTTAAAATAATTTAGTTTTTATTTGTTGATGCCAAATAACAAAATATTGCTGTGCCTAATAGCTTATTAAGTTTATAATAAAATGATTTAATATATAGTTTAAAATGTATTTTTTGCATTTTAGAAATAAAATAGGAATTTTTTTCTTAATATCAGGGAAAAGAGTAATTTTTACATCTCAAAAAACAGTAATAAAAAGTAAAAGGGAAGGATAAAAAATAAAAGTGATGTTTTTTATCTCAGCATCGTGCTGGCACTATTGGCAACAGCGCAGTGCATGGAAGAAGTCAGGGGATCCCTGTGCAACTTTTTTTCAAACATATTTTTGGACATAATTTTTTATAAAGGACCTAGCCAATATAATTTTTAAAGGTTTCATTTACTACGGACTGTTTTTTAGCACTAAAATTGACATGTGAACGCAATATACAGGGTGTCCCAGAACTAATGGTACATAGTTAAACTGTAGATTTCCTGGGTCAAAATATTACGATTTAGCCATACTTAGCTTTGTCCAAAAGGTTGTACTAACCGAGATACAGGGTGTTAAACTTAATTTTTTCAATTCGATTTTCTTTAATAACTTTTTTACTAATTAATATTTTTGCAAAAAATAGCCAGCGTGTAAGTTTTTTTGAAATTGGCAAGACGATTCCGTTGAAAATTTTGATGTACAGTGTACAGGGTGTTCCTTGGACCACTGGCATTGCATTAAAATCAGTGCATTTTTTTTGTGCCTCGGTGTATACCAGTTTTTATGTAAAATAATGGTTTTCCCATCCTTTTTATGTAAAAAAGTTATACTGTTTTAAAGTCGCTCAGAGCAACGGTTTTTGAAATTTTTGCATTTAAAATTTTTATTCCATGTGAGTGATATGCCTAATTTATGTATGATACTGTCTTCAATTCATTCTACTAATTAATATTTTTGCAAAAACTAACCAGCATGTAGGTTTTTCTGAAATTTGCAAGATGATTCCGTCGAAAAATTTCATGTACAATGTGCAGGGTGTTCTTTGGACCAGCACCATTGCATTAAAATCATCAGTGTATTTTTTGTGCCTCGGTGTATATTTAAGCAGGTTTTTAAACAGAATATTATTTTAATTATTAAATAATTATTAATAACAACCAACACCAATTATAAAAATTATACATATTTTATTGCAACAACAAATTTTTAGAGAGAAAAACAAAAAAAATCTACAATAAATGTTCAAAATGGTCACCGTTAACCTGAATACATTTGTTTATTCGCTTATTATAAGAACGTCTGATTTTAAAATAAAGATTTGTGTTTCTGAACGTCTCTCCAGCATTTTGAATTTTTTGAAATAGTTCTTCTCGGGTATTTAACTAGACTATAATAATAAACAATTTTAAGTTTGATTTACTATTTGTCAATTTTAAAATTTTAACTTAGTTGCTGAGAGAAATTTTATATTTTTTTTAATAAATAATAAAATATTAATTTTATTGATAATTAAAAAAGAAGAGGTTTTTGTTCCTCATTAAAAACAAAGCCCTACACAGTTGCAATAACGAACAATGAAAACACACTTATGATAATTCAAGAACCACCCTGTATATTTTTCAACTTAATATTTCTTAAGAAAACATCCAATCTTAGAATGCTATAAAAAACTATCGATTATAGCTAATATGTATGAAGTAGGTAAGAATTTAATCAAAAACCTTTTACGCATACAATAAAAACTTCCAATTTAAATATCTTGAAAACTGTTGCTCTAAGCGACATCTAAACGCTATTACTTTTTTACTTAAATAAATTAAGAAATTAATATTCTTAATAGAATCTTGTATACACGGAGGAACAAAAAGTTGGACCTATTTTAATGTAACGGTACCGACCCAGAGAACACCTTGTATATTATTTATTTTTTTTTACCAAAATTAAGTTGTCCATGCCCAAAAACCACCAAACCCAATTTTTTGTGCAAAATTATTAATTAGTAGAAAGAATTGAAGAAAGTATCATACAGAAATAAGGCATATCACTCACATGCAATAAAAACTTTAAATGCAAAAATCTTAAAAACCGTTGCTCTGAGCGACTTTAAAACAGTATAACTTTTTTACATAGAAAGGATGAGAAAACCATTATTTAATATAAAAACTGGTATACACCGGGGCACAAGAAAAATACACTGATTTTTATGCAATGGTAGTGATCCAAGGAACACCCTGTACATTGTACATCAAATTTTTCAACGGAATCGTCTTGGCAATTTTAAAAAACTTATACGCTGGTTAGTTTTTGAAAAAATATTAATTATTAAAAAAGTTATTAAAGAATATCGAATGGAAAATATAAAGTTTAACACCCTTTATCTTGGTTAATACGAACTTTTGGATTGGAATCATAATATTTTTACCCAAGGAATCTACAGTTTAACCATGTACCATTAGTTCTGGGACACCCTGTATTTTTTTACGAGAATGTTCATTTTTCTTTTCAGGGGTGGGCTTACCTGGTATTTGCCCGGTTGCAAAATTGCCTGGCGTGCAGTGGGTCTGTCCGATGCTGATTTGTTCACACTAACTAGTTTAATATTTTGTGTTTTTAACTTAAAAACTAAAACTTATTTTTATCTAAGTAATCTAATTAAAATTTAAATCACAAATATTAACCGTACAAAACAGTACGATCATTAATAAACAATTACCCTTGACACTAAAAAAAAATTACTTATATAAAAAACGGTGTCTACAGTACCATATCTGGCAAGTTCAGATTGATTTTAAAATAGTTCAAACAACTGTGCTTATTTATAGTATTGAAATAACAAGCATAAATAATCCAAAAATTTATAATGACACCTTGTTAAAAACGTTTTTTTAGGACTAGACACTTTTTCTGAATCTAACCAATTTATTTTTGAAATATGTGCATTTAAAATCAATATCTCTAAAATAAATCGATATATTTTACGAGGGTGGATTAAATGTATACAAGCCTTTTAAACTTACTGACGGAAAAGTCATTCAAGATGAACGTGGCCGTTATAATTTTGGAGTAGGGATATTCAGCAGCATGTAAGCGGCTGGTAGTGCCGCGATGCTCATTTGGCCAGGAGCAATCGCAATGATCGAGAAGAAAGTACACAGCAGTGTTGCGCAAAGAATAATCATTAAATTTCTTACACGCGAAAACGTGAAACCTGCTGAAATTCCATGCAGATGGCAAGCACAGTTCGGAAATAAGATGCTTTCGTGGGTACCTGTAAAAACTTGGTGCAAAGAAATTAACGACGGCCGTGAGCGTGTCGACAACGTGAGTCACCCTCGTCGTCCACGTACCATCATTTCTGCAGGCAAAGTTTTAGCGACCGTTTTCTGGGACTGGAGAGGAGTTTTGTTGGTCGATTTTTTGCACGAGCGAATAACATTAAACGCGGCTTACTACTGCAACTTACTCGACCAGGTAAAGCTTGATTATCGCCAAAAGAGAAAAGCACACCCCATCCAAGACGTGTTGCTCCTGCATGACAACGCTAGACCTGATACGGTAGCTTTAACACAGGCCAAAATCAAAGAAATGCACTGAAATGTGCTGGAATACCCTCCACACAGTCCAGATTTGTCACCTTGCGATTTTCATATGTTTGGCCCACTCAAAGATTCACTGGGAGGCGAGTAATTTCAGACCAATGAAGAGGTGGAGGCATTCGTGCGCAACTGGTTAGATACCCGCCCAGCTTCCTTTTATGAAAACGGCATTAAGAAATTGTCAAACCGTTGGGAAAAGTGTATTAACAGATAAGGGGGATGTGTAGAAAAGTAGAAAAAATTTCTGTTTTGTGTCATGTTTTTAAATAACTAGTTTATAAACAAAGGCTTGTTTATATTTGATCTACCTTCGTAATAACAAGCCATCAATCGGAAATGTAAATTTTTTACAAAAAAAATATACACATACAGGGTGGCGATTTTAAATGGAATTCTGCTTCTAGCGGGTTAATATTTGTTTTTTTGAAGAAAAACATAAAAAAGACAACAAAGTTTTTTGAAGGATATCAATGAAAGACCAAGCAGGCTTCAGAAAAGGTTTTAGTACAGTTGACCACCTGTTAACCATGAAAATCCTAATAGCGCATAGGAAGAGGTGTCTGACAGGGTGACACCATATCCCCTAAACTATTTAACCAGGCCCTAGAAGATGTTTGGAAAAACTTAGACTGGAAAGAAATAGGCATCAAAGTAAGCGGAAAAAACTTGAACCACCTGATGCTGATGATATCGCCTTAATAACAGATAAGAAACTGATAAAAATGCAGGAAGAACTGGTTGAGTATGAACTACACTAAAACTGAACAAGTTTCCCAACTTGTTTCCTTTTATAAATACTATTCTATTCTAGAAACTGGGGATATTTAATTTTTAGTTTTTATTAAGGCTATACTATACTTTTTTAAGGCAATGAATGATTTGATATCAATGAGTGGCTTTAAAGTTGCGCAGTGAACATTTTGCTCAACACACAGTTGGTTAAGAAAATCCAAACTAAACGCCTCGCTTTGTTTCACGACAAAAAACATATAAAAAATCCGTCATATAAAAATGATAAAAGTGCCGCTTATAGATTAAACAATAATTACCGTTAAAACCACTAAAATAGTGTTAAAAACTTAGAAATTAGTGTTTTTGCTTTAGTTTTTAATTTAGCCTTAAGGAACATTTGTGGAGACAGAAGCTACAGGAAACCGTGCCCCAAGCAGCATTTAGACGTCATATTACGTTACGCATACGTTGCTTGCGATAAACGCGACGTCGGGTGCCGACGTCGTTTTGACCGCCTGACGACCCTCGTTTGCACCTAAATGGGGAATACAAATTCGGGTCGCTACGACGTCAGCATCTGACCTTATAGGTAATAGAGTTTACCAATTAACAACGTAATTATAAGTTGGATTTCCGTCACTTAAATTTAGTCGCAAACAGGTAAGTTGCGTTTGGTTTCGTTTCCATGGCCTAGAATATATATAGTTTTTGCTAAAAAGAATTCCTGTCAAGTAACTAAAATTATACCTGATAAGTAAATATTTTAAACTTATTAAACAAGTCTCATAAAAATGGGTGCATTTTACAAATGACAATTATAGTCATGCATGAAAGGCGGTATTAGAATATTAATAATTTATATTTTAAAGCAGGAATCCAACTAAAATTTTACAACGAAGGCATGTTTATTGATAAACGTGATGAAAATACTTTCAAAAAAAGCAAGCGCTCCTGAAATATGCAAGATTTACTAAAATATACATATTTTTTAAATAGATCTAATTTTTATTATTATTTTATTTTTGTAAAAAAAATGTTTTGCTGCTTCACTAAACTCAAATTTGTTACTAATTTTGCAATTATTCCCTCATTTCTACTTAAAATTAGAAAAAGAAAAAATATTTTATAATGGCCGACAGACGCTAACCTTTTCAGAATGGCGGATTTCGGTGTCTGACTTAATGTGAACTAATAATATACCAATTCGAACCGGGTCTCCACTTTTGGTTGTGAAAGATAACCAAAGAGTGGAAGTCCGACGTCTGGCAAACGTATTTCGTCCCATTAAATTCGGACGTTCGCCCCGCATGATGTTGCGTCGGCCTACCAACGGATTGGAACTCTAGGTTCGCAACTATATCTATCATATTAACCAAAATCTCGGTACAGAATTCAACGTCCGCTCTTTTTTGCCTACAATAGGTAAAGCCCACGGTCCCAAAGCTAACTACCGCGCTGTCAACTGTCAGGCAGTAACGAAATCATTGTTTTTTTTTTATATTTTTTTGTTTTTAGAAATGTTTGTTTAAATACCAAAAATCTAAGGGAAATAAAACCGATACCCCACCTGTGGGAAGAGGATAGGCTATTATGGTTTCCAAAATCCAAAAAAGATATAAAACTGCGTCATGTCCTGACATGTGGCCGTCCTGACCAAACAAATGCACTTTTTGTTAGGTTATGGGCGTCTATAAATGACAGTAGGCTGTAAATGTGACGCGTAGGCCATATGAACGGACGTCGAATAGGTCAAGTAAAAGTTACGGGAAATACACCAACCAAACTAAACGCTAGTTTAGGCCTGAGGTTAGGGTCTTCACCGGAGGTACCCGACGCCGACGTCTGTTGGTCGTTGGGCTGGTTAGAGTTTTTGTACGTCGAACAAACGAACGTAAGACCGACGTTGGGAAATCAATGGAATATTGCGTTGTAATATTTGACGTCGCGAGATCGTTAAAAAAACGGACGTATATTTAATAACGTCGGTTTTGACATAAATGTGACGTCGCTCAACGCATAATCAATCTTGCAACTTAATATTTCGCTAAATCCAACGTCGGTGCAGGTCTCATTAGGTTGTAAGTCAAATAAATGTTTCTTGGGGCTGGCCAGCCACGGCACGGACATTGAACATAATCGTCACTTTCGATTGATGGTTTTTCATTGTCTCACTATTTGGTTATTTTTATATCAACCTACACACGTTCCCATTTAGGTCCTATGGATTAATATAGCCCCAACTTAACTCTCCTATTTTATTTCTCGAGCTATTTCGAGTGGTCCTTCAAAAATTGAAATAAGAAGGCGAAACCTCGCCAAAAACTAAAATCATAACAAACACAAATGAAGATATTACGATCAGAATAAACCAAGAAAAAATAGAACAAGTAGAGGAATTGTGAAAGGCTTTCGCGGCCATCGTCCAATGGTGGGTGTGCTTTCGGGCTGTTCGGCCGTCGTCGTTGAAAATTCGTTCTCGACGTTTCGCCATCTCGAGTGGATGTCATCTTCAGGAGATGTTGACTGTTTGTCCGCTTCTCGAAGACTGGTAGTTAGCCTGTCGCGGGCGCAGGTTATATACGCTATGGTTGGCGGGGCGTATATCAGAGCTGGTCGGTGATTGGTCACATTCCCTTGATTCAGTTTTGTTATTGTAAGCGAGCCGTTTAGTGTTTTTAAGAACCGGTACCCATGTTCTGTTAATTTTAAGAGTTTCTTCAGATCTGTTGAAGTTCTGCTGGTGTTTATGAATTTCGATTGCTTCTCTATAGAGTCTTGGATAGTATGAAGAGGAGGCGCAGAGAACTTGTGTGTCTTCGAATTTTATTCGGTGGTCTTCATTGTTTAGTGTGTGGTCTGCAACTGTGGATTTTTCCGTATGTCCGAGTCGACAGTTGGCTTTGTGTTCTTTGATTCTTGTGTTTACGGACCGTTTGGTTGTTCCGATGTAGACACTTCCACAGGTACAGGGAATGCGGTATACCCCCGAAGAACTTAGTGGGTTCCTTATATCCTTCGCAGATCTGAGGTGGTTCTCGATCTTCTTAGATGGCTTGAAGATCGTTTTTATGTTGTGTTTTCCCAGAATACGTCCGATCCTATCTGTCACTCTAGGGATGTAGGGCAGAAAGGCTCTTGAAGTAACTTCGCTGCTGCTCAGTCCACCGCTACTGTTACTTCTAGTCTAATAGCGTATATAACCTGCGCCCGCGACAGGCTAACCATCAGTCTTCGAGAAGCGGACAAACAGTCAACATCTCCTGAAGATGCCATTCACTCGAGATGGCGAAACGTCGAGAACGAATTTTCAACGACGACGGCCGAACAGCCCGAAAGCACACCCACCACAAGTAGAGGAATATTATATATCTGGGACAAATAATTATTAAACTAAAAAAAGGAAAAATCCAATTAGCAGGAATCAAGAGACGAGTAAGATTGGCCTGGGTAGTATTCGGTAAATTAAGCTACATATTAATTGTTATTTTAAAACTTTTAGGTTATAATAATGTTTTTTTTTTAATTTATTCATATTAATAAAAATAAGAAAATATTAAAAAAATAAATTTGTTTAAATATTTAGTTATTTTTAATTTTAATTTTATATTAAATAAGAAATTTTATACAAATTTTTATATTTATTTTTTATAAAATTGATTCTAAGTATTTTTTTTTTAATAATCTTTCAAATATGTCTCAAGAGAAGTAGCAAAATTAAAATGGAAATTTGCCGGTTATAATAGCCGACAGAAATATGATCGATGGAACAAATGTATTGTAAACTGGAGACCTTGGGAAAATAAAAGAAGTAGGTGAAGACACCAAATGTGATGAGCGGACGATTTAAAGAAACATGCGGGGACTAGATGGATGAACACGGCGACTAACAGAGAAAAGTGGAAGATATTGGGGGAGGCTCATGTCCAAAGAAGGATCGAAGAAACCTAATTAGACAGAAATAGATAGTAGTAAATATGAATTATTTATTATTATTCCCAATTTCCATTATTGGACTAATTATGCTTGCTAAATCAGAAATATAGGAGTGATGTCATAACACTAAAAACGGTGACGTAACACTTAAAACCGTGATGTGTAGAACACTCTTATGTGATGATGTTGAATATTCTCTTGGCAAGGTTGACGACGGTTGCGTTTTCCAGGATTTGATTGATATACTGCAAATATAAAACATGCTCATTAGAGAATTATTGAAATACAGCCAGGCTATAATTGTGCCAGGCACTATTTTGACACATTCACATTGAAAACTGACAGTTAATACTTCAAAATTGACATACCAAAGTCGAATTTAAAACTTTTGTCGTTTATTTTCAATTAATAATTCACTATTTATTCCGGTTCATATAGTAAACAAAGGCCGTGTGTTGAAAGATCACACCTAATATTACAATGTGAAGGTGTCAAAATTGTGCCTGGCACTATTATAGCCTAGTTTTATTTCATTAATTCTCTATTTAGTTATTATAATTTAATTAGCTGAATGTACAGCGTGTCCCATTTTCGATGGGATTAAATGGGAAACTCGGTTATTATTAAAGATATCGATTTTCTGATTGCAACTTACCGTGCTCTTTTTTTGAGCCCTTAAAAATGGTGTAATCAGATTTTTGCTATACCCCGTGGTTTCGCTAATACAGGGAGTTTTTGAAAAAATTGCATTTTTAATAATTCCTTGTATCTCGCTTATTTTGCGAGATACTTTTATTCTGTAAAAACATTTTTATGGCAACTTTTTTAGAACAAAATAATGACGTTGTCAATTTTTTTAAATATTGTTTAGTTTTTGAGATATGGTATTTATCATAAAAAAATTCAATACGGACCTGGATTTTTTTTATTACTATTTTGATTGGTTTCATGCTAGTATTATCATAAAATAATAAAAATTTAAAAATTTTTTGTTTTAAGGTAAAAAAAAATATTTAATATTTTAAATAAAATTAGTCCGAACCTGGATATTTCCTACATAAATATAAACTAAAAATTGCTAGTTAAACAATTTTTAGTTTAACTGTTTTGATACTTAGCATATTAAAATGGTTTTACGTTAATTTACAGATTTATTTGAAACAAAGTCTACGAAAAATAGAAAAAAAAACAAATTATAAAAAATAACTAATTTTTCTGATTACCATTATGTGTAAGACATTGTTGACATTTTTGAGTAATTTTTCTTTCGCATTTTGTATAAAAATATTTCTGCCATTTAAATATTGGGATTTTGTTGCTTGAATGAAGCAGTCAAACATATCACATTTTTCAAAATCTGGATGTGGTCGATTTCTAGCCAGTTTAAAATAATTGTAAGCCATTCACAAAAATGACAATTACAATGTCAATTCCACGCTTTTGTTTTGTAAATTTCACGTCCTGCTGTTCGGTTATCAAATAATTAGTATGATATTATTTTTGTAACTTTTTAACGTTTTTTACTTTATTTATAAATCTTTTAATTATCATTTCAAAACAGATAAACTAAAAATCATTCAACTAGTGTGTCTTGCAATTTTCAATTTATAATTACGTTGGAAATTTCCAGGTTCGGACTATAATTTTTTTCAAATATTAAATAGTTTTTTTTAACCTTAAATCAAAAAAATATTAAAGTTTTATCATTTTAAGGTAATAATAGCATGGAACTAATCAAAGTAGTAGTAAAAAAAGTCCAGGTCCGTATTTAATTTTTTTATGATAAATACCATATCTCAAAAACTAAACAATATTTTAAAAAATTGACAACGTCATTATTTTGCTCTAAAAAAGTTGCCATAGAAAGGTTTTTACAGAATAAAAATATCTTGCAAAATAAGCGAGATACAAGGAATTAATTAAAATGCAATTTTTTCAAAAACTCCCTGTATTAGCGAAACCACGGGGTATAGCACAAATCTAATTACACCATTTTTAATGGCTCCAAAAAAGAGCACGGTAAGGTGCAATCAGAAAATCGATATCTTTAATAATAACCGAGTTTCCCATTTAATCCCATCGAAAATGGGACACGCTGTACAGCATGGGCGCACCCAGGGTGGGGGGCTCGGGCCCTCCAAGCCCAAGGATTTTTTAGATATTTTCCACATATTTTATGAAAATAGCATAAAATAATGCATTATGGGGTCTTGCACGCCCCCCCTTCCCTAAGACATCTTCCTGGGTGCGCTACTGTGTACAGGATGATCCAAATTGGGTACTTTTGGAGGTTTAATGTACTTTCAGGGTAGATAAAAAATACATTTCTTTGCGACACTCACGTTTTTAAAGCAGTAAAGACAGACCAACGAGTTTTTGTAAAATTTAACATTTTGGAAGGGGGTATTTTTTTGTAAGTTGCTTTTTTTATAGTTTTTCTTGTAAATAATCCTTTGTCAAACTGAATTTTATCTGTCACTTGGTTTTTAAGTTATTACATAAAGTTGGTATTTTTTTGTGGAATGACCCTCTTTTTATTTGATTTTCAAAATCAGCATAAATTATTTTGACGTACCACAATTATTTTTTTTAAATACATTTTTTGTCTTTAAAATATTCTAATTTTTAAATTACTTAAATATTTACTCGAAGATCATGCGATCAACACAGCAAGAGTTAAGCCAAAACTCTGGCTACGATACATGGACGACACATTTATTATATGGCTGGAAAATGATGACGAACTACAGAATATTCTACACCATCTTAACGGTATTCAACCAACAATCAAATGCACAATGGAAATTGAAAAAGATTCGGCCTTATCTTTGGATGTTCTTGTCAAACGATTAGGCAGAAACATTCAAACCACTGTATATAGAAAAAGTACACACACGGGACAGTTGCTACAAAACAAGGAGTTATAAGAAGCTTGTATTTAAGAGCCGTAAATATTTGCAGTAAAAATGAAGAAATAACCACAGAAATCTACAACATTAAAAAGGACTTTCAACAGAATGGTTATTCCGAGAAATTAATAAACTCAACGATCTTTAAAATTAAAAACAAACCAAATGTAGCAAATTCTCAAAATAATAATCCGTTGGATGTTATTAACATTCCATATATTATATATTTAAGGGATTGCAGAAAACATAAGATGAATAGCGAAACACTATAATATTAAAACAGTATTTTTTTAGGGAAATAAGACAAGAAGTTTTTAACTAAAACAAAACCAGAAAATCCCTCAAATGATAAGGAATGCATTTACCAAATATTTCTACTCAACCATTGTCTATGAGTTCCAAACAATAAAAAAATTAGACCCTTCTTCCAAAATACAAACTTTTGAAAAAAGGCATGATGTACTAAAATAGTTTTTACCTTTTAACTTCTCTTATTTGTGCGACTCAAATAGTGGTCAATTCTTTTTTATTCCCCCCTGGTGGTACTTTAAACCCCCCAAAAATGACTAAATTGTATAACTCCGTACGCTGACATCACCTCTATAATCTACATAGACATGGAGATGGTGTTGTTCTAAAATATTTACCTTCTTAATCTGCTCCTCTACCGATGGCCTGATTTCTGGCCATAATATTTCTAATGCCTCTGGCGCCATCTTGGAAATCACCCTGTTTATTACCTCACCAACATCGGTTCCGTTCATTAGGTTGCCGAAATGATTCTGCGAAAAATTAATAAGGTCAAGTTAGTTCAGTATCAATAACGTAGTGTCATTAGCTGGCCATACACACAGAGGTTGATCCGTCGGTTTGGAACGGCACAGATAAGTCTGACCGTTTTGTCCGTAACGGTTTAAAACTGCTGCAGTCCACTAACACAAAAAAAAATCTTTCGAATCGATCCTTCATATCGGTCTGTGGCAGACATAACCGCGCGTTAGTGGGCTAAAACTCAAGATTTATCTGCCGGTTTAACCAAAATTGTGGAATTTCGTCAAGTCGAAAGTTTTATGCGGCACGGTATTTTAAGCATAGCGTATGTAAATTGTTTCGTGCTAAATAGAAGCAGGCTCTGTGTATGGGAATGATTATTAATATGAAAATAATGCATAGTGGTGTAAAAGAGAGACGTTCCAAGTGGGTTAAAACTTATTTGCTTAAGAGGAAACTATTTAGCCATGACCTTCTATTAAAAGAGTTACGAGAAAATGATCCAGACGATTTTAAAAATTATTTAAGAATGGATATCAGAGAATTATTGAAATACAGCCAGGCTATAATTGTGCCAGGCACTATTTTAACACATTCACATTAAAAACTGACAGTTGATCCTTCAAAATTGACATATCAAAGTCAAATTTAAAACTTTCGTCGTTTATTTTCAATTAATAAAAGAAGGCACTATTTATTCCGGTTCATATAGTAAACAAAGGTGTTAAAAGATCACAGCTGATATTACAATGTAAAGGTGTCAAAATTGTACCTGGCACCATTATAGCCTGGCTTTATTTTAATAAATCTCTATTAACACGTATGATTTTTTATTAAATTTGGTAAGAGAGGATCTTACGAAACAAGATATCCAAATGAGAGAAGCCCTTGGCCAGAACAGCGATTAAACCGACAGAGAAGTCTGCGCCGGTGAAAATAACTGTGAGCGCGGAACCCACAAGTTTCGCCCGCCGGTCTGAACTCACAGATAAATCTGTGCCAGCTATAACTGGCGCGTGGAATACCCCCGCCAGTTTAAACCGCGCCGTTCCAAACCGGCGGATCAACCTCTGTGTGTATGGCCACCTATTGCCTTCTGCCTATAATAGGATGTCATTATCTTCTTCAATCTATTTTTTGACATAGTCCTCTCCCAATATCTACCACTCTTCTCTATCTGTCGCCGTGTTCATCCTTCTAGTTCCAACATGTTTCTTAAAATCGTCCGCCCTTCTAATTTGTGGTCTTCTTCTTTTATTTTTCCAAGGTCTTTCAAGGGTTATGACCGTCAAATTTCCATTTTATTGTTGCTACCTCTCTTCTGAGATCCCTTACTATTGTTTTATTTCTTATCCGTTTATTTCTTTTTTTATCTGTTAGCTTTATATGTATCATTTGTCTTTCCATTGATTTTTGGGCTTTTGTTACCTTATCCATGTTTGATTTGAAGTGTCCAGGTCTGGGATCCAGAGGTATAGCAGCTAACAGATCAATTTTTTACACTAGGTTGTGTAATTTTTCTTTTTTACCGGTGACCAAAAAAACTATGTCTTTTCTTAATTTGCTGACAAGGCAATGTATGCGTTGTATGTATATTTATATACAGGGTGTTCGGCACATGAACCGTCAAAATTTTTTGGGATACTGTTGGGGTCATTGGCTACCTTTTCAACCTGGGAACTTGGTTTCTAAGTGTCACGGCTAAAGAGATATGAATTTTTAATTTTTTTTTTCAAATTATCCAAAATCCCACCTTTAAACCCTCGTAAGCTTTTTATTAATGTCTGGAAAAGCACCATTTTTTTTTTATAATTCTGTAATCTTATGCTTCTTCAACTAATTAATAGATTTGTTAAAATTGATGTACCAAAGGGACATACGAGGTTTATTATTGAAGAACATTAGTGATTTTGTGAAAGAAAATCAATTTCAAAATTAAAAATCAAAAATAGTATCGACAATTGAGAACTTTATTTTCTTTTAAAAACTTCTTTAGTTGATTACCTTTCTAACGGTATGCTACACATTGATAAAAAAAACATTTCTGCTTTAAAATAGTGATATTCCGTCAGAAGGGCGAGACTCGGTCGGAATTGGTAAGAAAAACAATTTGATGTTTATGATCGTTTGCCTACTTAAACAAAAGTTAAACTTTTAACAATAATGTATTGTGTTCCTTATTTATAAATTTTGTTCGAAACGATCATAAACATCAAATTGTTTTTCTTTCAAGTCCGAACGATTATTGCCCGTCTCACGGAATATCCGTATTTTAAAGCAGAATTGTTTTTTTAAATCAATGTGTAGTATACCGTTAGAAAGGTAATCAACTAGAGAAGTTTTTAAAAGAAAATGAAGTTCTCAAGTGTCGATACTTTTTAAAATTTTTAATTTTGAAATTGATTTTCTTTCACAAAATCACTAATGTTCTTCAATAAAAAACCTCGTATGTCCCTTTGGTACATACATTTTAACAAATCTATTGATTAGTTGAATTAGCATAAGATTACAGTATTATAAAAAAAATGGTGCTTTTCCAGACATTAATAAAAAGCTTACGAGGGTTTAAAGGTGGGATTTTGGGTAATTTGAGAAAAAAGATTAAAAAATTCATATCTCTTTAGCCGTCACTCTAAGGACCCAAGTTCCAAGGTTGAAAAGGTAGTAAAGGACCCCACCAATATCCTAAAAAATTTGGCGGTTCATGTGCCGAACACCCTGTATATTACCTCTAATTTTTTTAGCTTAATATCAATTCTTATATGTTCTACTCTTAACCTTGCAGGAAGGTTAAATTTCAAAATGGTGGTGGTTCCTAGTTTTAGGTCCAGTAAGTTCAACCTAAAAATACAAAAATTACTTATATTGTTCGACACGTAACGAAAAATTTGTTGATGGAAACCATTACACAGTTCAATAAGCCTCTCAAAACCGGCAGATATTCCCCTGTATACAACCATCTCCAGTTAAACTACATCCTTTACAAACTTTCAGGGATATTTTTTAATTTATTTGAAAACTTATAAAATAATATATTTTTTGTGAATATACACTGTCTGAATTAAAAAACTAAAGGAGGAGGCACTAAATACATTGTTTACCGGGACGCGTCAGATGAGCTGAATTTGAGATATGTTGAAGGCCAAACCTTCCTGATATTTTTACCAAAAAAAATTGTAGGGGTCATATGATTCGTTTTCGAGCTATACTTATTTAAATGCGCGCCACTGAAATATGGAAAAATATGACCTTTTGTCATTTTTTTTTAATAACTTATCGCCAAATAAAAACAAAAAAATGATATTAGTCTTATTTTATTTACAAAAGAGTCCTTTTAGGAATTTTATTAATTTTTAACATATAGTTTGCGTCACATACCTACAGAGTGGCTCAAAATAATTTTAAAAAAATACAGGACAAATACCTGAGATTTATTACGTATAAAGAAAGGGAACTAAAAATGCATAGTCAAAATTAACTTCACTTGCTTTCATGTGAGTCGTTTTAACTATTCCAGAGTGATGTTTGCATAATAGGGGATGTTATAAGCTAACAGGGTATTTTAAAAAAAATAATTCAACGCATGACATATTTACTAATTGTCTACGAAATAGTGTGTTTACTGGGATGCGTCAAATGCGGTGAATTTAAGATATGTTTAAACCTAAACCGTCCGGATGCTTGTTTCAAAAAAAATGGGGGGTCATCGGTTTCGTTTTCGAGCTATAATTATTTAAATGCGCCCAATGGATTATGAAAGAATGTAAGATTTTGTAGTTTTTTGTTATAACTTCTCGTGAAAAAAAAAAAACCAATATGAATTTTATTTTGTTGAAAAAAAAAGAGTCTTTTTAAGTATGTTCTCATTTTTGACATATAGATTTCGTCACATATCTACATAGTGGCTCAAACTATGAATAATTGAAATACAATAATAGTAATGGATTTAATGAGTATTTCAAACATTTTTGAAATTCGCATAAAATGTGTACTAATTGCCTATGGAATAGTGTGTGGAAAATGTTTACTGGGATGCGTCATATGCACTGAATTTGAGATATGTTAGAGCCTAAACCGTCGTAATACTTGTTTCAAGAAAAAGTGGGTGGTGATCGGTTTTGTTCTCGAGTTATGCTTATTTAATGCTAGAATATAGGAAATGTGGGGACAAAAAGACAAAAAGGGGCCTACCTTTTCCGGGGGTTCTGCCAAAAATGTTCAGAAAGCCTGTGAACAAATTTAATTGATAAAAGTTTAAATATCAACTTTTTTTACTATAAAGAGATAGAAGTTGTAGCGAAAATCCATAAGAGTATAGCACAAAAACGAAACCGATGACCCCCTCCCCCAATTTTTTTTGAGCAAGTTTTAGGATGGCTCGGGCTCTAACATATCTCAAATTCACCTGATCTGACGCATTCCGTTAAACACACTATTCCGCTACACAGTTAGTACACCTATTATTTGTTTAATTTAAAAAATGTTTGATTTACCCTATAGGTTTACTACATAAACCATTAGGTATGTAAATATTACTTTACAATAATTACAACGACTCACATTGAAGCAAATGAATTTATTTTGACTATGCATTTTTAATTTCATCCCTTTAAGTATATTTAACAAATCCCAGTTATTATTCCTGTATTTCTGTTATTCATATTTTGAGCCACTCTGTAGATATGTGACGAAAACTATAAAAAAATTTAAAACATACTTAAAAAGAGTTTTTTTTTCAATTAAATAAAATTAATATTGGATTTCTATTTGACGAGAAGTTATAGAAAAAACACTACAAAAAGTCACATTTTTCTTTCTTCCAGTGGCGGATTTAAATAGTTACAGCTCGAAAACGAAACCGATGACACCCAATTTCTTTGAGACGAGTATTTAGACGGCTTGGACCCTAACATATCATAAATTCACCTTATTTAACGCATCCCGGTAAACACACAATTCCGTAGACAATTAGTAAACGTGTCATGCGTTGAATTAATTTTTTTTTGAAATACCCTGTTACCTTATAACATAACCTATTTCCTTTCTTTATATTTAATAAATCTCAGGTATTTTTCCTGTATTTTTTTTATTATTTTGAGCCACTCTGTAGGTATGTGACGGAAACTATATGTCAAAAACTGATAAAATTCTTAAAAGAACTCTTTTACCAATAAAGTAAAGCTAATATCAGTTTTTTATTTTTATTTGGCGATAAGTTATTACAAAAAAACTACAAATGGTCATATTTTTCCATATTTCAGTGGCGCACATTTAAATAAGTATAGCTCGAAAACGAATCCTATGACCCTCCTAATTTTTTTTGGTAAAAATATCAGGAACGTTTGTCCTTCAACATATCTCAAATACAGCTCATCTGACGCGTCCAGGTAAACAATGTATTTAGTGCCTCCTCCTTTATAAAGTACTGGCAATGATTACACAATGTGTAGTCATTGGTAGTGGCCATAGTGTGTTCACCATGGTATTTTGATAAGTGAACGTAAAATGTCAATTTCTTACCAAAATGGTCCATTTCCATAAATTATAAAATTATTCCCAATTTTGCCTTTAACATCGTATAAACCAGTAACTCTAATCTTAGGAAACGTCAAGTTTAAGTCCAGCTTAAATCTAAAGTTGCCCAAATCGGTAAACCGTTCTTTGTCGACTTGAAATTTTGAAATATGTTTGATTGTGAGGTTCTCAGCTTTGCCTGTGATCCTAAAAATTGAAAAGATTATATTTTACTAAAACAAAAATTTTGGAATATCTAGCACAGATCATATAAAAAATTAGATAATAAAAGAAAGAATGGGAATCGAGGAAAGCATAACGGATGACATCACTAAAAGGCAACTGATATGGTACGGCCATGTACAACGGATGAACGACGAAAGATTACCAAAGCAGGTCCTAGAATGGCAACCAATAGAGCGCAGAAAAAGAGGACGTCCTAAACTGGCATGGCAATAGTCAATCCAAAGATAAATTAGTCAAAAAAATCTGACAGAGATGATTGTTAGGATTGAAGGAGGTGGAGAATAGTCGTCGGACAACGTAGAAAAACGTTCTAAACCGACATAGTAGTAGTAACAAAATTTACCTTTGTCATTTTACTAAATTGTGATCTTATAATAAATTAATATCGAACATAACGCCCTCATATTCCTTTCCTAATTGGTAAGCTTATTTTCTTATTTTCTTATTTTGCTATTTTATTATTCTTCTTCAATTCGCATTAACCTCTGGTGGATTTTGGCCTGATTGCCGGTCATAATATCAGACAATCAGACGATCGATGGAACAAATGTATTGTAAACTGGGAGCAAAGTTTAAAAAAACATTTCCAAACTAGTAAGAACCTTTCATTTTGAAATTTGTATTGGAGAACTTGGCTTTACTTTTATCTCAATTCTTTTTACGGAATGCCATTTTCGCGTACTTGGCTTTTTTTACATGAAATGTTTTTGTTATGATACATCTTTAATGGTGACATCTAAAACTACGATTTTTAATTTAAATATTTTGAAAACAATAATTAAATTATTACTGACGCAAACGTAAATTTACTCAGCAATTTAAAAAAAAACACTACTTACCTTGCTGAGTCATGATTGACATCAAAGTCTATTTTACTAATGTGAAGTGGATCCAATACTGGTATATTTAATTCGGGAATACCTAGCAAAAAATAACACAGTTTAAATGTATAATCATCATTACTGTTATATATTTAATTATTAGTACCCTAAAGATTATTGATTTTAAAAATAAATAAATATCATTAAGAAAACATAATATTTGGCGGTCCTATCAAAGAATTATATATATAGATTGCTTTTTGGAACTATTAAACAGTTTAATCTCGATGAAGATTGATGGGGTGATTACAAAGAACGATTTGAATTTTTTTTGCCAATGATACCTATTAAAGTTGTAAATCAATGTGCAATGTTTTACAAAGTTATTGGAAAAAAAACTTTTGAGATAATTCAGAAAGTAAGTGACAGAAGTTTTAATGATATTACTTCTAAGTTAGATGATTATTTTAATCCAGCTAAGAATGAGTTACATGCTAGACAATTATTTTATGAAAGAAGTCGATATATAGAAGAATATGTTGCAGATTTTGTTAAGGAATTAAAGAAGCGACTAGCAGAAGATTGTAATATTAATAAAAAAGCTACAATTGAGTTCCAATTGATATTATGTTGTGAGATTGTTTTATAATTGAAATAAATGATAAAGATTTGTAACAAGATTTAGTGGAATCTAGTGCTGATGGAAAAACTATTTTTGAAATTGCATACAACAAAACTGTTGATAAAGAACAAACAAAAATTTAATTAGGGGATTTAAGACAGAATAATTTACAAAAGGAAATTCACAGAGTTAAATTAGAACCTAAAAATGGTTATAGATCAGAAAAAAATAAAATGAACTGTGTAAATAAAGAAAATGGGCAGGAAATTCGATGTAAATATTATGTCGTTTTAATGGTATTATTTATATTAAATAACCTTGAAAAAGTAGAGGCCCACTGATAAACTAGTTTTTACTTAATAGGTCGCACAGAAGATTTAAAGAGTTTTCAAGTTGATCTTGACAACTGTTTAAATATTCTTTAATTAAACAATGCCGATTTATTAATAAGTAAAAAATGACGCAACAGCTGTTGCGGAATACTATTTGCTAGATGTAAACTAATTATAAGTAACCCCAGAAAAAAGGAGAAGTAATTCTTCCTTAGAAAATCACAATAATTAGCACTATTTACAAGAGAGCAAAACCAAAATGATTTTCGGGCTTGTCCTTAGAACGGGGTTGTAGTAGCCGTCCGTATACATACATTTAGCTGTCTCTGTAGTTATGTTAGATTTTTGCCTCAGATGATGATGATGTCTAAGAAAACAGTAACATCGATGTATACGGCTGCTACTACCCCGTTTTGAGGGCCAGTCCGAAAATTAATTTATTTAGTCTTTGCCTAAACCTCGAAAAATATAAAGAGGTTAAAAATTAAACCTGGGCTTAGGATACCTACTGACATTGACTTTAGCTTTGTCAGCAGTGATGTTAGATATTTGCCTTAGATCCGAAGTTCCCTAGCTGATAGCAGTCAATGTTGTCGATATTACATCGAGAACTAAGTTTTGAGTTTTAATAAAGTTAAGAAGCCTATTTGCGTCGCACCACACCTTGCTAGTACTCGTGTCCTTTGAGATAATCTGGACAAGCTCCTCAGTCATCCTCCGATGCCACACAATTGTTGCATCATCTGCAAACCCAGCAGATAGCCCCGACATTCACAGATGTACTAAGTCATTTATGAAAGTGAGAAAAGGAGTTGGTCCTAGGACTGATCTTTGCGGAACTCCATAGCTGATCTGTTGATCCAAGAAGAATTCACCGTTTGCAGCGACACAGTGATTTGGCCAGATATATCCAAAGTTTTTCTACGAAATTTATAGACCTCCATTTTTTTTAGCAACGTCAAAAGCTAGGGCATTAATACTCTTCATAAATTGCTATCTCTGTCGGTAGAAAGATCGCGTCATTTTAATCTTGTTTATGCTCTGAAGTACAGAAATCTGATGGGTCATAAACTTTTTGACATAATCAACAGAGTACAGATAGCCACACTGTGCCAGCACTAGCTGCTAGCTCCAAATAGGCACTCCATATACCCTGCCCCATGTAGTGATTTCCTGAATGACCAGTTCACCGAATCCATTCAGGAAATCACCAGATTAACCCATCGCCTTTACCAAAGATGTTATGTGATCCTAAAGGTTACCAGTTTTATATATATTTTTTTCTAACTTTACTAGTCAAAACTCGTCCGTTACCAGAACACAGACCTTTTGTCGCCTTTTACGACAGGCATTGGGGTTGCCCTGGTGCCATTCTTATCTCTGGACACCACGGACTATAACCTTGTAATAAAAGTTCTTGTTATTATTTTGTTCACATCCATGTTTTTTTCGTAATTTATTGCTTCAATTTAATGATATTTAAACAGAGCGTTTTAAACAAATATTTAACATGTTTTTTTTCAATTTCGTTTACTGAAATTGCTCCTAGTGTGTTTCTTTAGTTACCTCTAAGCAGCACTCCTCTGAATTCTTCCAGTAGAGCTCTTAATCTGTCTTCTACTCTGCCAAACGTGTTAATGACTCTATCCACCACATTTCCAAAAAAGTTTATACCACCTCTAAGAAGCCCTAAAAATCATAAAAAGGTAGCATAACTATATTATTTTTTAAAACACGTATAACAACATTTTTTTAAACAACAACAAAGTGAAATTAAAGAAAGAAAATTAGAAAAAAGTTGTCCTCGGCCGGGACTCGAATCCGGAACCTCTTGCTCTGTACGCAAACGCTCTCTCATTGGGCCATCAAGGAACATACACAAATTTTCGGAAAACTTCTACCTATGTATGTATGTGTGATGTCTCAGTACAAGAACGAGAAATTGTCAGGGTATTTATTATTGTGTTTGGTGTCTTTCATTTAAACTTAATTCAGATTTCCTTGTGTCTTCTTTACAGGTAAGTAATTTGACAGATCCGCTGTTTAAAGCTAAGCGGAGTTCGTTAAAGTTCTAAAATTAACTTAAAAATGTCCGATCAACAATTAGGGACCTTTTGCACGCTCTCCTTTAGTTAACTTTATACTTTATCCTTTATAAATGCGACATTAAATGACATATGTCACGTGATATTCAGAAGCCTAATTTTGACCTTTTGCAGACACCATTTTTTTATCCTTTATGCTTTATTTATTTGTCAAAAGCTGTTTTGTGTTCTGTAAACAAAATTAATTAAAAAGTTTGGAAAACAACTAGGGAAAAACTGAAAGACCAGTAAATAACAGCCAGGAAAATATAGAAATAGGTCTGTGTTCTGGAATGGAATAAAACAGGATCTAATCTTAAATACCGGGCAGCGAATTTAGTCCTGTGATGAGTATAAATACTTAGGTCTAAAAAGCTATAAAAGATCGAAACGTACAAGGAAGAAAAGCAATAACTTTATTAAATGGAATAATTTGGGACCAAAGTATATCAAAACATAACAAAAAGCTTATATATAACACTATTGTAAATAGTATTATTACGTACAGCTCAGAAGTATGGCCAATCAAGGATAGAACAGAAAAAATGCTTTCCGCTACGGAGATGGACTATTGGAGGAGAGCAGCAGGCAAATCAAAAAGAGAAAGAGTTACAAATCAAAGAATAAGATAAATTATGACAGTGGGTGAACGTACTGTAGTGGATGATATAAGAACAAAATAACTGGTGTGGTACGGACATGTACAAAGAATGAATAATGAAAGACTAACTAAATAAATACTACAATGGAAACCAACTGGCCGAAGAAAACGAGGACGACCAAGGAGAAGCTGGAGAGAAGGACAGTGAAATAAGAATAAGAGGCCTAGATGATGAATTATGGGCAAACAGAAACGAGTGGAGATTGGGTATCGGAAGACGTAGAACGTTGTGAAACCGATAAATATATATATGGTCTGTGTTTAAGGAGTATTTTTTTTTACGCACTTCACAGAACATTGATGACTTTTGGTTAGTTGGTGAACACTGTTGCCAAACAACACATACCTACCAGTTTTTATAAAAAATAATTCTCAATAACTGGCATAAAATTAAATCTGCAGTTTACCCCGCATTTAAAATAGTGTGATATCAAAAATATTTTAAATTTACATTACATTTTTACATAACGTTATATTATGCGCGGCAACACTGTACCTAAATAAAAGAACTATATTTGATATTGTATTAAAGTGGCACCGCGTCATCAAAACCGTGATGGGAGGGAAGGGAGTAGAGGGGTACATACAGTGGCCCTCACTTCCTGTAATTTTTTTATTGGTATTGATTCCCAAAACGAGGCACTGCACTAATTAGTCATTAGCTTACTATTTTACTTGCTTTTTATTCATGTCTTCTTCTAAACGATTTTATTGGAAAGGAACATATATACTCTTGTCTGGTTGTTACGAACATATTGATTTATCCGGGCTATGACGTTTTCTATTCGTTGTTGTTTTGACTGTTTTAATGTCAAACAAATTGGGACCGACTTTTTACAAAACAAATTACCGTTTTTGCAACTAAATCAATATTTGCGCACATTTTAATATAATTTTGGATTCTCTTTTATGTTTCGGATCTTTATTTATTAGGTAAGTACCTATTTTATATCTCCTTTAAAAGGTCTCGGTGTTTTCTTATAGACATATAAAGCGACACACTGCAGGTACAAAGTGAAACAACAATTTTTTGAGGCTTCTTTACATAGATTTTGCCGCAAAACTTGGTTTACCATAGCTATGACGCATATATACATCCTCAACTATAGTAGCCTGCGTTATTCGAACACAAGTAAGGTCAAACACTATCATTTAGTAAAGGATAAGGTTCAAACCAGTTAACTGCGCATGCCTCAAATAAAAGATAAGTGAAAAATGGGACATGCAGGAGGTTCTTATTACTTGAATCTGTCAACTGTGATAAACCTGTTTAATGTATTACAAAAAAAACAGTACATATTTATCTTAATAGTGGAAAGTTGTTGGCTTCCGCTTTTTTTATTTCCCTGGACCCCCACACCCCTTATAGGTCGATACTGTCAGCATGTAATAAAAACACTAAAGGAACTTTTAAACAGAAATGCATACATAAAATACAATTTTTATTGGTCACAAATAATATTTATTAATCATTTGGATATTTATAAATTTAAAAACTATAATTTTACATTTAATTGAAAATAAGTCTCGTTCCCACGATACAACGAAAAATGAATAATAAATAATATTTTAAGTACCTTTGGACAAAAATCAATTATTTGCTATAGTATCGAGATTTATAGGAAAATTAGCAAAACGAATTACTGAAAATTTTAAATAAAATAAATAATTAATTCTTTTATGTTTTTTAGCCATATGGGGAGCGCCAAAAAGAACTGTTTCTAATTTCACTTAAATTCATTCAAATTTTGTCATGCACGGTAAAAAAATTGTCTTACATCAAAGCAAATTGCTTTGAAGTAAAATAATTTGTGCTTTCCTATTCACCAAGAGAATATTTTCTTGATATAGCACAAAAAATGTCTTGCCTCTTTATTTTAATTAAAATTAATAAACTGAATTAATCTAAGGCATCGTTTTCTCTGGAAGCAAAGTATTACTAATATGAAGAAAATTTGCTTTGTTACAAAATGGAGTATATTTACTGAAATAAAACAATTAAAGGAGAAAAAAAGAAATATTTTAATACAAAACAAAATGTTTTAAGGTAAAACAATTTATTGGGGAACGGATAACTCAAAAATCGATCTTCCAAAGGAGGGGGCACTAAATACATTGTTTACCGGGACGCCTCAGATGAGCTGAATTTGAGATATGTTGAAAGCCAAAGCTTCCTGATATTTTTACTAAAAAAAATTGGGGGGGTCATAGGATTCGTTTTCGAGCTTTACTTATTTAAATGCGCGCCACTGAAATATGAAAAAATATGACCTTTTGTCATTTTTTTTAAATAACTTATCGCCAAATAAAAACAAAAAAATGATATTAGTCTTATTTTATTGACAAAAGAGTCCTTTTAGGAATTTTTAACATATAGTTTGCGTCACATACCTACAGAGTGGCTCAAAATAATTTAAAGAAAATACAGGAAAAATACCTGAGATTTATTACGTATAAAGAAAGGGAACTAAAAATGCATAGTCAAAATTAACTTCACTTGCTTTCATGTGAGTCGTTTTAACTATTCTAAAGTGATGTTTGCATAATAGGGAATGTTATAGGCTAACAGGGTATTTCAAAAAAAAAATAATTCAACGCATGACATATTTACTAATTGTCTACGAAATAGTGTGTTTACTGGGATGCGTCAAATGAGGTGAATTTAAGATATGTTTGAGCCTAAACCGTCCGGATGTTTGTTTCAAAAAAATAGGGGGGTCATCGGTTTCGTTTTCGAGCTATAATTATTTAAATGCGCCCAATGGATTATGAAAAAATGTAAGATTTTGTAGTTCTTTGTTATAACTTCTCGTGAAAGAAAAATAAAAAACCAATATGAATTTCATTTTGAAAAAAAAAGAGTCTTTTTAAGTATGTTCACATTTTTTGACATATAGTTTTCGTCACACATCTACATAGTAGCTCAAACTATGAATAATTGAAATACAATAATAATAATAGACTCAATGGGTATTTCAAACACTTTTGAAATTCCCATAACATATTTACTAATTGCCTATGGAATAGTGTGTGGAAAATGTTTACTGGTATGCGTCAGATGCACTAAATTTGAGATATGTTAGAGCCTAAACCGTCGTAATACTTGTTTCAAGAAAAAGTGGGTGGTGATCGGTTTTGTTCTCGAGTTATACTTATTTAATGCTAGAATATAGGAAATGTGGGGACAAAAAGACAAAAAGGGGCCTACTTACCCATTTCCGGGGGTTCTGCCAAAAATTTTCAGAAAGCCTGGGAACAAACTTAATTGATAAAAGTATAAATATCAACTTTTTATCCCTATAAAGAGATAGAAGTTGTAGCGAAAATCCATAAGAGTATAGCTCAAAAACGAAACCGATGACCCCCTCCCCCAATTTTTTTGAGCAAGTTTCAGGTTGGCTCGGGCTCTAACATATCTCAGATTCACCTGATCTCACGCATTCCGTTAAACACACTATTCCGCTACACAGTTAGTACACCTATTATTTGTTAAATTTAAAAAATGTTTTATTTACCCTGTAGGTTTACTACATAAACCATTATGTATGTAAATGTTACTTTACAATAATTACAACGACTCACATTGAAGCAAATGAATTTATTTTGACTATGCATTTTTAATTTCATCCCTTTAAGTATATTTAACAAGTCTCAGTTATTATTCCTGTATTTCTGTTATTCATATTTTCAGTCACTCTGTAGATATGTGACGAAAACTAAAAAAAATTGAAAACATACTTAAAAAGAGTTTTTTTTTTCAACTAAATAAAATTAATATTGAATTTCTATTTGACGAGAAGTTATAGCAAAAACACTACAAAAAGTCACATTTTTCTTTCTTCCAGTGGCGGATTTAAATAATTACAGCTCGAAAACGAAACCGATGCCCCCAATTTCTTTGAGACAAGTATTTAGACGGCTTGGGCCCTAACATATCATATATTCACCTCATTTAACGCATCCCGGTAAACACACTATTCCGTAGACAATTAGTAAATGTGTCATGCGTTGAATTATTTTTCTTTTTTAAATACACTGTTAGCTTATATAAGATAACCTATTATGCAAACATCACTCTAGAATAGTTAAAGCGACTCACATGAAAGCAAGTGAAGTTAATTTTGACCATGCATTTTTAGTTTCCTTTCTTTATATTTAATAAATCTCAGGTATTTTTCCTGTATTTTTTTTATTATTTTGAGCCACTCTGTAGATATGGGACGGAAACTATATGTCAAAAACTGATAAAATTCTTAAAAGAACTCTTTTACCAATAAAGTAAAGCTAATATCAGTTTTTTATTTTTATTTGGCGATAAGTTATTACAAAAAATATTATATATAATTTTCCAAATATAGCTCGAAAACGAATCCTATGACCCCCCTAATTTTTTTTGGTAAAAATATCAGGAAGGTTTGTTCTTCAACATATCTCAAATTCAGCTCATCTGACGCGTCCCGGTAAACAATGTATTTAGTGCCTCCTCCTTTGGCACAAAAATTTTGCGGTACCCTTGGATGAGGTCAATAAATTTTGGTGGGAGTGGAGGCTGGGAGGAGGTAGAAGGGGGATTCAAGGTTTTTAAAATTAGATAAAGAAAGATAAATTGCTAAAAACCAAAGAAAGGAAAATCAGAAAACACTTTGCTTACCAAAAGTAGTATTAGTAACTCTACTCAAAATATCTGTAACTCTTGGCACCCTCAAATCGAACTCTAATGCACCATAACTTGCTGAACAACATAATGTCACTAGAACCACTAAAATTGGAAGATTTTTGCTCATCTTCCTTCTCAAGGAAAGCTTTGTCAAAAGCTGTACGTTCTGCTTAGTGGATTTTCAGGTTAGCATTGACTTCTTTTATGCTATTAACTTGGTGTCTTGTAGAATGATTTAAAAAATCTGTAAACAAAATATATTGTTAGTGTATATAATGCTCTAGGGGGGAGGGGGGGGGGATTTGGCCTTGCGTTACACTCAATGTTTTTTTAATGTGTTTTTTCTTGAAAATCCCTTACGAGGGGGGAGAAGGGTCAAAAAATGAAAATTTTTGCGTTACTTAATTTAAGGACGTTCCCCAAGGTGTTGCCAAACAATGCACTGTTTCTTTGTATCCTACAAATACAGAAGATTAGGAGGACATTAAAAAAATGAGCCAATGTACAGGGTAAGCTACATTCAATGTTTTTTGGTGGTTCAGGTATTTCGAGCTGAGACGAGATTGACCTCGTAGTTTTTGAGCTACGACTGGATTTTTAAAAGTCTGTTTTTATAGAGGTAGCCTATAACTATAAAATTTCAGTTTGTGGTAAAATGCTTCTTTATAGTTTTTATTTATTATGTTATTTTTTTGTACACAGTTCATTGGCGTTTCACTAAAATAATTTAAGTTGTCGGCGGTGAGTGACATCAATCAATCATCATGCATATATGTCTGTCACCCCCGGTATATGTTATGTTTAGTAGTAAATTGTTTTTTTACCTTCCTAGCCCGCGCAGCAATGGCTAGAGAAGGTACTAAACTCTATATCATAATTTTTGAGATAAGTTTTTGACAGTTATCAGCTGTTTACCATAACAAATAGCATAAGTCAACGAAAAAAAGTTGTAAAAAGTTGTCTCAAAAATAATGATATGAACTTTATTTTGGAGGTTTTTTTTTTAGATAACACCGAAAATATGTTATTCTGATGTATTTTGACCTATCTATAGCAATATCGTTGTGATGTCTGTCTCTGTGTATGTCTGTCCTATAACACGATAGCTCCTAAACCGCTGAACCGATTATTACAAAATTTTTAGGTAAAATAGTATTCGACACTCTAACAAGCTGATTGGATTTTGGTCAAAATTCATTAATGCTAATGACAGTTTTTTGAGAATTAATTTTTTTTTAAAAATCCTAACTGTTTAACGGAGCATCACATCAATATGCGGTCTTCGGAATATGGTAGACTATATATTGCTTAATAATTTGTGGGAGCTTTAGTTTCTGAGATATTTACAAAAACTGTTTTCAAGGTTGATATATAATGGCTTCACTTAAAGTATGCTAATTAAGGTCACTAGATCACGACTGATTGAAGGTGCGTTATATATCAAACATACAGGGTCTCTAGCGATACTAATTATTAAGTTTAAGGAGTAAGGAAAAATTGTGCATCACACTACTACTATACTATAGTAGTGTGAGCTATGGTGATCCTAATTTTTTCGAGAAAAAAAAAGTTCTCCGATTTCAAATTTTTTTATATATCTTTGCGTTTCAGATGATTTTAAAACTTTTTTGTTGCGCCGTCTGTCTGTCTGTCTGTCTGTCTGTAACGACCAACGCGCATAACTCCCAACTAACATTTATAGTAGCTGCTACATGTTCTAAAGGCTTTGCTACTTTCTTATAGTAGAAATGTGGTGATCCCAACCAAAATTTGTTACTTTTTAGTTCTAACAACTATTTAGTATCAGGAAATAGTAGATGTTTCGTAAAAACGACCCTCTAAACCACTTCATAGGATTGTTTCTTGATAGTCGATTCTGATAGTCTTCTCTACGACAATAGGACGTTGCTAAAGTTTTACTTTCTTTTTAGTCGTTATTTCGTAGTCGCCCTGACTTTTATATCCTACTTAATTACCACTCGAAAGTTAAGCTTCATTGGAGTCCCAAACAAGTGTATCCGACAACTACATTATAACTTTAATTTTTACCACAAAAGTTTGTGTCATCATATTAACATCTGATGTAACAATGTTGACAAAATAACTTTTTGGATCAACTTTAAAGCCGCAACTACTTTCAAGTAACCTTTTCGACTATCAGGGAATATAGTTTGGGACGCCATGTTTTTATGTAAGAAAGAAAATTTAATATTTTTGTTGTCGTTTTATGAGTTCATATTAAAGAGCCATACTATTTTATAAACAAATTAGTTGAAGCTTACCAAAAATGCTCTTCTTAAGCACCATTTGTTGGAGCTAACTGTCGATTATGAAAACATAACCTCCAAAATCACAACACAAAAATTCCATCAGCTACCAGAAAACGGCTCAATTTTACGGGCGCACCGGTTTTTTGCAATATATATAATGCATGTTATACAAAAAACTTTGCGTCGCACTCGAATTTTGATCCTCTGCTCGTAAATTCTCACACTTTTGGATAACATAGTTAATATTATAACCATAACCAAACAAAAAACTAAGCGAGTCTGTTTACTGTTGTGTCCACCATATTGTGTAACAATTCTACCAAAAAGAAACGATTATATTATTTGCAACTACATCGCAACTTTTATGCCATTACGGAAAAAAAACAGCCTCTACGACGTAGTAGATACCTGGCTACGACGTAGTAGTGTAGTTGTTACTACAGTGACTTTAAACACTTGGCCAAGTAGTTATAACCAGAAATTGGTTCCCCACTTAGGGAATTATAACGTCGCTGTATGGTATACTGAGACGTAGCGGGAGTACGTTGCGGTTACTTTTAAGAAATTCTTTCTAGTTGGGGTTTCGTCGTTACAACTTTAATTGTTTGTTGGGCTCAAAAACCGCTTGCCCGATTTTAATCAAATTTGGTACCTAGGCTGGGTCTCGGGTCGGGATGGTCCCGTTTAAAAATGAGTTAAACAAAATAAATTTAGGTTAAAAAAAAGGGTGGGGGTAGATTTAAAAAAATAGAGTTTAAGTGAAAATATGTCGTGTGTGATATCAAACGAAAGGCAATTGAGCCTGGAGTTAAACAAAATACATTTTAGTTTAAAAAAAAAGGTGGGGTAGATTTAAAAAAATAGAGTTTAAGTGAAAATATGTCGTGTGTGATATCAAACGAAAGGTAATTGAGTCTGGAGTTAAACAAAATACAATTTAGGTTAAAAAAAAGGGTGGGAATAGATTTAAAAAATTAGAGTTTAACTTAAAACATGGCTTGTGTGGTATCAAACGAAAGGTAATTGAGCCTGGAGTTGAATATAATATATTTCAGATTTTAGTTATATTAGCCCACACGAACACTAAAACTATAGTACCTAGTGTGAGCTTAGGTACCCATATATTGGCAGAGTATTTTTTAACTCACTCTTAAATTTAAATAAAAAGTTGTAACAATTTTTTTTTAATAAACTTTATTTCTAATTTTTACTAATTTGTTGTAATATATGACTTAAAAAAATATCGATTTTCTATTATGAATGAAAATAACTTTTTTTTTTGGCCATAAGTTTTTTTATAATTTAAAAAAATTAAAATCGACATGTTCTAGCTAAAAGTTAAATTTCGAGATTAACAAGATCTAATTTTTTTGTTATTAGACTATAACTACTGTAATAGTAATTATCTCCAAAACTTAACGTAAGATTTTCGAAAAAATACATTGTAAAAATAATAATTCAAAGCCCTTTAAACAAGTTGCCACTAGACTCATGTTTCCTATCTAAATAAAGGGGTAAAAATTACTGCTTATGGGTGGTGGACCCCAGCAGGACATCAAAATGATGTACCCCATGCAAACAAAATCGACGTGTCCGAGTGCTTTTCCAAAAACATGTGATAAATACCCAAAAAGTCTTTGGTTTTTTTTCAAATGGCCACCCTGTATTTTTTTCACAAAATATTAGAATATTGTATACAAAATTTTTGAATAAACATCAAAAAATATTTTTTTCTTCTTTTTCTTCAATTTCGGCTTAACTGCACTACAGACGACGAATTTCTTCTTAATAAACGTTATAAGGATCTTTAGTGACTACTATATATTGTTTTTTTTTAACATTGTTTTTAAAAACGAGATGACAAAACACCTTATTGTATTTTTAATACCTACCACAAAAAACTTCACGTTAAACACACAAATAAAGGATACTAGAAAGCTTCACTTCAACTCTTAAAATTTTTTAAAGGCGTTAATTATTTAAAATTTACAGTGTAACATGTATTTAAAAATTTCGCGAATGATTATTCTTATAACTTGTTTAATTGTTGGAACTACCTATTCAAACTTCACTAATTTTTTTTAGTTAATTTTATTATGTGCTTAGTGAACCACGATTCTATAAAGTTCATACCGTACTATTTAAAAAATTATCTAAGGATATTATATGTATTGCTATACACGGTGTTTCAAACAGGATTTTCGGCAAGCTCTAGGAGTTAAAATACAGCTTTTTAATTTTTTACTTGTTTAGTATTCAAAAGGAAGAAATATTCATATTTTTTATACTGGGACTTTCCATCCATAGCTAGGATGAATCGCCCAGTCTTTTTAGCCAAATTTTTTCCGAGATATGCCTGTTGGGACGTTACAAAAACAACCATATGCCGAAGTGGGACTGGAACTCACAAGATACGCAGCGCGCCCATTTTACGCGCGGTCGGTCCAGTCATATAGCAAGCAGTACAGCTCAACCTAACAGTGCCAAATGGAAAAACTCCACCGTTCATTGAAAGGGTTTCCCACAGTATGCCAGAGGTACCCTTTTCTCACAGAGAAATACGAAAATCCCTTAAAAAGTTGGATACAAACAAAGCAATGGGTCCAGATGGCATTCCCGCGATAGTACTCAAAAATTGTGCTAGCGAACTCACCCCAACATTCGCAAAATTATTCAATTTATCTTATAGGCAAGGAGTATATCCATCATCATGGAAGTCTGCCGCAGTACAACCCATTCCAAAGAAAGGAAAAAAGACAGATCCGTTAAACTATAGACCAATTGCTCTACTTCCGGTGATATCAAAAGTAATGGAAAGAGTTGTGAACAATCACCTAACCAAGTACTTGGAAAAGTACAAAATTATCAACGACAAGCAATACGGATTTCGAAAATATAGGTCAACTGGCGATTTACTTACATACGTCACTCACTTATGGCAAAAAGCGATTGAGTTGCGAGGTGAAACAAGAACAATTGCCTTAGATATATCTAAAGCATTCGATAAAGTCTGGCATGAAAATCTGCTCAACAAGCTCAAAGCAACGGGATTGTCGCCGAGACTTTGCACTTGGTTTGAAAGTTACCTTAAGGATAGATCCATTTATGTTGCACTGGATGGCCGGAACTCCAACTCTTACCAAATAAATGCTGGTGTGCCACAGGGAGCAATCCTTTCGCCAACACTTTTTCTGATTTACATAAATGACCTCATAGATAAAACAGTAAATCCACTTTATTGCTTTGCAGATGATGGCAATGTAGTCTCCTCAGTCATACCACCCACATGTCTCTCCGCACGTGAATTCCATTACCTTAGACTAACTGAAATATCAAAGATAAATAACGACTTGGAGATAATAGAGGACTGGGGCAACAAAAACCTTGTACAGTTCAACGCGCAGAAAACCCAAGCAGCCCTATTTTCAAAAAAGACCAGCACCGGTGAGCCAAACATCATGCTATCTGGAAGTGCTGTCGCATTGCAGAGCCAGTTGAACATCTTAGGAGTCACTGCAGAGACCAACATGTCTTGGCACAGTCACGTGGCAGATATAGCTAAAAGGGCGTCCCAAAAGCTTGGGGTGCTATTTCGTACAAGACATCTGTATACACCAAGCCAACTGCTGACACTCTACAAAGCCCAGATTCGACCAACTATGGAGTATTGCTCACATATATGGAGTGCGGCACCCAAACATACCTTAATGCTTTTGAACACCGTGCAAAAACGAGCTATCAAGCTGATCAATGACCCCGCACTTACCCGTAGCTTGGATAGTCTCGAACATCGAAGAACTGTGGGCGATCTATCTCTCTTCTACAGGTATTATCACGGAAAATGCTCTGAAGAGTTGGCACGTATGATCCCCCCGGGAGTAGCACTTACTAGGCGAACACGTCAAACAGACGGTAACCATCAATTTATTGTCAAAATAGAGGCACCAAGAACCTCATTATATCAGAATTCATATCTCTGGAGAACAGCATCGCTGTGGAATAAACTCCCTGCGACAGTTTTCGCTGCAGGTTACAACCTGAACCGTTTCAAAACCAACACACACCAACATTTCCGCGCACTTGCCGCTTCTCGAGCGTGATAGGGATCTCCTTGCGAGTGCGCATATCCGTAAAAAAAATATATGCACAAACCAACTAAGCTGGTTGGCCACGGTTGCCCTGACTTTAAAACTACATATCTGAGGCACGGTAGTACCTCCTCCATGTTGGCGCGTCGTGCCACCTTCTTTTAAAGTAGCTAATCTTACATTTGACTTATCTAATCTTTGAGAATGAGCTTCTAAACTTTGCGCAGCCGTAGATTTTGACAGAACTAACATTTATTCCCACTTTTATCTTTTTATACAATTGCAGCACGGCGAAAGGAAGGGTAACGTTTTTTTTTCATATATATTTGTATCGCGCTAAAGGCTAAACGGCTGAATCTATTTTGACAAAAAAGGTGTCATTGAATTGCTACTAATCCCGAAGGTGCTATAGGCTATATTTTTTTAAACAGGAATTAACATGGCTATCGTCAAACGCCATTTTGTCACATGATGTGTGATGTGTTGCTTTTTTCACCCGTTGCAAATGTCCTCTAATTTGCTAAAATTACTTTTTTTTTTCTTTTTTTTTTACGGGTATGCGCACTCGCAAGGAGATCCCTATCACGCTCGAGAAGCGGCAAGTGCGCGGAAATGTTGGTGTGTGTTGGTTTTAAAACGGTTCAGGTTGTAACCTGCAGGTAAAACTGTCACAGGGAGTTTATTCCACAGCGATGCTGTTCTCCAGAGAAATGAATTCTGATATAACGAGGTTCTTGGTGCCTCTATTTTGACAATAAATTGATGGTTACCGTCTGTTTGACGTGTTCGCCTAGTAGGTGCTACTCCCGGGGGGATCATACGTGCCAACTCTTCAGAGCATTTTCCGTGATAATACCTGTAGAAGAGAGATAGATCGCCCACAGTTCTTCGATGTTCGAGACTATCCAAGCTACGGGTAAGTGCGGGGTCATTGATCAGCTTGATAGCTCGTTTTTGCACGGTGTTCAAAAGCATTAAGGTATGTTTGGGTGCCGCACTCCATACTTTGTAGTCCTCCCTGCTCCTACCCATCTCCCTTCCTGTCATTCCCCCCCACCCTTTTCAAAAACCATATTCGCATAATTTTATTAATTATAGGGCGATTTCAAAAACTATTTCCAACACCATTTTACTAGCTCCTCCTTCCTCTGTCTCTCTCCTCCCCGCCCTCCTCATTAGTAATATTTGTAGCTCTAACTTTCACAAATAAAGAGCGATTTCAAAAATTCTTTGTGCATACGTTTTAAAAAAATTTTCAACACCATCAAATCAGAATTAAAGTTGGAAGTAAAAAATGTTTAAATAAAAAAAAACACCCAACTGCTAAATTTACTTGTAACTACTAGTCGCAGTTGGGTACAAAATTGTAACTACTAGTCGCAGTTGGGTACAAAATTACCCAATAACCTGATTCAGGAAAATACAAAACTGTATAATTTTGTAAGTGCGCTTTGGGCATCAAAACTAAAAGTTGAAGCATGTCGTACATTATAGGTAGAGGCGATTAGTAGGTAGAGTCGGGGACTTTTTAAATTGCCACCTTCGAAAATAAAAAATATTCCTATTTGAAATTCGGAAAAGTAGTTTAAACCAAAACAAAAAAATTGTGAACCTTACCTTTGTCTGTATACATGCATATTTAAAAATTGATTTTTTTTTTATTTCTTTAAATGATTAATTTTGACAGAAAAAAATACAACGGCAATTTAAAAAGTCCCCGACTCTACAATTAAATTTAGCAATTGAATGTTTTAGCTCACACATATACGATACTATAGTAGTGTGAGCTATGGTGATCCTAATTTTTTCGAGAAAAAAAAAGTTGCTCCGATTTCAAAAATTTTTATATATCTTTGCGTTTCAGATGATTTTGAAACTATTTTGTTGCGCCGTCTGTCTCTGTCTGTATGTCTGTCTGTCTGTCTGTAACGACCAACGCGCATAACTCAAAAACCGCTTGGCCGATTTTAATGAAATTTGGTACCTAGGCTGGGTTTTGGGCCGAGATGGTCCCATTTAAAAATGAACAAAATCCACCGAGCACAAACCAAATAAAAGGGTGGGGGTTGATTTCAAAAATTAGAGTTTATGGGAAAATATGGCGTGTGTTACATCAAACGAAAGGTAATTGAATCTGGAGTTCAACAAAATACATTTTAATTTATTTAAAAAAAAGGGGTGGGGGTATATTTCAAAAATTAGAGTTTAAGTGAAAATATGGCGTGTGTGATATCAAACGAAAGGTAATTGAGTCCGGAGTTTAACAAAATACATTTTAGTTTTTGTTTTTTTTAAGGGTGGGGGTAGATTTCAAAAATTTGAGTTTAAGTCAAAACATGGCTTGTGTGGTATCAAACAAAAGGTAATTTAGTCCGGAGTTGAATAAAATATATTTTAGTTTTTATTTATATTAGCTCACACGTACACTATAACTATAGTACCTAGTGTGAGCTTAGGGGCCCATATATTGGCAGAGTAT